>CM022667.1:21514166-21641666 GCA_012295275.1 Chrysomallon squamiferum | reverse complement strand
TGGCAGTAAAAGAGTTTAAGCTTCACGTAAAAAAAAAATCAAAGAGAAGCAGTGTCAATGTTCGACAGTCTAGGAAACAAAAATTTGCTTATCATTTAGTATGAAACCCATAACATGTTTACCTTCTAGATTAATTCGGCCTTGAAAATAATATATTTAATAATACAGAGAATTTTAATAATTATTAATAACAAGAAATAAAACATCTTTTATATCATATACTTTTTTATATTTTTATTTGTATTTATAATATAAAGGTAATCTGCAGAGATTGAAAGATTACTCACCTGTTCTGACCAGTCAACGTTTTCTATTCGGACGTACTGTTTACTGACAAGGTCAATGTCCGGACCAGTGTTTAACAGCTACCGTAGTCAGTCTGTTATAAATGTGGATGCAAGGAAGCAATTCATATTTTTCATTATTTCATTATTTGTTATGTTATTGTTAATATTGAATAATATACTTTATTACGCATGCCGGAACGGAAACATTTAATGAAGGCAGTTTTTACATCGCGATTATTCTTCATGGGACCAACTTTGTGATCATAAGCTAGTGAACTACACGTAATTTACACACAACAGTCTAAAGATAATTGTTTCGAGGAAAATCATTTCAATTGTTAAAGAAGAAACACTACTCGACCTTGCTGAAAATGATTATCAGAAGATTAACTACAAGAAACAGTTCTTCCACATCTTTTGCTAAGATACCCGTGACAGAATACCGACGGACCGTATAAATTATATATTTTCTATATTCTCTGCTGACGATTAAACATTATAAATTTCTTATAACCCAAATTATAAACAGAAACCTCTTACTTCAGGCTGAGGAACTCTTTCCGAATTGCAGAAATAGTGGTAACTTACAGTTTTAGGATTGTCATTCATAAAATTATTATATAAAAACTACAGCAGTTTGTATAAACTATATATGAAATATAAATGGAATTCGTATTTAGACTCCTTATATTCCAAAATCTGAAATATTTCTTGTACCAAGTATTTCGGATAAATCATTGTCAACGTGTACTAAACACATGTTAGCAAAAACAATGTTACAATAATAAAGTAGCTATGAAAAAATGGTAAACCCAGTTCCACTTCATAATGGTAGGAACATCATGTACGCACGAACATCAACATCGCGGATTTACACAAGTCACGACCACCAATACTTTGTGTGTGTGAGTGTGTGAGAGCGAGAGCGAGCGAGAGAGAGAGAGAGAGAGAGAGAGAGAGAGAGAGAGAGAGAGAGAGAGAGAGAGAGAGAGAGAGAGAGAGAGAGAGAGAGAGGGGGGGGGGAGGGAGGAGAGAGAGAGAGAGAGAGAGGGGAGAGAGAGGGTGGAGGGAGGGGGAGAGAGAGAGAGAGAGAGAGAGAGAGAGAGAGAGAGAGAGGAGGGAGGGAGGAGGGAGAGAGAGGAGAGAGATATAGAGGGGGGAGAGAGAGAGAGAGAGAGAGAGAGAGAGAGAGAGAGAGAGAGAGAGAGAGAGAGAGAGAGAGAGAGAGATGGGAGAGAGGAGGGAGAGAGATAGAGAGAGGGGGAGAGAGAGAGAGGGAGGGAGGAGGGAGAGAGAGAGTTGGTAAGCGCACAAAGCGAAACAATGTATATTATCATACTTTCACAAAGCCGAATTTTTGAAAATCTTTTTATTACTTTTCTCTTTTGCTGACATTTTCAAAAGATTGCAGTTAATGAATATAACAACAAGCACAATATAATTTTACAGTTTGTTTAATATTTTTATCAAGTTATTATTTCTAATAAACTATTCAACAAAACTCATTAAACTGATTTTAGTGTTTATTCGTTATTTTTCACGTTTTCAGAAATTACTCAGATAGACATACACATAAAATACATACACAATCACTTATAAACACAAACAGGTACACACACACATACATACATATACACACACATATACATACATACACACACACACACACACACATATATATACACACACATACATAAATATATTAACACACACACATCCACACACACACACACACATATATATATATGTACATAATATATTCACACACACACATATACACACACAAACATATATACACACATCCACACTCACACGCTCATACACACACAAACGTACATGCACACCCATAATACGTTCCTTCATAACATGCAACTGTTTACCGATACAGGTCGATCAACGACAGCACTGAGTCTGTGTTCTGCTTGATGATGAAATTTATTATTTTTTGGTACAAATACTGAATATATGAAGTCAAGCTTTAGATCTCGTCTAGTCAACAGGAGTGTAACAACATGGTACAACCTCGAGAAACAGTTGTAAATAAATAGTAAGTTTATCTGAAATAGATATAAAGGTATATACAATAAACTTGAACAAATGCAAGTATATACCAGTGAATGTGTGTATGTAAATATATAAATATATAAAAAATTGTGTATATGTACACACGCACACAAACATATCCACAAGTACTTATAATCAAACACTGAAATAAATTAAACAGTTTATGTAAAAGTATTTAGGATACTTACCTAAACATTTAAATTTAAGACTTAGATGAACGAATGGTACGTAGAAAATAAGACCTCCTAGAATGAAGAGGAAAGCGTATAGGAATTCAATCCGTGGTTCATTTATGACTGGAGCGATGACGAGGTACAGAGACACAAACATCATCAGAACTGGAATGACAAGAGGAACCTGAAACACAGAAAGACGCAGCGATGTAAGGAAAAAGAAAAAAAATTCACGTCATAGAATTAACATTTTTCACCATTCGTGTTGAAATATTTTCATGGTATAGTTTCTTGTTATTTGTTTTTTATATTTATATACTGTAGTTTTATATTTAAACATTCATTTATAATGTGCTTTACATTATCTTTAAAACTCTCTCTCTCTCTCTCTCTCTCTCTCTCTCTCTCTCTCTCTCTCTCTCTCTCTCTCTCTCTCTCTCTCTGTGTGTGTGTTTGTGTGTGTGTTTGTTTGGGTATTTTGATGGGTATAAACGAGTTCATATTTAATTTTATGTATTTATAAACTGGTTAAGCGATTATTAGCTATTTTTATTAAAGAAATAAAAAGAAAACACAGACTGGTTGTAATTCTCAATTATTTTCTCTAATTATTCTGTATTTCAGAACAGTTTGTTGACACTACATAACGACGACAACAAAAACAACAACAATAACGAAACAGGCTGCCAGTTAACAACATCGAGAAACGTAATATATAAATAAAAATATAAGTAAATAAATAAATAAATAAATTAGAAGGTAAGTATGTAAGTAAGTAAGTAAGTAAATAAATAAATAAATAAAACTAATACAATAAAATTAAACAAAGAAAAATCAGTTAAAAATACACACCGACATACAGAAAGAAAGAAAGAAATGAAAAAAGAGAGTAGAAGAATAGGATTGCAAACAGAGCGGTGTAAATGTCTACCTTGTACGGTCTTTCAACGTCCTTCTTCGTGTATCTAAGTATAACAAGTGAAGTAAACGTCAACCCATAAAACATCCAAGAAGTAAAACTAAAAAACTGTATGAGACCGCCAATGTTTCCTGGTATGATCATCAGAAGAGCCACGAAACACTAAAATAAATTTATAGAAACAAGAAATAAAACATTTAGATGAATCCAGAAATCAGTGTTTAATAAATACACATGATATATTTCTATTAATGATAAAATTATAATAAACATACACAGACATATGCACACGCATACGCACACACAGATACACACTCACGCTCAGCTGAACAAGAATAGTTATTTAATGAAAACTGTTAATAAAACAATTTCTGGTTAACAACAAAAGGTATTTCGTTTGAAAATGAACTACCGAATAAAACAAAATCTAAAATAAATAACTAGACAGACAGACAAACAGATGAATAACAGTTGTCTTTTCTTGTCATGACTACACCGGAAATATGAAAATCATAACAATCAATATTTTTAAAGTATTTTTATTTATTTATTTATTTATTTATAATAACAACTGGTAACATTCAGGATAATCCGCTTTACTGTGAAAACCTCTCAACACATCTATGTATCATACAGCGATAAGCTCTGAAGTGAACTTACAGTAAACAGCGCTTAAAAGCTCTGAGATGTGTTTAAAGTTAAAAGCTCTAAAATATATTTACTGTTAAAAGCTCTGCGATATATTTATAGTTAAAGGCTCTGAAATATAATTACACTTAAAAGCTCTGCGAGGTACTCACAGTGAAAAGCATAGACGGGAGAGGTGTGCGTCGTTTGTAGTGTATGAAGGACAGGACCTGAGGCAGGTTGTTGTCTCTGGCAGCGACAAATGCAATTCTTAAAATAAAAGTAAATATACTCTGTGTTTGTTTCAATAATAAAAAATAAATCATTTCAGTATAATTGTAAATGTATAAATATTAAAGAAGCAACAATCGAAGCATGTATTTTTTAAATGTTTGAAAAAAATCACTGCTGTATTCCATGACATATTAAAAATAATTTGTGAAGATATACGTTTTCTGAATTGCTGCATTTTTTTTTAACTCTCTGGCATATTAATATTAATAACATAATTTTTTTTAAAGAAATTTTTAAAAAGATAATAATTAGATGGGACACTTAAATATAAAGAGCGAAAAAGAAATAAACAAAATGGTTAAATAAAGTGTTATACCGGCTTGTTGCGAAGGCTGAACCATTGGCTGCACCAAACGTTGACACCATCACAGAGATTGGAATAATTATTGCAGCAGCGCCGATAACTCTGTCAGCCCACAGCTGCAAGTAAAGTGATTCAGGTAACTGAAGTGCAAAGCGCTTATATCAAGTAAAACAGCGTACTGAAGAAAAAAATGATGTTTTGATTCGAGCCCACTTTAAAAAAAAAAAAAGTGACTTTAAAAAAAATAATAATAATAAAAAATAAAAAATCAGTTTTGATAAGAATTTAGTTTAAAACATCAGCTCTGAGCCGACAGTCGTACACTTTGTGGCAAACACTCGTACACTGTGTGGCAAACAGACGTACACTGTGTGGCAAACACACGTACACTGTGTGGCAAACACTCGTACACTGTGTGGCAAACACTCGTACACCGTGTGGCAAACACTCACTTTCACGTTACTTGTAAAACAGTTCTCACAAGTGTTATTACTCTTAATATTATTTATTGCATTTAACATTATCGATAGCTCGAAGTAAGAGATAGTTTCTGTTGTGTTTAATTTTTGCCCAGATATTCATACCCCTCCAGCTTTATTTAGTTTGTTATTTTTGAACACTGAATGCTTAGTAAACTTTTAGTCTATTACCTTTTCTCAGTATTTTAATTAATTAATTTATTTATTTATTTATTTATTTATTTATTTATTTATTTTAATTATATTTAAATTAATAATTTAAACCTACCACTGCAACAGCTGTGGTATCCAGCATTTCTTGTTTGGACATCACTGTGAGGTAGGAAACATTTGTCAAAATATAAGCAGCCATAACTAAGAGAACTCCGCCAATATTAGCTAGAGGCAAATTTCTAAAATAACAAATAAATAAATAAATGTATATATAAGAAATTCAATATATATAGATATAGATATAAGAAATATAAAGTTAATGCATGAGAAATAGATTTTTTTTCAGTATTTCCAAATTATAATTGATAATGTGGAATAGTTAAACTAAATTATGACAATGAAAATTTAGTAGTTTCATGTTTTTAAAATAGCAAAACAAATAAACAAAATTTAGCCTACTTACGTATTTTTGTTTGTTTTAAATATGAAAATTTTACAATAAGTTATTTTGTTGTTGTTGCTATTATTATTATTATTATTATTATTAGGTGATACTGTATCTTCATAAGAAATAATAGTTACTGAAACAATATTTCTTTCTTTTTATTTTAGATTTATTTATTATTATTGTTGTTGTTGTTGTTGTTGTTGTTGTTGTTATTGTTGTTGTTATACTTGTCTTGTAGTTCGGTCGTTTTAAAACTTTCCGGTGTAAAACGTGTTATTGGCTTAATGTACATATTTCTCAATAGGTTCGCTTTTGTACTCTTTCTTTTGGTATCCTAGAAAGTATTTAATACGGTCACAAATAATTATCGCCTCCTCTTAGATTATTCATTTCATTCTACATCAGTTTATATTTATAGTAAGTAGCTCTAACTTTAGCTAAGGTAGAATTTTAATTTGATGCAATGAACTTTATGAACAGAAATTTCCAAGAGTTGTCTTGCTTTTTAAGGGAGATTATGAGAATTTAATTAACTATTTATTCAATAAAACTTAAAACAGTAAGCCAAAATTATAGTAATTTTCGGAACATACATGTGCCATAAGTTTTTGTATGCTCTTTTCAGTGATGCAGAATTATTATTATTTGTGGACTTTTATTTTATTATTATTATTATTATTATTATTATTTTAATTTTTTTTATCGCATATGTACACTAGTAGTATTATTATGTTTAAATTTTCAACATAACACAGTGTGGAATGATTCACGCAACAAGTTGCTAAGGAATTAATTCAGTCATTAAATAATTTATAACATATTTACCTTCTAGGATTTTGTAATTCTTCTGTAACATAGTTCAGATTGTTCCTGTAAAATATATAAATATAAAATTTTACCAACTTTTACACATGCAAGAATCTGTCAGTGGTAAAAGAGAACAGATGAAATCCTTGCTACATCTAACATAACCCCAAAACTCTTACTCACGCACGCAAACACATACACAACTAAACACACATACGCTCAAACATACACACTCAGAAATACATAAACGCACAAAACCTCACGTAAAGACACTCACACTAACACATACACAAATACACATACTTACAAATAAATACAAAGACATACATACACATACACACCAACATATACACACATACATACAAACGCATACTCACAAACACACATACACACTGGAACATACCCACAACATACATACACATACACGCACATACAGACAAATCCATACATACACACACAACGGAAGCACGTGTACCTACCAACCGTCGTAGGCCCAGAGGGCGCTGTAAAAGGAAAGAGCTATCGCTGTAGGAGAATCGGCTGTGTCTGTAAATCCAGTTCCTATTTCATATACCCAGCCTGCAGTAGTAATAATAATAGAAGTAACAACGACAACAACACTGATAATAACTATTACTGTCATCATCATCATCTAGAGAAAAGGAGAATGAAAATATCCATACCTTGAGCCAGTTTAACAATTCCACCGATGATAATAACAATCAGGGCGACAACTTTTGCCACGGTGAAGAACACTTGAACTCTTGCCGCCAGATTTACACTGTAGCTGTTTACTAGCGCAATAGTTACTGGAAATGATAATAATAATGATAACAACAACAACAACATCAACAAGAGTACAAATTTGCTTCAAAACGGTTACAATTTATTATGCCGAATCTGCTATTGTTAAACTAGGAAAATCAGTTAAATTCAGTTCAGAATTGTATTCATATTATTAACGAATAAACACATGTACTGCGGCGGATCTAGTTATGCTAAGATAAAAATATCAAGGTAAATGTGGCAACGTAATTATGCTAATTAATATTAACGCCATAGTGCTGTGTTTTATTTTTAAAGGCAGCTATTTCAATATTTCCAAAAAGCAGGTATCGAAAAAACAGACAAAAAAACCTTCTATTACATTTATTTTTAATGATGAGTTGGAATATAAAGTTTTATAAAATATGCAAAAAGTAGTTAGACGTGTTGATTTGCTAGATATCACTATAATGTCATGAGGGCTATTTTAGTGTTTTCTTAAATTTCCTTTTTTTCTTTTCTTTTTTTACATAAACACATATGTTACATACATGATATTAGCATTCATACAGTATAAATAAAATTCTGAAAGAAATTCATATTCATGATAATGAATTAACGTCCTTGAGATGGTACAAGACGGACTAAAACAGAATAGTCTTTCCATAAGAAGGACGTCTGTCCACCCTAAGCAAGTATTAATAAGTGGATCATTCAGTTATGTAATACCTAGGACAATGGCAGCTACTAGTTTCTTTGGTGTATCAGGCTGACCACACCTTTCAAACAAAGAGGCCGTGTATTCCGCAAAGGTCAGACTAATTATAGCTATTGAGGACGTCCTCGTCACGATCACTGTCGTCCAGGCGTACAGGAAGGCGGGCACGTTACCGAAAGCTTCTCTTATGTAAGCATATTCACCTCCCGACTTCTTAACAACCATACCTAGCTCAGCATACACCAGACCACCTAGAAATAAATATTAGCATTAACAACATAACGAAGTTAAGTATTGTCAGAATTTATAGCATAAGGGGCTTTGTTATTAAAAAGTAATAATTATAAATCTAGCTTTATTATTAAAAAGAATTAACCTTTTGTGTTAATGTAAGTAACAGTTTCAGAGCAGGATAAAAAACGTATTTAAAGGTGTGTATGTAGGTGTTCAGGGATGCATGTAGAACTGTGACAGTCGAGCTAGCCATGCTGAGGAGTACAATGAGCCGCTAATTTAGTAGAGGAGTCTGCTTTGAAATGTAGATACTGGAAACACGAGTTTAATGGTTTATGGTCATTTTAGTGTGTTTTGTGATAAAATGTGTTACTGTATTTTATATAAAAAGAATGACAAATTATTGTAAAACATTAAGGGGTGTTTAGTATCATTTCCAAAAACAAACAATTTTTTAGCGTTGCAGCCGAAGCCGCATTTCCGGCAGCCATAATGTATGTATGTATGTACGTATGTTTTATGTATGTATATTTTATGTACGTATGTTTTATGTTTGTTTGTACATATGAGAGTATTGTTTGGTGAATGTGCGTCTATATACTGTTTGTGGAATGTAAAATAGCATTGTATTGTGTTATATTATTATTATTATTATTATTATTAGTAGTAGTAGTAGTAGTAGTAGTAGTAGTAGTAGCTAACGATCAAGGCAGATACTAAGATTAGAAGGCTAGAAAGCAGAACGTGATGAGTTTTACCTAGAAGTGCTATAATTCCTGAACCGGCCCACACCAGCAGACAAAGACCAACTGATCCAGTGTTTTGCAGAACTCCTTTTGGAGAGATAAATATACCTGACCCTAGAAAATAAAAGTAATATGTGAATATTAATGACTGTATTTAAAAATTGTAAAACGAAGTAGTATTGCTAACAACGTTAACAGATGCATTTCAACTAAAACCCAGAATAGTAATAGTAAAAGTTTAACACACAATAGTAATATTACAAGTTTAACGCATAATAGTAATATTACAAGTTTAACGCATAATAGTAATATTACAAATTTAACGCATAATAGTAATATTACAAGTTTAACATACAATAGTAATATAAGTATAACACACAATAGTAATATTACAAGTATAATACGATATAATAAGTATAATCTTTTAAAGTAATATTACAAGTATAACACACAATAGTAATATTACAAGTATAATACGATATAATAAGTATAATTTTTTAAAGTAATATTACAAGAATAACCCTATAGAAATAATACATGAATAACAGACAATAGTAATAATACAAGTATAACGCACAATAGTAATATAACAAGTATAACAGACAATAGTAATATTACAAGTATAACACACATTACTAATATTACAAGTACAATGCACAAAACTAATAATACAAGCATAACACACAATAGTAATATTACAAGTACAACACACAATAGCAATATTACAAGTACAATGCACAATAGTAATAATACAAGTATAACACAATAGTAATATTACAAGTATAACACAATAGTAATAGTACAAGTATAACACACAATAGTAATATTTCAAGTATTACACACAATAGTAACAATCACAAGTATAACACACAATAGTAATATTACAATTAAAAGGAACAAACAAGTAATATTATTACAGTTAAAGGAACAAACAAATATAATTATAACTATTTTATGTTTATAATCAAGATTTGAAGCTGACTTTAGGAGACTTTTTGAAATAATGCGAAACAAAGAAGAGCATGAAAGAGTTTAATGCCATTTTATCAGCAAATGGACAGTAATAAATCACAAACGTTTTAAATTTTGTTTACAAAAATAGGAAAGATTACAATACCATAGTATAAGTACAGTTTTCATATAAAATTGAATGAAACAGAAAACAGATAGTTTTAAAAATGTAATAATAATAATAACAACATTATTATTATTATTATTATTATTATTACTACTACTACTAATACTATACTAAAATGTATTTTTGAATATATCTGTTATTTATTTATATAAAAGCTTTATAGCGCCTGTCTAACCTATGATAGTTCCCACTATTAATGATGTGCCACTGGCTAGCCCCACGTTCTTCCCCATAGAAATATTAGTTTCCATAGCAACGTCCGATGAAACAGCAGGCACACTGCCCCGCATACCGGATCCCAGCGATCTTTTAGGAATACTGTCTCTGTCACGTTTGGCTGAAAAAGTTCTTGTGGAAAATAGAAAAACAAACAAACAAGCAAACAAACATCTTCAGTGATTTTTCAGTATTCATCCTTATATCAGTCTGCGCACATTTATCACACAAACTATAAACGTATAAAATAAAATAAAATCAAAAACGACAAACCACAGAAATAGTAATTATAATTAAAAGTCATAAAAAAAAACCTTAAAAATAATTTTAGTAATAATAATTAATAACAAATATAAGAGGTTTTACATCAAATTAGTTTTTATTCATCAGTAAAATCTGTCTTCAGAAAGATGTTTAAGAAAACGACTGTCTTACTAATCATTAATGTACATTTTAGATTAATGAGAACAATCAGTTATAGTAAAATATATACGTTTAAATATTCATTATTTTTTAAAGAACCTGTCGAACATTAGGATAATATGATTTGTGAGAAGATTAAAACCTACCTTCACACTGAGGTACATCCATGTTGGGACAGGGTCAGAGATAACACGGGGCTCTGCAAGAGTTATCACTCACATTGTATTAACTTTGCTTTTATGGGTTGATAAAAACTAATCACTGAAGTCGTTGATATCTCTATGAAAACAAACACGATAAGGGTGAGACGGGTATTTGAATCTAATTAAAATATCTCAAGTGTTTCTTGTTCATGTCAAGGAAAACAATAACAGAAGTGTTCTTCGGAAGATTGGTCGCCTCTTGTTATTGCGCTATTCCTGACGTATCAAAGATCACGTTATGTTGTAAATTGTATATACACACTTGTTGATAGGAATTTAAAAATTATTTGTATAAATATGGTTTTACAGGTTATTTCTTTTTTTTTCTTTTCTTTTTTTTTCTCTTATTTATTTATTTTATAATTTATTTGATCTTTCACTCAGATATTTCGGAAAAGAAAAAAGTAATTTTCAGAATGATGGCATTTATTATTGTTATTATTATTGCTGCTGCTGTTGTTGTTGTTGTTATTGTTATTGTTATTGTTATTATTATTATTATTATTATTGTTATTATTGTTATTTGTCTTGAAGTGTTGCATTAACCTATATTAACGTAATTATAAGGCAGAGAATGCGCTTTACTTAGCAAAGTTTTTTTAAAGTAAATGTCAACAAAACTCGAGTGATAGATGTAACAACGCTTTGAATATGATAATTTTATATATTCTACCTGTCAAAGTGGCTGCAGCATACAACGATAGTTTGTTTAATAGTTAATGAAAATGTAGCCTATATTTTAAAATATTATTTACATTTTTACTTTCTCCACCAATCAGTTATTAGCTGTGTCAGTAATAAGATAAATAGCAATGAAGTTGTGCGATGTTAACTTTTGATGTTAATCTGTTAATGCGGTGAGTAGTTTAGCTACAGACGCCAGAGTGAAGTGTGGTTTTCTTTGCGTAAATCACTGCTGAGCAGAGATGATAGTTGTTTATTTTAGAAATTAATTCCTACAAAGAAGGCCATTGGTGCCAAGTCAGTGCTGATGAAGAAAAAAGAAAATTTCCCATAGTAGATGTCCGAATTAAAAGGAAACTATAGAGTGTAGTTAAGACATTACACGCCGTTACAAAATACTCCACCATGAACAACGAGTATACTTTGTCAACACTGATGACACATACGATATTTTTATGTAGCTCATATTTCATATGGGCAAGGTGGTCGCGACAAAACTATTAAGATTTTGTTTAGATATGCTCATTTTACGGGTAAAAAAAAACATACTCTTATAATCTCTTCGCACTGAATGACAGCAGAAATAATACTTTTTTTCTTCTTTTAAAAGAAAAGGAGATATGTTAAAAGATTTTGGATGCTGCAACCACTGACACCTGAACTAGCCTTTCAGTAAAAATCTTATATATCTTAGTAAGACTCGTTAACAAGAGACGTTAGTGTGAACACATTTTGAACTGACTTCTAAATCACTGGATAAACAAACATATGGAACAATTATCTTCACTATACGACTGTTCTGCTCATCTGACTACATCGTAAAAGTACTCAAGCGATGTCAACGCTTTCTGCTACCTTTTGTTTAGTTTTTGAAGAATGTGTTTGTGGAGACTGTATAATCTATTATGGATGATTAATAATAATGTAATCAATTCTTTACAACAACTAATGACAACTAATGATGGATACTGTATTTCGAGAAATTACCTTGAAAAGTCAGGCGACGTGTTGATGGTCAAGCATTCATTGTCATCAGTTCCTGTAAGGGTTGATATGATGCACTAATTATTAATTTTATTTTTTCTTGTTCTTTTCTTTGTTACATTTTAAACATTTTTTAATGGAAATAAAATAATTCAGAAAGCGGAAAATGACAAAATGAGTGTCGTTCAATTCAGTTATTAATCGATAAATATTTATTTTGATCATGTGAATATATAAATATGACTGTCTGTCAGAATATTCCTATTAATAATGTTCCATAATGCTGATGTTTAAATAAATAGAATGAAATTTGATCTATTAAAGTCATTTAACATATGAAAACTGGTTGATAACGGTTCTAAAACAAATCATTTCTTTAGAAGGTTTTTTAACGTTTTATTTCATACATCTCAGATAGCAAAATACCTGCCACAAATGTGATCTGAAAAGATTTTCGCTGTATCATATAAACTTTATAAGAAAGTGAGAGAAACAGAGAAAACAAATAAACTAATCTTTGCCTAGATTTATAGCAGCTCTTACAATATCATTATAAACGGCATTGGCATTCGGAACGCATTCATGAACCAAAAGCATAAAAACATGTACGCGGACAAGCACATTTTCGCATAGCCTATATTAATATTAATATGTACGTATCTGTGAACGTGCCTGCATCTTTCCCAGTATGTGTCAGCTCAGTGTGATATATGAAACAAGGCGCTAACGCCAGCCTGACAGTAACATAGTTAACACGATGCCCAACGGCAACTTGAAGTTGAGTGGTCGATGATGAATGTACGGATGAAGTAAGGTGTGCAGCATTAACTATAACAAATACGTTTTAATACTGAATCACTGCATATATATTTTACCAAACTTTGTTTTTTTTCAGTTATGTATTCATTGAAATAGTCTGTATATATTTGTATTTGTGTGATAAATTTCAAATTATCGTCTGTTTTTACTCCATTGGTTTAGAACGATGCGATGATAAAATTCAGACATATATATATATATATTATTATTATTATTATTATTTTTTTTTTTTTTCGGAAACTGATAGTAATTCATTTAAAATAACTCTAAATCAGTGAAAATTCCAGACCCAGTTTAATAATATAGCCTTACAGTCAGTAATTTAAACTCATTGAACAAAAGAATTTATAGCTTAACTAATCTGAAATTATCAACTGCGAAGCAATCTGACTGCGCAAGTAGTGCCCTTCAGATACGTTTTTTTGCCTTGCTTGTCACAGCGGCAAAAGCTTAACCTAACATAAGTCATAACTCTTTCAGTTTCAAAATGTTCTAAAAATAAAGAGCTTTGTTCACAGTATTCGGATCTGCATTTATCGATATATCATTTCTAAACAGACTTTTTCGTTAGTTCATGCATTGATACACATATTTATGTAATATTACCTATAAAATTATTTCCCTATAGAACAATTCTCGAGACTGTTTTTTTTTTTTTTTTTTTTTTTTTTATCAATACATCAATATCTGTAACTATAATACTTACACATACACTGTAGAGAACATTCGTAAATTCCTACACCGAGTTTCTACTTACATAAATCACTGGTGGACTGCAGACTCCGATTAGTTTCCACTTTTCACTTCGTGCACGCAATTCCTGGTCTTCCGCCAGATTAGCAGTTTATAATCTCAGCGTGATCACATATTTCATAGTCATGGTTACTGACTCAGGCAAGAATCTGAATAATAACTACAACAACAACAGTATAAGAAGAAAGAAGAAGCAGAAGAATATTTCCAAATGTTTATCTTTTTCTTTTTGAAAATTATTATTACTTTCTTTTTCACTATTATGAAAAATAATAAATTTCTGTCATAACGTTTTAAGTTTATGTCGAGTATATTACTGTTAAATATGGGAAAACATAATTATTGTAACAGTCATAATATCAGTTACATCAAAAACAATGGTGTGAATTAATGAATGTCAGGAATACTGATAGTCTGCCTGTCCATGACAGCTCGGTGAATCTACAGTAAGGTTTCATTCATTCATTTGTTTATATTATTATTCTTATTGTTGTTATCGTTTATTAATTTATTTCATCATTATTATTATTATTGTTGTTGTTAATATTATTTTAAAATTTTATTACTATATAATTTATTATGTAGCATTAGTATAGTAATTCAAAAAATAATCAAAGGTATTTGAGGTCAGGTATGATATACAAGATATTTCTTAAATATTTGTAAAATGACTGAGCGAAATTAAAAACGATTAACTCGGAGGTACTCATAAATGGCAGAATTTAACTTTATTATATAAAGAAAACCGATATAGAAACAGAAATATTTTCTAATTAGATGGTTTCAAATACAAGTAAAATAAAATGAAATTTTTACGAATTGCTAGAAACCGTAGTTAATTCGAGACTATACAACTTTATCCGGATGAATAACCTGTGCATATCTATTCGTCCGGGTACAATCGAATAACCCTTGCGGATTACTCATCAGGATACATTGAAATAAAGCGTTTCCTGTCTTAACCGCCCCCGAGAAGAGGGACCACCTATTTCAGAGTTGATTGTTTTTCAGTGGATATGTTCATTAGATCAAATACACGGATAGCATTTATTATTATTATTATTCCACAGCTAAAGCTTTCTGACTTATTTTCTTCAAAATGGTATTGCTGTATGATGTATGACAACATTTTACGATATTTTTAAAGACGGCATCGCAGTGAATTCTGGGAGTATTGTGTTTGTCGAAGCAGGAGAGCCCGCATACTGCAATCGCCAAACACCCAGGCACCAAACCGTGCAAGTTCAACCTATTTGGACAGTTTGGTAATTCATCATTGAACATATGACTTTTTATTATCTGAACGAGCAGCAGAAAAAGAACGAAACGTTTAATACTGCTTAAATCTCTTCTAACAAGGGTTAGTGTTGTCACGGTGACTAGTCTGAGTCGTATTACTACCTATATTTTGGCTCATTCCGTCTAAAGGGTAGCAGACTATATAATAGCGTCACGTGACAAAGTGTTAACTATCTGAGACAGCTTAAACTACTAAATGATTATTCTGTATCCACTAGAGACCAATAGCACAGACATGAATTCAGTGTGGATAACTGTTTTATATATACACATGCAGTTTACACAAATTAACCCTAAAGGGTAATATATAATATAGTTATATAGTTAAATCATACAGTTCGACGATACATTATCAAAGCAAAAAGCGTTGACAAATAAAACAAAACTAATTCAGACCAGTCGGTTACTTGATCTTTCTAAATACTCTTTTTAATTATTAAAATACATGAACGTGTATTATAAACGTAAGTACGTACCACAGAATTACATCATAAAAATAATAGGTTTAAATCATTCAATATGTATCTTAAATCATTCAGTATGTATGTTACAAATACAAAACATTTACCATTGTCTGCGTTTTCCTTTGTATTGTGCAGACGGCGCACAAAGACTTCCAAGGTTACTGATCAAAGAGATCCCGTTCAAAAAGCGTGCCGCTACTTACATACCCATCGCTCCAGTGTTCGAACTTCACCTCTGCAGATATCCTTGCGAATTTTGAGTTTGTTAAACCCCAGTGTTTCTTAGTTTATTAAATAACAGAACTTCCCCTAATTAATATAATACAACTTCTAAATAGCCCATGTACGTCTGTATACGCTCTGCTATTCAGTTTTTGTGTATATATCTCCATTTTCTGTCATTGATTAGGTAAACAATTAAGAACTATAAAAATATAAATTATAAACATGATTATACAAGATAGCTAAATAAATGTTACCGTAATATAATAAGATATTTAAGGTAACAGGTAGCAGACATTCTGCTTTACATGGACATATAAAAATAAAGATTTTGGGGATTTCTATAATTCATTACAAAGAAAACCAAATTAAAATTAAAAACAAGTCTGGCAAAAAGGCACTAATGAGGTTCCGTCACAAGTGTTTAAACTTGAAAAAGAAATGGTGATAACTTATTGATCTTAACTGCGCACTAGTGGAAATCAAACATTAATATGCATGTACTACATGACATGGATAGTCGACCTTAATACGGATTACCAATAAACCAACAAATAAATAAATAAATAAATAAATAGGTGAATCTCCAATAAAATGGCCTCTACGAGCAATTTTGTTTTACGCGATAATAATAATTATCATCATTATTATTCCCGGTGTATCATCAAGCATGCGTAACCTCAGTTCTGGCGCTAGCGTTGAAAAATTATTATCATGGCTGATGATGTAAATTGTGGCGGTAAAAATCTAAAAAGACCGGGTCCTAAACCCCAATTAACTCCGAGTGAAAGAAAGCGTAGAAAAGCAGCACTAAACAAGAAATATATTAGAACACGAGTGACAATATCGTTTGAAATGGGACGATGGGAAGCTGCAAAGAAGGCGGCCGGATTGCAAACAGATCTCCAAATGGCAACGCTGCTGCTCGACAGGTATCGCAAAATACTAATGTTCTAGTAGTCTCACGCTGGCTTAGTCCCATATGGTAGAGTCCCATATGGTAGAAAGGCTAAATGTGGTTCAGTGGTCTTATTGACATGCTTGGTTTTACCTCAGTCATTATAATGAACTGCTCCAGATTATTTGGAAAGCGATTATTATTGTATAAATACAGTAACATCTCGCTTAACGATATCACGCTTTAACAATCTTTCTTCTTTACAAATTATATAAATAGAAATTTAATTTAATAGTTAATTGCTCGAAATAAATGATACAAATGTATACAATGCATGTTTTTATGTCCGTTTTCTTTAATTTTTCGTTCATTCACGAGCTTCTCTCAGCTGTGTTGATCAGTTGATACGTCATACGTGCATCTGATATTCTGATTCTCTTTTGTTTTCTGCTTCGATTTAGACTTAAACTCGTTTGTAAATTTATTCTTCCAATATGTCAAAACGAATAACAGTAAACTGGCAAATGCTCATGATAAAAGAAATGGAAGACAATAACTTTAAAAACAAAATACATTATCTTAAATGAAACCAAACCCACAATGAGCGGCATATAATTATTTCTTAATGTATTTGTATAAATTGATTTGTAAATGATTTACTGTTTACTTAATATCTACAATCTATTAAATCATTTATGTCTAAACTGCCGTTTTATTTCTCCATATTTCACCTTTTTTTTTTTTTATGTCAGATCTCATCAGCGTGAAAGTAACCTTAATTCTATGTAAATTAGTCTCTCGCTTAACGATACCTCACTTCACTATTGGAAATTTGGAACCAATTACATCTTTAATCTGAGGTATTATTGTAGTATGGATATCGCTTATCGCATAAAGTATGCAAATATGACAAATATCGAAATAATCTATGTATCGAATATAGTGAATGTAAATAATTAAAAAAGAAGGTATTCATCTAAAAGTATTCCCAATGATTTGGTCCTTCGTATAAACTTTTTCAGTCATAGCCAAAGTATTTGTAGGTCATAATATCTTTAGTGTACATACTATTAATATACTATGTCAGATATATTGTATAATATGTGCGCAATCTGAATATGTATGTGTGCATAACGTAAATATGATCAGTAACAGATATCTTGAACCTGTTTAAGTTGAATATGGTTGAATTCGAACAGTTAATGATAGATGTAACGTTCACATATTCTATTTACTGAATATAAGTAAATTACTCGTATGTAAAATATGTTAGTTATTTATAATATTTTTGTCGTTTTCTTTTACAGAAGCAAGCCATAAGCATTAATAAAAACACATCGTGCCGCTTTTTACTTTTCTTTTCTTTATTTATTATTTTTTTTAATAGATAGATGAAATTGATGTAAAATTGTTTATTATTGGTCGCTTGTTTTGTAACGGAAAGGAAATGTTTATGAATTAGAAATGACCACCTTAAATAATAATAATAATAATAATAATAATAATAATAATAATAATAATAACAGTAATTATAATAAGAAGAATAAGAAGAATAACAATAATAATAATAATAACAACAATAATAATAGTAATAATATTATAATAATAATAATAATGTTGATGATGATAATTATGATGATGATAATGAGAAGGAGGAAGATGATGAAATAATGAAAAAGTAACAAATCAACAACAAAAGTGAGTGCTTATTCTGCTTTCGGTTGATGTTACATAATCGATTTAGGAACAATGCGCTCCCCCTCTGAATGTTAGAAAGAAACCAGATGTATGCACAGGCCAAGTTCATTATATACAGAGGTAATCAGGTATTGCGGTAAACCAGCTTTTTCTACGAAATGGGAATTATACGAACTGGGAATTCTACCAAATGGGAAGACACCCTACGCTCGATCCCTTTTTATCCCACTTGTTTCTGATGGATATGAGCATGCGTGAACCTTGACATCTGCATATTTCCTATATATCAAAGCTAGGCAAATTTGCGTAAAACAGTCAGATACTGTTAACTTAAGATGTTTTAGACATGAAGAAATGTTTCACATTTGTTTTTTCTTTTACATACAAATTTATAATGATATTCCAAATGTTAACTAAGAAAAATAAACATATTTCTATTTCAGAAAGAATAAATTAACCTGTCAAAAAAAAAAAAAAAAAAAAAAAAAAAATAATAATAATAATAATAATAAATAAATAAAAATAATAATAATAATATAAAAAAAAAATTAAAATTAAAATTAAAAAGGAAGTTCTTTATGTAATAATAATAATGAAACAAAAAAGATCTTTGCCATATTTTTACATAAAAATGAAAGAATATCAGTTAGAAACAAGTGTTTTGGGTCCAAGATGAAACCCCAAACACTTTTGCAAATGCAGACAAAACTTCAACCAATTTAACAGAATATAGAAGATGACTGTATATCTACCTACTACGTACATCCAGCATACAAACGTGTTTAATAAAAATATCTTAACATTAAAAGGTTTAACTTACATCTTGGAGTTGAGTATTAAATATTTGATATCATTAAATCTGATGCAGGAGCAACAGCTTCAGACTTGAGGAGTCTTGCAATTGTATTGCTGGTGAAACAGCCATCAGAATCACTGAGTGCTGGTGGTTCAATGAATCTTCCAACTCTGAATGTACATTCCAGCAGAGACATCATCCAATGCAGCAAGGCATCAAGCTTACCACAGAACCTTTGATCAGCCTTTTACAGTTAGTGCCAGATGCTTTAGATGTTACAAGCATCAATGGGTTGGTTGTCTCACTGTCTGCAAAGTCACTGCATGTGGCTTGTATGGTTGCCAACTTGAGTAAGACAGCTTGGGCAAATACCTCACTGATCAGCTGATGATTAGCAGATCCACCAAGATGTACTCAGATGATGCAGACTTGTTTGCTTGTTTGAAGATAGCTAGTCATACAAAGAAGCTTCATGCAGACAGACCAATTTCAGAGGCAAAGGTGACAAAACTTGTGGATAAAGAAGAATTTGTTATCTTCTGCTTCAATGGTAATCCATTTAGCAGCAAGCTGAAGTTGTGTAACAGAGGTTGACTCTTGGGTCAAATTTCTGGTTTCTGTTGTCATGATTGAAGGTGTCTGACTTATCTTCTCTGGTGTGAATGTTTTTGCAGTCCCCATCATAATATCTGCAAAGATTTGCTTTGTCTTGACTTCATCAGTTGGACACCATTTTCTGATTTGGCAACATACTTTGTTTGACAGCATGAGTGAGATCATTGTCTGGATGATTACAGTTATCTGTAGTCATTATAAATAAAGGGCAGACATGTTTTACAGGTGATACAACAATTTCAGTTACTAAAGAAAAGACAAAAAGTGGCACATTTTAACTCAAAATTAATAATTCCTCCATACTATGAAGAATAATAAAAGAACATTTATTATGCATCTGCTAAAAGAATACTTAACAGCATTTTATAGCACATTCTCATCTTAGACTGCTAAACACTGAACTGTTACAGTTCACTATCTGTATTATCCAAATTCAAAGAAAACATTAATAAAATTAGAACCAATAGTGTACATATTACACCTAAACATAATGTGAAAAAATGTATTCACAGCATGGTTGTTACACAATTGATGAGTGCATCGTCAAGCACAAGTAAGTCAACATTTTCTTACAAGTGTTGGTTCACAGATAGGGGGTCAGGTGTATTGTAAGATATCTTAGTATTGTTTACGTTAACAAAAATGTAAAAAATTAACTGTTTGGTTTTATCCACATTTAAAGTTTTGAGATTGTTCTCATTTTTATATTCTTTTCTCTTTTTTCACTCCAGTTATGAAGAGTACCATTTACACAAAAAGGTTTGTATTCAGTTTAATCAAACACAGAGTTCAACACCAGCAGCAGTAGTACAGAGCTTGTGTCCTGGGAGTGAAGTAAAAGTCAAGTGAGTTTACATGTGTCTGCTTTACTGAAACATTCTCATCAGAAAACACAGCTCAACTAAATAACATCAATCACATTAAAAACAAATTTTAATAAGTATTAGGATGTTTCTCCTACAGAGAGTAAAGTACATTCATAATTTGTTGCATATGGACACTGCAAGAATGCTATAAGCATCACTCACTTTTTGGTCATCATGTTTCTAAATGCTTACAGAAACTGATATGTTTCAATTTTTTGTATTCAGTGTATGGTAATTTAAAACTGTGTTCTGATATTGGATCCTAATGAGGCATACATTTTCAGTTTATATATTATTGTTATTCTCTTTATTTTTGAGTTATCATTTTGAAATTGCAGTAAATTCTTTTTTATTTTTATAGTCCAGCTGAAATTTCTGGTGTGTGTTTAAAATCTGAGACTGGAATATCCGATCTTGAAGAAACTTGTCCATCTACAAGACTCAGGTTTGTTTAAAAAATTAAATTTCATTCTTGTTTATCCTTAATGCAAAACTTTTATAACAGTGAGGAAGTTAATTAGAGAATTTTAACAACTTGGATAGGAAATTAAGCAGACAGGCTTGAAATACTTAGTGACCAGAGGTACTTAAAATTAGTTTAAAATATTTGGCTTTGTAGATTTGATTTTTTTAAAATTTATTTATTTTAAATTGTTTCTTTTTAAGATGATCATAACTTAGATAATTAATATGAGGAGGAAAAGATATTTAAATAATTGACATATCAAAATTTAGTATAGAATTTCTATTCGAACTAGGTAGCAATCTGAGACGTTGGATACAGATTAGTAATACAGTACTCAATAATGTTACAAATGAACATAAAAATTATTAACGAAAGATGCTTGTTTTTATTTTTTACTAGCCTGTCAGGTGATGACATCAACAACAGCAGTGAAGTATCTTTAATATCTGGTGATGAAATTCAGACCACCACTAACAGCAGTGATCCTTCCATAGTCAACACTAGTTTTCCAAACACTGCTCCTTCCATAGTCTCTAACAGTAGCAACCCAAATCCTGAAACATCCATAGTAAGCAATACTAATACTAATCCTCTCAAAGCACAAAACAGTAGTCATCCATATATTAATCCTGTGGCAACTGAAAACCGTAGCCATTCACATACTGATATTTCTACAGTCAGCTGTCATAGCTACCTGCAGATTAAGCCCTCTATAGTAAGTCTTGTCAGGGTCACAGATAAGTCCATTGTGTACTGTGATGTGAAGACAGCCATAACAGCGGACACTGGATGCTCCAGCAAAGCTATTTGTGATAAAAAGGCCAAGAAAAATAATTGTTTGGAAAATTTTAATGAATCTGAATTGAAGGAAGTGTCTCAAAGCGACACTGAGACAGACTGTGATAAAGCAGAAATAAAAGATGATGGCTTTTCAGGATTTGAATCCCTGGATGATTCATTTGCTGATGACTTGTCAGATGAAGAAAAGAAAGTTAGTGAAAGGAAAAAGAGTAAAAGAAAACATTTAGATGATGAAGATTACTTTCCATCAGACTTGGAAATAACTGGAGAGAAGAAGCAAGATGCTGAAGAAAGTGAAGCTGTTAGTACTGATATTGATGAAGATTTTTATGCTGTTATTGATCATGCTGATGATATTGCAGTATCTTATGTTGTGAAGATCTCTGACAATGAATCTGAATGTACTTATTGTCCACAGGTTCATTCAAATCTTGAGGATGCTAATGCCCACATGTACACTCATTATGAATTTTGTTGTCAAGACTGTGATAGCAGATTTGTGAAGTTTCAAGATTTAAAATATCACATGAAAAAACACAAAGTGTTAAACAGTTTGTGTCAGTTTTGTTGCTTGGTATCCGGATGTACCTTTAAATCAAAAACAAAAGCTGCTGTCAGCAGGCATGTGAAATCCTCCCATTCTAAAAACGTATCATTAGAATGTTCTTGGTGTGGACACACATCAACCACAGCTACTGACTTCAACCAACATATTTCATCTCACTATGATTTAATTATGTCCAGAACTAATGCAAAGCCTGTACTTTGTTACAAGTGTGGAAGTAGCTTTCGATACAATACTGATTTAAATGCTCATATGACAAGTGTGCATGGTGCTCCTCAATCATACCATGGTTTGTGTGATATATGTGGTGAATTGTGTAAAACCAGAAGTGTTTACCAACACGTGATTAGAAAACACACTGAGAAGACAATAGCTTGTAAATCTGAAGGCTGCAATCTCATGTACAAAGCAGATTTTTTCATGGACCTTCACTACAAATCTGTCCATCTTGGAATAAATATATAGGTACACCTGTCCATATGAAGGATGTAATTACAGTTGCCAAGCTAAACCTAAACTAAGGAATCACGCCAATATGGTACATTTGAAAAACTGATGCTTTCCATGCACTTGGCCTGGCTGTAACATAAGCTTCTATCACAAAGGGCATCTTTCAGTTCATCTACTCATTCACACAAATCAGAAGCCACACTGTTGTGAGCTGTGTGAGTACCGATGTCGACAGCGCACAGCACTGAACTGGCACATGAAAAAAAATCACCCAGGTGAATTTCAGTCAGAAAAAACTTGTATTTACAATACAGATAAATCTCTCTCTGTAGGCACTCCAGCTTTAACACATGCCAAAAAACTTGGAAGAAAATGCAAAAGGAAATAAAGAATGAAATTCTGTCAGTTAAAATAGTTTACTGATATATATATACCTTTTCTGAAGTAGACATGGCCTCCTCAGTGTACCATTTCACACTGCAACCAATGCTGTTATGACTGGTTCACCAAAGGTAATTAAATGTGCTTCTTTACCTATGGCATAATGTGGACATAAACGTTTTTAATAACTGTAATGACATGGTATGTAACATGAGCATTTGTAAATTTCAACAGATTCATACACGAGCTGTTTTCATTATATTATTGTTATTGTTTAGTTTTAATTCTAAAAAACTTTAAATCTCATATTTCCCATCAAAATATTAAACATAAATATATTCTCTGTTAAAAAGAATCAAGGTAAGCAAAGTAAAATACTCTTACTAACACAATTGTATTCTGACTTTAACAGTACTTTATTCTGACACTAACAATACTGTATTCTAAGACTAACAGTATTGTTTTCTGAAACTAACAATACTGTATTCTGACACTCACTACTGTATTCTAACACTAACAGTACTGTATCCTGAGACTAACAGTATTGTATTATGATACTAACAGTACTGTATTATGATACTAACAGTATTGTATTCTGATACTAACTACTGTATTCTGATACTAACAGTACTGTATTCTGATACTAACAGTATTGTATTCTGATACTAACAGTACTGTATTCTGATACTAACAGTACCGTATTCTGAAACTAACAGTATTGTATTCTGATACTAACAGTACTGTATTATGATACTAACAGTATTGAAATACTAACTACTGTATTCTGAAACTAACAGTACCGTATTCTGATACTAACAGTATTGTATTATGATACTAACAGTACTGTATTATGATTAACAGTAGACTGATACTAACAGTATTGTATACTGTATTATGATACTAACAGTACCGTGATTCTGAGACTAACAGTATTGTATTATGATACTAACAGTACTGTATTATGATACTAACAGTATTGTATTATGATACTAACTACTGTATTCTGAAACTAACAGTACCGTATTCTGATACTAACAGTATTGTATTATGATACTAACAGTACTGTATTATGATACTAACAGTACTGTATTCTGATACTAACAGTACCGTATTCTGAAACTAACAGTACCGTATTCTGACACTAACAGTACTGTATTATGATACTAACAGTACCGTATTCTGAGACTAACAGTATTGTATTATGATACTAACAGTACTGTATTATGATACTAACAGTATTGTATTATGATACTAACTACTGTATTCTGAAACTAACAGTACCGTATTCTGATACTAACAGTATTGTATTATGATACTAACAGTACTGTATTATGATACTAACAGTACCATATTCTGATACTAACAGTATTGTATTATGATAGTAACAGTACTGTATTATGATACTAACAGTAGTTTTCTGAAACTAACCTTACTGTATTCTGACATTAACATTACTATATTGACACCAACTACTGTATTCTGATACTAATAGTATTGTATTCTGAACTAACAGTACTGTATTCTGAACACTAACAGTATTGTATTCTGAGACTAACCAATAAAACAAAACAGTAAAAGTACCTGATAAATCACCATCAGCCGATCATCATCAAGGAAACCATCATTTTGTGTCATATTTCATGAATAAATATTTATCTATTTATTTATTTTCAAAACATTCAGAAGAAATCAACTTGGAATGTTTCCACTGAAAATGTTTTAAGTCAGTAATGTTGATATTATCAGGTTGCTGCAATTGACTGACCATATTTTGTACACTGTCAAATGCCCATTTTCAGAATGTGTGACAGCTCAGGACATATGCAGTGAAGAGCTGTCAGCTATTATGTAATTCAAAGCAGGGATTTTTGTTCATTAAGTTTTAATATTTTGAAACTTTAAGACCATTTATAAATATAAAAGTTACAAAACTTTAAAGAAATTCCATATTCCTTCCCTATCCTTGTTTTTGTGTTGCAAAACATGTGATCTTCTATAATTCCCTTATAGCATTGTTTCAAAATAATGAGGGCATTATTTCAGAAAAAAAAGAAGAAAAAATACGAATAATAAGAATATAGGCAGTGTAAATAGTTCAGCTGTAGCACTTTTTTTTCCTACTTTTTTAAAATAAGTAACAGCTTATCAAATTATCAAACAAAACACAGCATACTTTTGGCCAAGCAGTTGAATATTTTTGAGCCAGGACTGAAACTTGGTAGATGTAATAACTCATAATCTCAGAAAACTCATTATAAGGCTAAAACCAAGGTTTATATTATGAGGTTTGACTGTGTGTCAGTGAGACAATGTTTCAAATTCTTGCTGAATTAATTTACCGTAAAGTACTGTTTGAAGTTGTTAAATGTAATTAAAATATGTAAGTAATTGATTACTTGGCTGTCATTATTTACATGAAAGGAAATTGTTTCATAATTCTTTGATTAACATTTCATATATTCAAGATTGTTTCAGATGTTTATTTACTGAAATAAACAGCAAAAGATCCACAAAGAACAAAAACAGCAGTTGCCTTTTATCTTAACAGTTACTTAGTGTTAAGGCCAACTGCATTTTTCAACTACTAAAGAAAACAAGAATTCATTTAATTTTTTAATTTGGTTTTAATTCAGCGTGCGGTGTATTGTTTCAGTCTGTTGACAAATGAAAGGAATCAGACATTTATATGCAGATTCTTGGTGTTAACATTATACCACTGCTTGTAGAAAGATTTAATTTATGCACTAAACTTCTCTGTGAAAAATGCTGCTGCTTACTTTGTTAGACAGTTGTATGTAATCCTTTATTAAATTTTTCATTATTGTTCACACATGACTAATTATTTTCTTGCTGGTAATTTGTAATTCCCTCTAGTTTCATTAGTAATAATAATAAACATGCCTGGTATTTAACCATACTGATTCAGTAAAAAAAAATTCAGTAAAAAAAATTACAGTGAAGAACATATATATACCTGGATACATTTTGAATATTTTCAAATTACTATTTCCTAGCTGGGTTACCTGCACTGTTTCTTGGGAGAATAACTGCCACAGGAAAGAAGGATTCTTACATTTGTCATCTAACTTACACCATCAGTTATCAGTAACAACTTTTGTTACCCTGTGTTAGTGTGTTAAGAATTGATGGCAAAAACGGAGAAAACACAACCTGGAAGTATGCAGAATGTATGTAGGGAGAGTTCTCTATTTAACACTGAAGGTTTAGTGTAAGAACTTTTCCTAACCATGACTGAATGTCCTGATTACATTGCTTGTTTTTATCAAAATGTTTGAACCTGAACAGCAGATTTTACTCTGCTGATGTGTTGATGATCAGTTTTTTCAAATGATAAATACAGCAAGATAACAACAAAGGATACATGGAGCCTGACATATTTTACATTCACTGGCTTTATGCTGACAGCAGTCTACTATTAAGAAGTTATGTTCCAAATGGATAAAGCTACTGAAAATAAAATATAAATACATATATAACTTTATAAAGAAATAAATATTATAATTTTAACTAAAAGATTTATAACAACTTACTTTAAAAGTATTTAGTCTATTTCCAGTGTAATGATTATTTAATTTATCATATTTATCTGGTGCCAATATATAGTTGTCTATAATAAAGACTGGGAAATTTGTGCGTAGTGAAAAACTAGTGGTAAAAGTAAATAAAAAACATACACGTCATATAACTACAGAAACATGAACATGTATTATCATACAGCAAACAAATTTAACACAAAAACCAAACAATTTAATAAAACGTAATTAGATAACATTGCACTTAATTGTGGCCACCAAGATGGCATTTCCTGGAAATTTTACATAACATGAAGCAAATCCTGAACTAATGTAAATATGCTTTCAGCAGGAGACAATCATCTTTTATTTCATAAGTTGTTTATATATTTAAACATTTATAGAAAATAAATAAAAATGAATAAACAAAGTTTTTTTAAAAACTGAAACTAGTATAAAATTCAGGTTTTTCTTTCTTGCTGTTTCTCTCTTTTATTATTCTTTATTCAAATTGAAAATAGAATTTAAAAAATTATTGCATTGAAGTATAATTAAAATAAAATGTCAAATTCTCTTAAATACACTTTTCAAATCAATTAATAGTAATTATAAATATGAAAATAATAAAACAATAATAAAACTGAAAATAAGTAGCTAATTTAAGCAATCTGGAAATAGATAATTTGGAAATCAACATTGTGTTAACAATTGTTATAAATATATTTTCAAAATTTCATTTTAAATAATAGTAATCGTATTTCAAATGGTTAAAGCCACCTTTTTTTGATGAACTTCAAAAAAAAAAAAAAAAAAAAAAAAAGGTAAATGCCCCAAAAGATACATGTTCCTAAATAGAATTATAGCAAGTAAATAATTAACATAATAATAATCATCATAACAGTACAAAATGACAAAAATGTGTTTAAAAACAAAGAGTATTATATTAAATATATACAGGCTTTGCATCAACTAAAATCCCATCAGATCACCAAGCAAGAGCTAAAGGTTTAAAAATAAAATAAAAATCTATTATATTACTGAGTCAGCTTGATCCCTTTTCATTGCTTAGGTTAATTAATGTCTATAATCTGTGTACCAGTAAAAACAAGAACGAGGTAAAACACAGCACTGTGTGTGTGTGTGTGTGTGTGTGTGTGTGTGTGTGTGTGTGTGTGTGTGTGTGTGTGTGTGTGTGTGTGTGTGTGTGTGTGTGAAATCAGCTAAAACCTTTACCAAAATAATTTAAGCTCAATAAGTGGAAGTATCATCTCAAGGAACATAACTAATATAGAGAATAAAGTATATTTATCTGTACAAACTGTCTCTTGACATCTAATAAAAACATTTATCGGTCTTTGGAAATGTTAAATGTACTACAACATAATTATCTGCTTAAAGTTTACATTTAAAAAAACCCCAATATATTTGATATTATTTATTTCCAAATGAGCTGAACTTGAAAAAAAAAAAAAAGTCAATCTCAAAGTTAATTTTTCCAAAATAATAATAAAAAATTCACCATCACAACAATCTGAACTGGGTTGCTAAAGAACTTGTAACAATTCGTCTATTTAGGAAATTTGAACTTCACTAATTTGGTAGGAATCTGTTTCCACTGTTACCAGTCTATAATGAGATTTATATGACGAATCTGAGACAGCTAGAGAGGTGACCAATAATGTATCTGACTATTTACATGTTAATAAGTTCTTCACTGAACAATGTGAAATCAGTGAATATTTATAAACTTTAATTATCTGCAAAATAACCAACACATTTTAAAAATAATTTTTATAACTGAAACTTGGATATTCAAACACTCAAGTAACAATATATACACATCATTTGTTGGCCTATACCCAGTCAAAGTGAGCTACTCTTTAAAAATAAAAAATAACAATTTATATATTTGTAGAATTAAAATATTTTATTTAAACAAAACAGCAGGCATAGCTTTACTTTCTGAAGGAAGAGAAATATTTCATAAAAAAAAAAAAATAAAAAAAAAAAGTGTTTCAGTTATTTAAAATAATACCAAATATTGATTACTTATAAAATAATTGATATCTTTTTTCAAAATTCATTGATACAAATAATGTACAGATTAAAATAACGAAGAAAAATTTGAAACTATCAATCTGTTGTCATGGGGAGCTTTCCACTAATTACTACAAACTGTTGATCTTATTTAATAACTGAAATTTATTAACAGGTCTCATATTCCTGTAATTTATTATGCACTAAGTATAATACATTGCTTATATTTTATTTTATTACTAAACAAAAACTAACAGTATAATTCACATATACTGACAGTTGAAAAAGAAGGAAGACTTAATGACGCATACATTTATTATGTATGCAGGTTTCTTCCACAGCATCCAGAAAAAATAAAATAAAATAACATAATAATAATAAACTTCGCATTGTTTATACCAAGGGGTTTGCTTGTACTGAGCTAAACAACAGTACTTCTTAAACACCCCAATATCCAGCACATTAACTGAATTTCTTTACTTGCTATGTTTATTGTGGTTTGTAATCTCATTTGTCCTATATTGACATAACAAAATTTGTTTTGCTGTCAAAAAAAACAACAGAAGAAAAGAACTGCCTCAATGTTTTAATAAGATATTTATTGGTAAGAACTAATAAAAATAAAATGATCAGTTAATAATGGTGTTTTGAAAGTTCTTTATCATCTGAAGACAAAATGATGCGAGTAAAGTTTTGTTTTTTTCCATGACATAAATCTAAGGAATGAATACATTTCTCACATAAAACTGAAATTTAATGTAAAAATTAGTTTGTTAACTTTTAGAATGGTGTTGAATATTTTCTCTTTTTTTTCATTCTTAGGTTTAAATTGCCTTTATTTCTGTTACCAATATTTTAAACATGGCTGAAGTACATAGGAACCCAGTCAACAATAGTTTATATTCACATTGTATGTGAACTATGTAATATGATAATACAAGAATTTACAACACACAATAGTGTACATTTTTGTTACATCCTATGTATGTTCATCAGTTCATTTGTGCATACACTCTTGCACACACACACACACACACACACAACAAATAGTTTTAAGGGAAGTAATCTTAATTTCAGAAATTAGAAAAATGATAGAAAAAGTAAAGTGAGCTAAAAACATTAAAGATTTCAGGAGACATTCAAGTTTTACAGTTAATGCTAATTTATGATAATTAACGTATAACAGTCATTTTAAGTAATTTTGTTTTATTTCCATAAAATAACTTCAGAATCCTTTTTGATGAGCAACATTTTGTATACACATAAATAATGGGGAATAATTATTATTATTATTATTTTTTAATAATTATATAATACAAAACATTAGTTTCAATGATATAACTGACTAGAAGCTACCTCAGGTAACTAAAGCAGAGATTATGTTTAAATCTGGAAAACTAACCAATAACAGGCAGCAGATTTTCTCTTATAATCATACAAATAATATGAACCTGCACCACCATTTTTTAAAACTATTATGTGTGTTGGTGTCACTGACAGCATTTCTTCATCTAATACATTTTTCTACATAATAATAATAATAATAATAATAATAATAATAATAATAATAATAATTTATTATTTGCTTACCTAGGTGTTTTAAAAGAACGGAAAGATAAAGCACAAGAAGCAGAATTCAAATATATGAGAAAGAAAACATATTTCTTAAATAAACACTGTGGTTCAAATCTAAAATAAATAAGATGAAAAAGGTTTTACATCTGTACACATACATCAGAGAATCTGATTTGATTTCACATTAAACAGTTCACGGAAACACTGCAAGATGGCCCTTTGTCTTTAACTGTTTGTGTCCATTTTCAAATATATACAATTACCATAAAACATCTAATTCAGTATCTCAAAATGAAGAAGGAAAAAAGGTTTTAATATTTTATATGTATATTTCAGATTTACAATCTATAGTTTGAAAGTATTAAAACTTCATAATAATAATAAAAATAATAACAACATTGAGAATGAATGAAGACAGTAGGATTTAAATATTTGTATATATATATTCCTCATTTACAATCTGTAATTTGAGATTATCAAAAGTAACTCATTCTGATGCAAGACTACAAAGTTTTCCAAACCAGCTTATCATGTTACCTTTTAGATTTTAATTAGATAAGAACCAAATCTGATTTTTAAATCTGTATTATTTATTACTGATGATACATTATGAATGCCCAGTTTCCTCATAACCAAAATAATATTTAACCTGTAGTATACACTTTCTAAATTAATTCACCCATTATAATTTGCAAAATCTCATTAATCATCACTCCAAATTGTATTTTGTTTTCAATATTAACACAAACATCAACAATAAAGAAAGTGAAGTGCAGGACTGAATATGTGCTACAATTGATTTTCATTATTTTACAACTTGACTGTGGTTTTGACTGTTTTTAAAAGCAGAATTTGAATAGATTTCATTGCACCATTATCATAATTACAACAGATGTAACCAACTAGTCATCACAAAACAACACATACACTGCTAAAATGTACAGGCACAAATGACAAGAACAGTCTCCTTTGAATAGGATTAAAAAAAATATATATCTATCAGAAAAACAATCACTTAATTATAAAAGCAGCATCCATGATGTCTGCATGATAATTATCACTTGAGTTTGTGCATACAGCTTAGTATCTACCACAAAGTATACATTCTCATGTATATCAATAATAATTTTAATGTTATGTTTTACAGAGGCTGAGGATCCATTATTATAAATTCCATGTTCCAAACATCCAAACAGCATAGTGATGATACCTTATAGTTTTCAGATTGTTCTGCATACACAAACATTATTTTATGGCCAAATATTATAAAAGATATTTAAAAATTCCTGCAGACTGTTTGAATAAGCAGCACTTGAAATATAAATAAAATTTGTATTTAGACATATCGTTTTCTCAGGCTATCTCCTTATATTCCAAAATCCAGAGAATTGCAGTATCTTAAAACATTTCTGGCCCTAAGAATTTTGAATAAAGGATTCTCAACCTGTATTATATAAATAAGCATTACAAATAATTATTTCTTCATCTAAATATTTTTAAAATAAATCATTTCCTATGGTTTACAAATAGCAGTTATTGCAAATGGCCATTTTAACTTATCCAATACATAAAAATGTAGTTCTCAACAGAATTAAATAAATTAAATTAGGAAACTTTGTTACTTTTTAACTATTAAGATCAAATTTCAGATTACCCAATGTTAACCTCAGATATAAAATCTATGTTAAAAATTAACAAGGTAATTTACAGAAGGAAAAATCATATCAAATAGTCTTTACCATAGTAAATAATTCCTAGACTAGTCAAAAACAACTTATTTTTAATGTCATATGAGATCAGATTTTTATCTCTTTAAAAACCCACAGCGACCTATCTGCAAATTTGCATTTCATTCTTTCAAATGTCTCTAAAATTAAAATAACCATAATCATGATAATAATCAAAGGAAAAATATTACATTTGAGAACTGCCCTTTCTATCTGTTGGATATTTTTCATTTCAGTAGGTTTCAAATTCCCATTTCAATTTCCAATTTTAATTGATCCAAATATTCCCATTTCAATCCACTGTTGTCTTTGAAACTTACCATTTCAATTCTTTGGAAAATTTTCTTTTCTATCCCTTTATTCTCATCAACTTCAAAAGATGTGACAGTTATATTTTATCATTTTATTATATTTTGCTAATATTGATACACACAACATGTTTGGTACTAAGTCTTTAATAAATTAAGAGACAAATAACTAACTATGAATGAAGGCAGCAAGTTATAATTTGCAAGTTATTTACAATCTGAAAACCTGTGATTAACTCACAGTTTTAATTCACAGAGCTTTATTATTATTATTATTCTTTTCAAATAAGAATGCCTTTCTTCAAGCAGTGATGGAAACATCTAGGCTGATGATGTATAATATACATGCACAGATGATACATTAAGATAGAAGCCTCGCTGTGTCAGTTCATGGAAAACACAGGCCTGTTCACAATGTTTGCTTGACCTTGTGTTGCTTCTGATATTATTTCATTCCCACAATAAAGAAGAAAGCAGTTTAAGACATAAAATAAGCAGGAATAATTAGCCCTGTAGAGAGGAGAAAAGAACTGTCTGCACACTCAGGAACCTGTAGCACTTGTGTCATTGGAATTAGTCTCCATCTTCTTCTCTAGCTTCATTCTCTCCAATTCCGCCACTGCATCCTTTGTCATGGCAGCCTTATCTGAAACATATATAGGTAAAAATATTTAGGATCTACAAATAATGGTAATGATGATGATAATAACAATAACAATAACAAAAATAATATTAAAGTATAATAACAACAACAATAATAATATTGATAACAATAAGTGTTATGAAGATACTAACAATAACAATGAAAATGATAACAAAAGTAACAACGATGATGATAACCAAAATATCAACAATGATGATGATAACATAAAAGGAGATAATAAAGTAAAGATAGTTATCAGTTATTTATAACAATCAAATATTAAGGACATTTCTTAAAAATCTATAGGTTATTTACAGCAGAATTCTTTTTAACTGTTTCTATAAAATATGACTCACAAAAATAAGAAATGAAAAAAATAAAAACAAACAAAAAACGATTACAATCAAGAGCAGCAGAAATTCCTTATTGTTAGTCTAACTAACAATAACAACACAGATAAAATGTCACCTTTACCAGTTGTAACTGTTGCTCCTGGTTTCTTGTGCAGTAAACTGTTGAAGAAATTAGCCAGCATGCCCTCACTAGCAGCACCTGGAGTCACCTTGTTAGGATCAGTAGGCTGAAAAACAACAGCACTAATTTACACAGGTGCCACATGCATTTTAACCTACAGTTTCAGATCAGAGTCCTCAAGTTGTTAACTGCCACACAGTAATGGGAATTTAAAAAAAAAAACCTTTTATTTCTAAATCAGAATTTTCTTACTTCATTTATTTAATATTTATAAAAAAAATGTTTGTAATGTTCATTTTATATATATATATATATATATATATATATATATATTAGATTTTCGTGTTTATTTTATATTCTGAAATAAAACAATCATTATAAAAAGAATGATTAATGGGAAAAAATAAATAATAAAAAAATAAATAGACAGCAAAATTGATATGGTAGTTTAATTAAGAATTTCAATTTTTTTTTTTTTTTCTTTTTTTAAGGTTATACCATAAATTATTATTTTAAGAAATTAAAATAAATAAATTAATTAATCTACAAATTTAGAATACAAATTTTTATTGTTTTTAGTTTTCCTTTTTCTTTGTGGTTTATTATATGTATTTGAGGGAAAATTTAATTTTCATTTATTTTTTTTACATTTTATTTTTCTTATCATTTTTACCTTTCTTTTGTTCCCACCTTTTTAGTAAAACCCATTGTAGAAATATTAATAAAGTTTATTAGAAATAAATAAAGCACAGAGTAACACATCCAGCTTTGTTGTCTAAAATGATCAAGAAATTCAGCAAACGATATTTTATTGTCACAGTTCTGTGTACATTATCTACTTGTAATTTAATATTAATCATTAGCCACACTAAAGCTGAAGCTTGTTAGAAGTATTGTATATGTTTTACAGCAATACAAAAAAATAGAAAAATAGTAGATGTTTTTAATTTACTTAAAGAAGAAATAATTAAAAACACAGTTTCAAACAGACATTTAATTTTAAAATAGATCACTTAAAGAGCATAAAAATTAGGGAAGCAGTGATACTTAACTTAATGTAATTGCAAAATAAATAAATAAATTTAAAGAAAAGTAAAAACAATCATAATGGAGATGCAAATTTGTATTTATTAATTTTACTCATTAAAGCCATTTTAAATAGTGCCATGCATGTAATTAAACAGAAATAGAGTAAAAACATATTCTCTGTAGTTGAATGATAAATCTGAGAACTATACTATCATGTACTTTAAATTTATAAAAATGTTCTTACTGGCTTAACAATGCTGTCTGCTTGAAATTTAATATCTTTCAGCAATTTTTTCAGTTTTAATTAAGCCATCTCAATAGTAATAAAGAGTTTGGCTTTATGTTAGCATGCTAGACAGTATATATGATTTTGACCATGAGCAGATTAATATTAATTAGTGGAAACATACTAAGATGCTTCTATTGTGGAGAAAGTACATACAGAAATTGTTTTTCCATTTAAAATGAATGCCTACAAGAAATATATGGATGTTATTATATGGCAGCTTCTTCACTTTTTTCTGACTGTACAACCATGAGAGGTTTTTGAAGAAAAATCAGTTATATTAAACTGGCAAGAATTAGTACCTAACATGATTCCTTCATTGTTTACTTAAATTAAAAAATATTTTTTATTCCTGCTTTTATTTCAGATGCCTTGCTTTTTCTCTCCTATTCTTCTGTTCTTGTCTAATATTAAATATATACAAAAATAATGAAGTGACAGTTATGAACATAGTGAATGATAGCAAAGAATGGGGTTGAAATATAAACTGATGAAGATATAAAAAGCTCATACATGAGAATTACTAGCTGCATATACAACAAAATTATATAGATCAAAATAAACTTACTCTCTGTAAACTCTGTTGACAGAAAGAAACAATGGCTGAGATATTATTGGAAATATTACTAAAACAACTATAATTATTTTAAATACTGATGAATGGAAATAAACCAAAATATTTTGTTTTTGATTTATTTAAAGTTAGATAAAAAAGTGTTGTTGGATTTCATTTAAAAACCATATGTTACGATTAATTCTACTAGGTTCCAAATTGCAATATTGTAATCGATATGGTTTCAAACATTTTAATATTTTGGAATTGGTTTAAACATTTCAAATGTTTGTCTAAAAAAAGAGGAGATATTAATTTGATTCACTCTTTGGGTTATTTGATTTATATGATGAAAAACATGCATTTATATAACTGATAATTCTGAAACTTTTACATGGACAAGCAACAGTTTTTACTTGATGCATTAATGAAACAATCTTTATCATGGAAATATCTAAAAAAAATAGTCTAAAAATAATACTTCTTACCAAAGTGTTCAACATCCTAACATTCATAAATTTAACAATTCTACAAGCTGATATGTGTTATAAATGTTTTAAAAATTATTTTTATTAATAATAAACACGATGCAGCTGATTACCTTCATTGGTCGCGGAGTACTTGAAGCAAGGGGAGTAATCATTGTTCTGTCTTGCCTAGAACCAGAACCAACAGGTCGGTGTTGTCGGGCTGGAGTGCCATCCTGAACAGTGAAAATAGCTTCATTTTAACCAGTCACAAATACTTCATCAACAAATTTATTTCCATTTCAGTTATACGCATTAGCTGCATTCACACTTATAACTGCTTTTAGCTAAACATGTTTTGGTTTTGAAATAATGAGCATTAATAAATTTGACACTGGGAGAACTGTGATTATTGACATTATCTAACAACAATGTGGTATTGCTAACACACATAACTTCAGCTTCAAGCGAACGAAAACAACTGAAAAGAGATCACATTTAAAAAGCAAAAACAAAAATAGTTTGTGTTCATATTTATTTTTAAACTGAGTTATCAGCAAGCTATTTTCTTCCTGAATTTACTGAATATCAACAGAACTATTACTGATCAAATAATTAAAAAATAGTTTGCTTACTCCAGCGGGACTACCCGTTCCAGGAGCTGGCTGTTTGCCCAGCTGTACTTGTTGTCTGGCAAGAAAGACTTGTTCATCTTCTACATACACCTCTGCGTCACGCTGCACCGGCTAAAACAACCATAGATATCATCATGTTAATCTCATTTAGCATATTTATAATTAGTTATTTATAATTAAATTCAAAGAATATTCGAAGTACACAGTGCATTACCTTTCTCATAATTGGTTTTACTATGATGTCTTCATATGGATCATCAGGTTTCATATTTCGCATATTTTCATACAATATACTAATCTTCTTTTCATTATCCCATCCTGCTGGTCTGAAATAGAAATTAACTAAGCAACTGAGTGTGTGTCAATATTGTGGTTAAAACTTTCAACATGAAATGTCATTAATCATAAATCTGTAACACATGATTTTAATGGAGAGTGCATACTATAGTAAGCCATGTTCAGACATACTGTTTTTATTGTTCTATTCATAGCTGTGCTCAAGAAACTGATAATAAATAAATTAGTTTAAAAAAGTGAAAAAAATTATAAATGTTAAACAAAAACATAGTTTTACTGCAAAGACCATTTCAGTTGTTTTTAACATTTTTCAAAACAAACATGCTAAATATATTTTAAAACTTACACAAAGACCATATCTTTCTCCACAACATATGCTGTTGATGAAAATGGGAATCCATAAATTCTGTGAATTAAATATTTATAGAACAAATCACAGTTTCTGTCTTCTTTAACAGATGTATAAAATAATGCAGCACCATCTGGTAAGAGTCAAGGTCAGATTTATAAAGTTTTAGCTGAAGAGTAAATAATTTATTAACAATTTTCTTATTATATTTAATATTTAACATGCAGAAAACATAAAAATGTAGCATCCAGATTTGATTTAACTTGAAAAACAATAGGTTTTTTTTGGAAATTCATAAAATTTAAATTATTACTTATATAGTGTGAAAAAACAAACAGAATGATCAAATATATTGTTTTCTAGCCATACAAACTATAATGCCTAAAAATGTCATCTTATGTAATATAGTTGCTACAAATATAAATTTCTATTCCAAACATGACTGATCCATATGGAATCTGCTTTACAATTTGACTCTGAGGGTTATTAAACTAATCATCATCTGCTGTCAAACAGAAAGCAGAGAAATATAACTACTCATAGAAAATGTATTAACAGAAAACACCAGCAATTCATTGGTACTGTTCAATTATTTTCCAAAGATACACTTTAAACAGAATTTCCTAATATGCTGTTGAATGAAATCAAAGTGTTCTTCCTTATAGTCATGGTCTCTCTCTAATGTTGAGATTGCATCACTCTGAGAAAAAAACAATAAAAACATATTTTTTTAAATACACAAAAATAATACTGTCTATCACAACAGCAAATAGATAAACAAACAAAAGTAACATTTATAAAATTAAAACAGAAGTGTCACACAACCCATCCAGGCTTTTGGATCTGGTAAAGAGTATGTTAAATCTTTAGAGGATATAGATTATTTTGAATGGTTTAGAGGCTGCCTAATTAAAATGCATCATTACAACTTAGATAATTTACATTTCCTATTATTTTCTTCCTAATGAATAGTTTATATGTTATGTGTGGGATGAGACATACCTTTGTTATGACTACTGTTATTGGAATCCCTAAATTGTGTGACAGTATGTTCTCTCCAAGAGGAAGTACAACTTTATCTTCATCTGACCCTAATGCTGTTGGGTGTAATGGATTCATGTCCCCTCGAGGTACACTGTGACTGCTAGCCTGACCTTCTTCTGGCTCTGTATATTCTTGGAAAAATCGAATTACTGGAAACAAAAATGTTATGAAAAAAGTAATTGTTAATTTTTTTTTTTTTTTTTTAATTAAATACTACATTAGTAATTTATAATGCATAATTAACCCTTTTTTTTATTACCCATGTACAGTGGTACAGTGACTTAAGAGTTTGATTTGCTTTGTGACTGAGCTCGTAACTTAATTTGCTCATATATCAAATCAATTTTCCCAACTGAAATTAATTAAAATACCATTAATCCGTTTGAGCCCCCCAAAACCATCCCATTTTTTTTTGTTACATGTTTGTAAATAAAAAAAAATGTATTTATAAATGACAAATACCGTGTAAAACAAAATAAAAGAGAATGTAAAGAAATAAATTGGTTTTGTAAGGTGTATTTATCTTGGAGATCAGACAAATTATTTTAAGCTTTTGGCTGAAGTTACAGCCTTTATTGACTGCTTCTGCTTCAGTTTGATACTACACTCATACTGCCTAGCCATGTCAACTACATGCACACCTCGCTCATGTTTTTCTACGATTTCATGCTTTAATTGAATGGGCATCATCCGCTTCTTTTTCTCAGCACTGTCCTTTGCACTCATTTTCTTACAATCCATGATCAGAAAAAAGAAATTTGGCAAAATACTGCACAAAACACGAACACAACACAACAGAGATGCTTCAGCAGTGAGGTAACCTTGTGAAGTAAATGAGAGAGATGTGGTGTGTTGGCTGGATGTTGTTGTTCACTGCACCAACTAGTGGCAGCACAGCTGAAGCTTGCTCATAACTTGAATTTTGGCTCAGAACTCAAAGCAAAAAATCAACTACGCCACTGCTCATAACTCAGAAAATGCTTAAGTTAAGGTACCACTGTATTTATATTGAATCAAACACACATGCTGAAAAAATTCATTTCAAAAAATAATAATTAAAAAGTTAAAAGAACTAATTTTTTATTCTACTGTTTATTTCGACGGTACTCAGGATTGATTCCACTGATCATTTTTTTTTATTTGTTAAAAAAATTGTGGGAACAAAATGGTATACGTATTTTTATAAATTTTATTTGGTGTTGTAACTGTTACATAATGTATCTTAACAAAGTGAGCATAGCAAGTACTACATGCACAGCACCTGTCACTATTTAAGCTAGTATAATCAATAGAAAAGCTAGGGCTATAGAAACTATTATTTCCTTTGAACAAATCAATATAGCTATGACTTCAAATAAATACTGTAGAATGTAAGCTGTTATAACATTTACATTACACAATTTATTTTGCATCAGATTTTAATTTAGAACACACATATACAAACTCATATTTAATTATCAACATTGAAGTTTTTAAACAATGCAACTTATCTTTCTTGAAAAATTAATGCATATATTTTTAATAAAATACATCTGACTGTGTGTGTTTGTAAATTTGTCTCATTCACCCTATTTTAAAATATTATATTTTTTTGAACAACCAGAAAAATAGTAATATGGAATATTAGACTGTTTCTTGAAGTACAAAATAGAGAGAAATAAGACAGTTTGGTTTTTTATTGAATACATTAAACATGCGTGTATTTAAACAACAGAATACGAGTCAATTTTCCAGTTTTGTTATTATAATTTAAGTTTAAACTGACAGACTACACTGAACATGTTTTTACGCACATTCTGAATTTAATTCATAATCAGCAATTATGCAGCAATAATATGTATGTCTGCATGTGAATGTACACACACACTAATAAATAATAATATTTTACACTCATTCAATTTATTTTAAAGCTGTGGCTCCAAATAAATGAACAATATTTTTTATTTATTTACAAATACACTTTTTTTCTGATAGTGATATCATACTTAATCCTCAAGGCATTGTTGTAGAATATGTTAATATCATAAATTTGTCAGAAACACTGTATTGCTGCTTATCTACCAGTGAGTTGACAGAGGTGTGATATCATCTCTGTTAACAGCAGTCATATAGAATAACAGCAGCTGCAGAAAACATATACAATTACAGATACCCATACACACAATAAGTATGAGTCATTTAGGATATAAAAATAGGTTTTAGTAAAAAGAAAAGTTATCCCTTTTATTACATGAGCCAAAACAAACGAAGTTATTATTAAGTGTAATTTATCATTACGAAGCGTAATATTTCAAATGCCATATATATAAATCAATGTTTGCAGCAGAGAAGATGTACAACTTTATTCAGGATATAATAGATTTGTTCATCTGAATAAGATTTATGTGTAATTTATGTGAAACATGATTATTCTATTCAAAAAATGCCACACAATCACTTACATAAAAACTTAAATATATTTTTATTTAATGACATTTAATGCTACCAGCAGCAAGGTATCTTATATTCACCATCCCACAGAAACTTAACACCAGCAAACCAATCTTGAAAAGGACCAGTAATTTACCAGTATAATAAGTGATAAACAGTACACATAAAATGTATAAAATATCAGTGAATTTAGAACAGCAGATCAAAATCTTTCTAAATTCAACAAATGCTACAAAGGTAAACAGCATGGCAATGCTGCTGTTAAACCTTAAGTCGGAATAAGCAACTTCATAAGATTTAATATGCTGCAATTACAACCAGCAAATCATGAAAATACATTGTATAGTGATAAGTCTATTAACAAAGGGAGAGAAGCCTAATTTAAAACAAACTCACAGCTTTGTTCATATTCTCTGCGCTCTTCTGGTGGAATTTTCAGTCTGTCTATGTGATCACTAAGTATAGTGACCCACTTCTCCAGTGACTCGAGAATTGACCATGGGTGTGTCATAGTTGCAACAAGCAACACAAGTGTATCAGCAAAATTCTGTTTTGTGAGAGCAAATCTCAAAAGCCCAGTGTGGCTGGAATCACCATCAAGACACCAGACATTTAACCTAGCTTGTTCTGAAAACAATTATTAAAAAATAACTAGAAGTTTATATCTTTTAGTAAAAACTAATAAATGAAGAAGCATTGTAACAAATTAAAATATACTGAAGAAATGTAACTTTTTTAAAGTGTAATTTATTGGTTTTGTTTTTAAAAACAAATGCATAAAAAAGTTTCTTATATATATATATATATATATATATCCGTTACAACAATGAGATTTATCTGTCAGTAAAATTGCTCCTGTGATTTTAATTACCATTGAAACATTTTTGACAATATTCTACTTTAGTTTGTATTACCCTATAAAATAGTATAATTATAAAACTACCTACCATCTCTGTATTCATCTTTAACATCAATGTGATAATATTCAAGACCAGATCCTTTCTTAGGTTCATCAGTGCCCTGAAGTTTGGCTATTAAAGTTGTCTTTCCTGTTTCATTATCCCCTGTACCATTTCAAATCACAAAATAGTTAAAATACAAATTCTTTATTTTTAAAATCCAGTTAAACGAGATTGTAAATAATTATGCATTAAGATTAATTTTAATATTCTAACAAAGCCCATTTTTAAAGTATCTGTAACTAACATTCACAAAAGTAAAGCCACAACAAGTGGTAAACAATAAGGAAACTGGAGTTGTTGACCAAATTTTCTCTTGTAATAGTTTATATAATTCCTACAATACATTTAAAAATAAATAATTTTTAAAAAATACTTGTTAATATATACATGGATAACAGTTTGAAATTATTTACCTAAAACTAATACTGATCTCGATGTTGACAATTTAGATGCTGACTGAGACTGAACTTCACTGAGAATATTTGCCCTAAAAGAAAAATAAAGATGATCAAAACATAATTAATAAAAAGATGTATAATAATTTAAAAATCTGAACAAATTCACTTTGAAAACTACTTCATCTTAACTACTGATTTTAAGTGATCAATTTTAAGAATTTGCCTAGTTTGTCAGAGGACAACAATGGGTATCTTTAAGCCTGTCCTCCAGAAGATTAGTTTGCCCTGATAAATTTTTGTGCCTGAACAATAGAATATTTCAAGTATTTGTACCAGACTAAGGAACATTTAACATCTGTCTATAAATCTGACATTTTAATTCTGATTTCTTTATTTTTCGTTCACTTTTCTGTAGCCTATAAAAGTATACTCTAACTGCAAATAAATTTTCAAAATGTTTAATGTTTTACATAATCAGTTACAACAGTCAGACCCTATCCACAGTAGTATTGGGTGTAAGACATATGTAATCCCCATCAAAGCACCTGGTCATAGTTATACTGGTTAAAGAAAAAAGCAGAATGTTAAATAAAGCAGGAAATGAAATGACATCACAGTGGCTACATGGTTTGTGTATATTTTTTTATTACAGCCAAAAAAGCCACTGTAGGCTGCGAGTGATCAGGACTGAAAGTCAATGTGTAGGCCGGGAATTTGTTGACAATTCCATCACATATACCTAGCTATTTGTTTGTAAATAATTATCTGTCATGCTTAAGCTTAAAGATCAGTAATTAGTAATATTAAAAGCTTGTCTAACAGGCTACCAAGTCATGGTTGGAAAATGTCTAGCAGCAAATCTGGTCATCAAGGATGACAGACACTTTAAAAGTAAATCCTTTTTTCAAATTCAAATAAATATTAAATATGTCTTCCAAAAAATGTAATCATTTTATCCACTTTGACCATGGATCACTGGATGATAAGTATTTCAAAACATAACATTATAACATTAAGAATCATTATTCTTTGTTATTATTATATTGAATACTAATATTAGGTAATCTCTATTTCATGGTACTTTTGGGAAAATATAAAATACACTTTCTTTTCAAAGAATATCTCTAATGGCAAGTGAATACATTACTATAATTTTCTGATGTTACTGAGACTGCTTTAATTGTATACATATATATATATATATATATATATATATATATATATATATATATATATATATTGTTTAATATTTTTAGTAATGTATTTAATATTATTTATGAAATTCAGTTATTAATAATTATCTATGGAATTAGCATCTGTAATAACAAATTCTTTTTAAATAATACCTCAATTAATTTTTTATTTTTTTTATTTACCTGTTGAATATACTTCAAATGTTCTAATTTGCTGTTTATAAAGATATGTTATTTCAAATTACAAGTCAGGAATATGCACGATACTGGTTTATAATATAAGAACAAACAATATGATAGAACTCAAAATTAAAATTTTAGTTGGATCATTTATGTTAGTAAGATTACATATGAGTCACTTTTTATAACTATTCTTAATACTAGTATTAAATCTGAATTTTGAGATGTCTTTATACTCTAATACTGTACATATTTCATTATGATTATATGATTATGAATCATTATCACTATGAACTATGATATAAAATATAATTTGTTTAATATAAAAACCACATGACTATGAATGAAACCTCTTCTTCAGTAATCACCATTAGATGCTGCTCTGCAGAAAAAGCATCTTTTGAAGGAGCCTAGTCGTCTGAGTCAGTATTTAGTTTGCAATTAATTAAGTAATTTTGCTTGGCTGTTGTCTTGACCGCTTGAAACTATTCATATACAACAGGTGCCAATGTATTTAATGGTTACGGTGCGAACAACTTGGCCAAAAGATGTTAAAATTGTTGATAAAAATGTTTATTAAAAATAAAAATAGTTGGCGTTGAACTATCTGCACGAAGCGATGCATATAATGTATAATTATGGTTATTTTAAAGATTTTTGGCAATGAAATTCTTACAGACATTCCTTCCTTGATTATCCGGAACTATCATTCCTCTTTGTAGAGGTTGGTATATATTTGAATGTCGATAAAAATAATAATGGTCAAATAAATAGAATAGTGCCATTACCATAAATTTTGCGTATCTTCTATGGATGCGTCATTCTCCACAGCAGTACCCATCCTGTCACTTCTTTCACCGATGGGCGCCATGTTGCCGAATTAGCTCTCATTTCATACTCGGCAACTTTCGTTAGTTTTCGGGCTGATACTGTTATGGGCGAGGTTGCAGCGGAAATAATCGAAAAAGTACGAGAAAATGTGCCAGCTGGCTACGCATGCGCAATTAGATTTTGAATAATTCCTGTAGCGATGATTCATTCATGATGTCACATGTAAACAGGGAAAGAAATGATAATACACTCTTAGTAGATCCATTACTGTTAAGTTTTAAATAAATATGTAATTGTCAATGGTCATTTTAATTAACTGATAAGCTGTTAAAATATATGAAACTATAATTCTGTTTTCTGAATTCAGAATTTTATTCAGCTAACAAAATAATCATATAATGTTTAATACAAACGAAATTAAAATATTTTTTCATTTCATTTTGACTTATCCAAGTTATCGCCCATTAATAATGCTAATAAAAAATATAAAATATAAAACAAATTTTAATAATCTTTTGCAAGGTTGATTTAAAATTATGACTGAAAAAATAACATTTCCATTCTTGTACTCCTCCTCATAGGGTTTAATTTTGTTTTTTTAAAATTCCGTTCTAGTGCTAAACAATAATGTTAGTATCATTACATCCTTCGATTATGGTTTTCATCTTTTAAAAAAATAGGTATTGGAAATTCTCTCTCTCTCTCTCTCTCTCTCTCTCTCTCTCTCTCTCTCTCTCTCTCTCTCTCTCTCTCTCATGAAATGAAGTAAAAAAAGAAACAACTTTGAAACATTGATAGTAATATATATTACAGGTATTTTAATGCACATATTTAATCAGTGATAAAAAAAATTCAAGTTCCTAAGTTATATAAAAATATCTCCAAATATTACAATAAACCAGAAAGATCTATATAAATGTACATTTACTTTACTTACTTGTAAACAATAAGATCAATATCAATACTGTACATTTGTTTAATAGATTTGATAGCTCTGTTCTGTGTTTCTTACAGGTGGTGAAAGATGATGGTAAGCACTGCCTGTTCTACAGTGTTCAGTGAATGTAATGATCAAGGAGACACAGAACTGATACATGCAGCCAGGTTTGGTGATGTTCCATTTTGTCTCTTCCTGCTAGAAGATGGAGCTGATGTCAATGCCTTCAATGAGTACAACAGCCAGACTGCACTATTGGCTGCCATTGAAAAGCACCATGGAGAAGTTGTTGATCTTTTGTTAGCACATGGTGCTGATGTGCAGATGGCTGACAATGTTGGGATAACTCCAATTTATGCTGCTATTAAGATTAAAGATGATGTAGTTCGACATCATATTGTTTCACAGTTAATTTTTGCTGGATGTGATGTGAATATTGGAAGTCAGGACCATGTTCCTTTGTTTCTGGCTTCAAGACTTGGAGCCTTATCTGTTGTGAAAGTAATGTAAACTGAACTAGTTATGTTGTTATTAAGAAGAAATTATTATTATATATCATATTAATATAACCACTTTTCCATAAGAATAATGATATTAAATAAAATTAAATAGCCTAATTATACTTCTTAGTGATAGTTTATGCATTTTTTTAAACAAATAAACAACTTTGATATTAATATAAAATACATGAGGACATTGATAAACTGAGGACATTATTTTAATAATGAAGTAAAAATAATATAATATAATGGACACTTTGAGATAGCTAGACGTACTGTCTTTTCATATGTTTACGTGCAGCAGTTTTTTTGAAAATAAATAAATATATTGCATTTGCCAGTGATACAACAAAGCTGTATACATATAGTTATATACAGTTATATTTATTTTCATTCCATAATCCTTTAACATTTAAACTAAGTATTTTATTTTCTGTGATTGATAATTTATGATTGGTTTTGAAAACATTTCTGAACTGAGGATTTTGTTTCATTTTCAGATGTTATGTGAAGCCAAATGTGATATAAATATTTCAAACAAGTACGGTGTAACACCTTTGTATGAAGCAGTGATGAATGGTTGGTGAAATCACATTTGATATTTTCAAATACGTATTTGCATATACATTGTCATCCTTTAACACCCATTCACCTGCATACACATTATCCTCATCTTACAGGTCCCTGGACGCAGCAGGATTATCCTCTCATTAACCATGGGCATGTAGATTACAATGTGCCAAGATTGTTATTCTTGCTATCTTCAGGTCACTATCCAGTAGTTGAATACTTGTTGTCAAAAAACTGCTGTTTGAACAAACAGGATATGTATGGAGTAACTGCCCTGCATGTTGCAGCTATGTTTGACAAAAAACAAGCAGTGAAATTACTTCTCCAAGGTAAATAATCTAAACATTAATTTGGTTTCTTACATATTACAACATATATACATTCAATCAAATGAACAAATATTTTCAAATTGTTTTAGAGTAATGGGACATTATGTTAAAATAACAGTGACCATAATTGTTTGTCATCTTGTGAATACTAAGACTAGAGCTGATGACACAGTGCACCCAAGTGTGAGTAACAAAAGTGCAAACTGCAGGTGAAGCTCTAGATCTCCCTGCAAGAATTACATTTAATTGTTTGTTTATATATTTAACAATGAGACAGACAGAAATACTCCAAAACAGTCTGGTTATCTTAAATATTTATTTTTAGCTTTAAGTATTGTTTTCCAAGGCTATAAATAGATTTTAAAACATTCATTTCTAAAAATTATTATTACTGTTAATATAATTTGGAATTTTGCAGAAAAAAGTAACATAACAATGATTTTTGTCTAGGTCATTTTTTCTGTATGATATTCTAACATTGTCAACTTTGATGAACTATGTTCAGTGATGTTCTTCATTTCAGTTTTTTATCTGACTTTGTCTGGTGACTTTTCACTTACTGTTATTCAGATATTACATCTGCCCTACTGTGTCCAAAAGATTTAAACTGTAAACTGAAGCCAGTCTTTAATATTTTATTTTTATTTTGTAAATACTATTTTCTTTTTTAAAGTATAAACAAAATAAAATATTGTTTTCACTGAAACATCACCAGAATGAAGTCCTGATAAAAAGAAAAGTTGTTAGTGTTGCTTTTTATATTTATTATTAGAATAGATTGATCAACAAAATAAAAAACATATCATGTCTTAACACTATTATATACATATGAACAGCCAGTCTGTTTTTTTTTTTTGACACATATATATATTTATATTTAGCTGGAGCTTGTGTCAAAATACGAGATCAAGATGGCAGATGTGCAGTTCATGTGGCCATTGAACATGGGAAGGCACCAATAGTAGAAATGTTTCTTAAACATGGCATTGACATCACTTGTCCTCCAACAAGCATTAAGAAGTGAATTAATTGTTATTTTAATTTTTCTCTAATTAATTAACAGAAATAGACTGGAGCAGAGTTATATGAATGCATTTGATCTCTTATTGTTGTTTTATCTTACAGTCATTTTTCTTTGTTAATAATTGTAATATAATTAAATATATTATAGTTTGTGTTTAAATATCTAAATCAACTTAGATTTGTTTTAGTGCTTGATGTGCCAATTTTGCTACAAAAAGATCAGTTTTTCCTAAGTTTAATTTGTAATATTTGTGTGTAATTCTAGATTGCCCTGTCTGAAAAGAGCAGCTCAGAATGGATTCATTGACACAATCCATGTCTTAATCCAGGGCTGTTCTAATCTGCCTGTAGAAGAAATTATGGACATTTTTAGGTATGGTTTATTATTATTTTTTAATTGTTTCATAATTAAAAAACAGCCAGATGTAGACAGAATTTTATATTTTATTATTTTATTATTTTTAAGAATGTATCTCTCATACCATGTTGTTTTTATTTCATTCTTTTCAGATATCCTCAAAAATAAATTAATTAAATAAAATATTTTTTCCATTTGTTGTTTTATATATTATTTTACAGAGACAATTATGAACTTCTGCAACTGTTCCTTTTATCAGGAGTACACCGTCAACACATGAAAACTTTAACTAGTTATTTAGCTTCATTTCAAGATCCTTCACAGAATTCCATGTTACATCTGAAGAAATTTTTTCAGTCAGTGTCAACACTAAAACATTTGTGTCGTGTTGAAATTCGTAATTGTTTGGGAAATAAAATTTTATATTCTTCAGAGTTTCTTCCCTTGCCATCAACTCTTAAAAGCTATATTTGTTTGGATGACATTTTGTGATATATTTTGAATTCATTACTTACTTTGTTACAGCTATTTAGACAATGTACTAAAATAGGAAATGTATTCGAAATTTATATGAATAGAAACTGTGAAGATAGTTTACTAACTATATCTGTGTTAGTTACTCCTCTTTGTGCAATATATGTTTATGTGCAGTTTAATAACAGTTTAACAGTTTTATTGGACTCTGTTAAATTTTATTATCAAATTTATTATATTTTTTTTATCTGATTGTTTTTACTTTTTTGTTGTGTTAATGTTTGCATTACATTACTTTTCTAGTAACTTTACATGAAGATGTATTAAGTAAAATATGTGTGCAGGCTTTTATAAGTTTACTCTTTACTTTTCAAGTGCTAGTTTTATTTTTTAACTTATTTAATTATGCTTAGTAATTGGCATTTTAAACATTTCTTATTCAAAATAATCACTTTCCTGTAACAGAATTGAAAAAACATTAAACTGTAAGCATTACTTTTTTCTTTTTATTTTATATATTTTAAAGTCATGTGTTGTATGTTCAGCAGTTTTACAACAAAGGTAGTATTAATAATTTTCAGAGTTTCAGTACAGGTAGTTTTGAAATTCTGGTAAATGAAAAAATAACTTATAGAAACAACTTAGTAATAAATAATATTATAGAAATATATGACAGAAATAAAAATGAATCAAATAAGGTGCAACAAATCATTTTATTACATTATTTTAAAACTCTGCTTTGAAAAAAAGAAAAAAAAAAGTAAAATGAAATTTGAACATTGTAATTTGATTTTGCTTCATTTTATACTTTATTCTTTTGTGATTTTTAAGTTTTGAAAACCGTAGCCCTTTTCCCTCTATTTATTTGTTTATCTTCAGGCTTTATATATCATCTTTATTCAGCTAACTAGTTTGTGTATTTAGAATTTATTCCATCCATTTGTCTTAATTATTCTGAAAAGTGGATTTTGTGACAGTGATACTTAAAAATATAAGACACTTCTGTATAATTAAATATATTTTATTTACCAATGTATCATTTATCATGCCAATAATGTAAAAATAGAAGTGTTTAAAAAAAAGGTACAAGGAGTGTGGAATTTGTCAGAAGCCCACAATTTTGACTATGCATTATAAACAAAATAAAAATAACTTAAATAAACTCTTCAAAACAAAGTAGAGCAACAGAAAATATTAATATTAATATCCAGTATAAAATTGTTGCATCAGGCTAATGGTATCTCAGTTATGGATTAGAAACTTTATTCATCCAGCCAACCTTCATGTCTTGTTCTGTCTTGACAAATCATCACATTGTCCACAGACATAATGGTGGTCACATGTCATGTTTTCAGATGACTAATTCACTTTGGAAAGCCTTGGCAGGCATGGTTTTGTCTGGCAACATACTGACCGTTTCTCGTCATATTTGCAAGGCATGTGGGTTGACGTTTCCTTTTTCAGGACAGCAGTGCCCTAGCTGACCATGCATGAATTGCCAACAGCACACAATGTATCAAATGCAATGAGCCCAGACAGCATGCCTGGACGTGATTGATAGATGTGTATGTGGAACTTCATTTAGGTGCTGCAAGAGGAGTGGAAAAGACTCCTTCAGATGACTACAGGGTGCTCAAACTCATTGATTAAATGAATCTCTTACACATCATGCCAGTTCTGATATAAAACAAAAAAAAAAATAGTGTTAATTTTCAAATTTGACTTCTCACCCCCAGTAGATCACAAGATCTATGGTGATCATGAAACGTAGTGTAATACTGAACTGCAAGTTGTAATGTTTGCCCAGTTAATTCACTATTATCATATAACCATAGCTAATATATTTACACTTTTGCCAGTTGTATTATAAACTACTTTTTGTTGAAGAGTATATCACAAGAAACGGGGGCCACTACTCCCAGTCAGCTGATTACAGACTGAATTTTCCTCATTAGTTTACCAAATAACAGTTTACAATGGCTGGCAAAAAGCATGATCAAACAACGTTTTTGCAATATGTTCCTTTATTAGTTTAAGTGGCATTAATAATAAAAGACTAATTAAAAATTAATTTATAATGCATGGACAAATATATATTATACTAGTTCTGCCACCTTCATGTCTCTTCTTATTTTTATTTCTTTATATTAATGTTATTTTTTCTTCTTTTTTTTTCATTTAATCTGGGGGGTTTTCTCTTTCAGTATGTTTCAAATCTATATTTCTTCATGTTTTGTTTCCAAATAAACTGTACCATAATGAATATGAGTCTTGTAAAAGGTATGTGTATTCATGCAAATATATATATGCTGTGTTTTATAAGATTACATTTTCCTATTTATTTATTTATTTATTGATAGTATTAATTAGAATAATATAAAAGTCAACAACAATTCTTTCTTATAACTCTGTATTTCCAAATGTTCATGCATTTTCTGAGATAAAACTACTCCAAACAATATTTGTATATTAGTAGTCTACTAATATTAAGATAAATAAATATTATTCAGTGATTATCAGTGAATAACCCGATAATTAACTGTATGATTTCTTCTATAATAACCCAATGCTTATTCCTTTCTACCATAATTGTGTCTAAAATACGCTTGATGACATTATATTTCAAATCTCCATTTGAAACAGCGTTTATTTTAATTTATCCATATCATTATTATTATTATTATTATTATTATTATTATTATTATTATTATTATTACCTTTATATTCTTCTTCAGTTCGGTGATTTTGTCATAATTATGATGAACTAATCATTATAACGAAACATTCGGAGTAAAGCGGATTGTATCGAACACAACAACTCGCATTCGATTTGATTCTCATCAACGTCAGCATATTTAAACGTTTTTCTCTCATCTATTTTTTTTTTTTTTTTTTTTTGTGCAAGTTTTTTTATGCGGCGCAATTTATAAAACGAACGCTCCCCCGTGCAGTTTGTAACCATCGTACACAAATACATGCCTAGCACTATTTCAGTATTAGGAAAACACGATTGCATGTTGTGATCTCTGATGAGCAGCTCCAATGCCTCGCCGCCTGTCATCGCCGAGTTGTCCTGATCAACAGCTGCAGCATCTGACTGAGAAGCACTTGGATCAGTTGTCGTAGCCCGCTTGCCGAACTCCGCGTTGAGAAGTGCCACGAACTGTAGAAGTTCGTTTGCCAGACTGGCCTCCAAATCATTTGGATACTTGTTAATGAGAGCCATCACCGATTTTGAAAGTTGCTCCTCGGACGTCGACCCTAAATTTCGCAAGAAGCTCAATTTATTACTGAATACCTGATATGCCTGCAAACGTTTCTTCAGTGTATTTGCGACAAAACAACTAGTGAACTAATTGTGGTCCACTGGCTAGTGAGAAAATTTCAACAACAAAACTGTTAAAAATGTACCTCTACACAAAACAAATACCAAAGGCTATAGTCAAAATCGTGATACACAGCGTTTTGATTTAAAAGAAAAGAAAAAAATGTGATCTACTACATTGTTAATCCGGCGCTGACAGCACTAGATAAAACATCATATGGTAATCGTTTTATATAATAATCATAATCATAATAAAAAAAAGAGTTCAATATGAGAAAGAAAGAAAGAAAGAAAAAATAATAATAATAAATGTAAAAAGAAAAGAAAAGAGCAAAATTGGTTTCATCATTTTATTTCAGCGGAAACGGGTGTCAGGTTACTGGATCACGTTTTCGATGGTGGTGACATTTTCTATTAACATTTTTCCGCCACCGACTTCACCTTAGCGTTAGTGTTCAACACATTTTTATTATTATTACTACTTTTTTTTTTCTTCTGCAAATAAATTATGAAATCGTGAAGTTATGTTCTTCTGCGATAAGATTTATTACCTCCGGAAAGTATATCCATTTCCATCGACAAACTGTGACGTCTGACGTCAATTTGACGGAAAACTTCGCTAAATTCACTACAGTCGTATAGCCAGTGTTTATTTTATCCAACCTTACTTGTTTAACTTAATGGCAGAAAAGAGAAACTGCAAGAAAGAAACACGAAAGAGGCTTAACAGTAATGTTTTCCTTGGGTCCGCTAATCAGTTTTAATTCATACAACAAAAAAAAACCAAGAACTATGTGTATATATATATATATATATATATACTAATCAAAGCTTTGATTACTATTGTTGTTATTGTTCGTTGCTGTTGTTAATGTTATCGTAGTTTTCGCACCAACAAAAATGTGAGGAACAAATTAAAAATTGGAAACTAACATAATAGTCTATTTATGTGAGGTGGTTAAACACGCCCATCCAATTTATTGATATAATCCATCAAACAAGTGTCCGGAACTTCCCTGAAGTCAGACTGTGATGTCATAATTAGGGAGTCGGTAAGCCTATAAAACGTATTTGAAGAAAATAAATAAATAAAATAAACATAAACTTAATCCTTGTGTTTCGGAAACATATATATGTAGCTTAATTAAATATAGCATTCTAGTTCCAGAACATTTAAATGACAACACAGACACATATACACTCTTACAGATAAACAATTGCTCTATCCATGAGTTATCATTACCGATTTGCAGTAAGGCTATTTTATAATTCATCTTCTCATAGACAGGAAATTGGAAATAAACCTACAGCATATTATTATTATTTTTAAAAATAAACTTTTGTGTTTTTTTTTGTTTTTTTTTGACTGTAAAGGGAAAATTAATAAAATAAATAGAGAAAGAATTATGTAACTCCTTTAAGTGTTAACAGAAATAAATAAGTCAATCAAATCCTATGTTAATTAATTACCTTAACTTTATTTCCTTTAGTTATAAATTGTTATGAATTTTCTTTTGAAAGAAAGCAGTAACAAACATGTAAGAAAAAAAGAAAAAATACACGGATGTTACTTGTTAGGTATTTAAATGTTCAGTGCGTTTCAAAAACAATTGTTTGACGTAATCGTAAGATTTTTGTGTTAGTTCCTGCTAATGCAGTCCGACCGTCATCGAATAATACAGTATTCCTAACGTCATACAAATTACTTAAAGATCAAAACACGAGATGACACTTTACGCAGATCCAACCTCCGCAATGCCGTATTGTGGAAAATAAATGAAAATTGCCGCGGGTACTATGTCGTTCCCCTAACACGCATGCGTACTGAACTTAGCGTAGGTCAGAAGGTAGTAAATGGACAGCGATAAGAGATTAGATGATGACGGTAGTTCATTTCTACATCGTTTTATCAGTGAATACTTCACAGAAAGTGGCTATCCTGAATATCGAGCAGACATCTATAAATTATAACTGTAGCGATCCATCAGATCTTTAACTAAAATAATGGACCATAATGTGAGAAACTGCTTGACCAGTGGGATGGTTTTTACCGTGGCTTTGTTCTCTGCCTCAGTAACAGCTGATGGACATTCACAAAACGAATCGGTTGGACGTTATCAGCTTGTTTCTTTCGATTTTCATCATGTGGAGATACCGTATGTCATATGTCTCTGGGTGTTATTAGCTAGCGTAGCGAAAGTAGGTAAGTTCACATGGTATTTACATTAAATACTTCATGCGCTATAGACATTCAATATTGCATTGGTCACGTGGATTCTCATACATTTCAAATTGTAAACTTTAAGTCAGATAGGCACGTGTGTGTGTGTGCGTGTGTGTGTGTGTGTGTGTGTGTGTGACAAGTAATTAACCAAGGTAAGTACAGCAATATTCCGATTTACATCAAATTCGGCTTTACACCACTTTATAACACATAGTAGTTCAGCAAACGTTATTTCATCCGGCTTTACGTCAGCAACGTCACCAACTAAAAGAGCGTGAATTAATTAATAGTTCCATAAAATGGTTCCAATAAATATTTAAACATTAAAAGACCAATAAAACAACAAAACAAACAACAACAACAACAACAATAAAAATACACTAAAGCATATAAATATGTATGTACATTAAAATATTTACATCGGAAAACTGTAGATATGTCCACCATAACGTAATTTCGATGAGTTGCTGCTGGTTCTCATTATATATATATGTCGCTAAATTCTACAAACACGTTACTCATATTTTTTAAAGATATGTAAAATTATATTAGCTGCCTTTTGATTAGCCCTTACAAAATGCCTTACGTATGACAACAAACGATTTAAAATTAACGTGTGGAAAAATATAACTGTGTTAACGGTTAAGGTATTAAAGACTTTAAAGTATATTTTACTCTTAATTTATAAAGAATAATAAATAATACGACTAAAATTATGTTATTTACTTAAACTTTGTTTTGAATGAGAACCAGCAGCAACTCATCGAAATTACGTTATGGTGGACATATCTACAGTTTTCCGATGTAAATATACACATATATTTCCTTTCGCAACTTATTTACGGTAGTTGTACATGATTGTAGATATTTTAAAGCATCATACTCAGTTTACGTCACTACTTTTGGAACCAATTAATTACTATAGATCTGTCCCAGAAAAGTTCTAAATCCTGCAACTGATTATAATGACTGTAGGATAAATTAAAATATTCATAAGTGTCATCAATATTAGAAAATATTAATACTTTATTCAATATTTTAATATTGTTGTAATGTATGAATTACACTGTATAGAATAAATCATAATAATAAAAAGAATCAAAAATATGAAAAGTAGGTATGTGAAAACTAAAAGAATTTCAAGTATAAAATAGGTTAGCAAAGGATCTCTGTGACCTTGACATTTAATAGAGTTGTGACACATAAAGTGTCGATAGACTTAATCTTCAGATGTCCTTAAAGATAATTACACAGAGTTCTACCTGTGGCATATGTGTTGTAAATTAAAGGACAGTGGCTGTAGCAGCATGGGTAATTTTGTTGTTTGGATAACTTTATCAGATCTGAACACTCATGTATGTGTTTAATTTCAGGCTTTAGATTAATAATTAGATTAAAAGGTTAATAAGTATTGACATATTTCCTGTTCCAGCCTGTACTCATATACTGTTTTTTTCGTTTTCCTGTTTAAGGAATGGTGCATCTAATATATTCCTTTCTGCTAACTTACAAGAATAATGCTGGACTTGAATTCCTGTGTCACATAATAAAACACATATATCCAGAAAAAAATTAATTAAAAAAAAATGTATTGACAAATAACAATATGTTATACTAATTTTGATAAATAAATTAATCTATCTGATATTTAGTAAAAAAATTCTCATGGTTCCTAAATTCATTTTTTTTTATTTATACTGAACCAAATTTTATCAATGGATACATTAGAATTATTCTATTTTTTTCTCTGTGTCATGATAGTTGAATTAATATATCTATATGTATATATATATATATATATATAATTTAGTTATTTGGTAGATAGTTTTAAATCATAGATTGTTTAAAATGTTGGTTAATGATTGGCTGAAAACTGCATAATCACAGATGATAACAGGATTTTGTTTTCCAGACACTGTCATTTTTATGAAGATAGTGATTATGTGATTAGCTAGCTGGACCAGTTTCTACACACACACACTGTATATGTATATCAAAATATAAAAGTAAAAGTTTATTATCAAAATTGTTTGTGTTTGATAATTTAAATTGTATGACAGTAGATAAACTGATATATAAAATACATTTTGTTATTAGGTAGGTTAGTTGCATGATCATGTGTGATGTAATACATTTTGAAATTAGGAGTTTTCTGAAATTTTTAAATATAAAAATATTTCTTAATTTATTACTAATTTAATATTTGAGACTAAATTACATTATCACATTATCACATACTAATTTAATATCAGGACTAAATATTTTAATATTTTGAAAACAAAGTTATAATAACAAAACAGCCCGGTCAGACAGTTTTACACTTTGTTTATAAATTTTTATTTCAACAATTTTGTGTGTTTTATTTATTATTAGTAGTTTTTATTTAACATTCTGCAGTTTTTAAACTATGTTCTTCATTGGTAAAAATAAAATACAAATTACTGAAATAGTTGTTGAGAATATCGCTTGGATTTTTACATATACATTGAAAACAAGATAGCTTCCATTTTAATATGAATGGTTATCAGCTACAGTGATGACAGAAAAGAAATCTTCTGTATCTCTCAGTGATTTCTGATATGAGGTAGCATCAAGAGATCTTTTATAAGCATCCTCCTCTTGTTACAGTCTTTACAGTTCATCATACTAATAAACACAGCAAAACTAAATGAGAGAGAAAAGATAAATAAAAATTATCATTCACTCAAATAAAAAAGCAACAGGTAAACAAACTTAATAAATGAAGGCATACCATTGAATCAAAATATAACATATTCACAAGTAGAGGACTTTTTAGGTTTGTGCACTGACTTGAATAATTATGTTAGTTACAGAACACATCATATCTGCAGCACTGTTCTACCTACTAGAACCAGTCTGGCCTCAGACAAAATCCTGAACCAGAAACTTGTGGACCCACATAGAACTTACAGTGTACAACAGTGTTTAATGTACATACATATTTATATGTTTTAGTGTTTAATGTTCATACATATTTATATGTTTTAGTGTTTAATGTACATACATATTTATATGTTTAATATACATGCATATTTATATGTTTTAGTGTTTAATATACATACGTATTTATATGTTTTAGTGTTTAATGTACATACATATTTATATGTTTAATGTGCATGCATATTTATATGTTTTAGTGTTTAATGTTCATACATATTTATATGTTTTAGTGTTTAATGTACATACATGTTTATATGTTTTAGTGTTTAATGTACATACATATTTATATGTTTAATGTTCATACATATTTATATGTTTTAGTGTTTAATGTACATACATATTTATATGTTTTAGTGTTTAATGTACATACATATTTATATGTTTAATGTGCATGTACATACATATTTATATGTTTAATGTACATGTACATACATATTTATATGTTTAATGTGCATGCATTTTATATGTTTTAGTGTTTAATATACATACATATTTATATGTTTTAGTGTTTAATGTACATACATATTTATATGTTTAATATACATGCATATTTATATGTTTTAGTGTTTAATGTACATACATATTTATATGTTTTAGTGTTTAATGTACATGCATATTTATATGTTTTAGTGTTTAATGTACATACATATTTATATGTTTTAGTGTTTAATGTACATACATATTTATATGTTTTAGTGTTTAATGTACATACATATTTATATGTTTTAGTGTTTAATGTAGCTCCTGGGTTCCTATCTGAATGTTTGTCAAAGAAAAAGAAGAATAGACATGAGGAATGAACTTTATTATTTATTGCAGTCTTTACTGAGCCATCTGGAATCTTAAAACTATTATCTTGCATAATATTTATACCAAGATATGTTTTGACAAGAATTTTCTAGTTTACACCTAATGTTTAATTTACTTAACACTAGAGATGCAGTTTGCTGACAGTTCTACCTATTGTACTAATTATTTCTGAATTACTGACAAAAAAAAAAAAAAGATTTACTAAACATAACAGAGTCAAGTTATTGTTATAATGATATGATGACAAGAAAAGAAGAATACAAAGTGAAAAGAAAAAAGAAACAAATGATTTGAATCTATTGAAAATTATTATAAAATCAGTATAGCGAAACATTTTTTTGACTATAAATAAAAGTATATCAATAAATAATATCAAGTTTAAAATAATAATATTAAAAATAATAAAAATACAAATAGTTAAGAAAAAGATGAATAATAGTAAAATAATTAAGTTTTGAAGATAACCTCTACTGATGAAGGGATATTAAACATTTTGGTAACTAGATGTTAAATGTTCTTCATTGGCATTCATAATTATAAACATTTAGTTGTGTAATGTATAGTGTATAATTTTCCAGTGTAACAGTAATTTGTAATCATAAATTAATAAAAAGAAAACTGATTATAAAGCTGATGATAACATCTGCAGTGTAAGTAAACACAGGTTTAGTGAGGTTTCTCTTACTGGTTGTGCAGCTGTAACGTATCAAGTCCTCACAGCAACTGTGTGGCAACAGAAGACACACTGAAGACATTTTACTTGGACCAAAAAAAAAAAAAAAAAAAAAAATAACAAAACAAAAATAATAAAATATAAATAAATAAATAAAAATAGCATGTATATAACAGTATGTTATAAAAAAGAAAATATAAAAATTATTGTCAAAAGGTTTTGGTTTATTTAATTAATTATTTCTTTATGAGTTATTATAATGTTATTACTAAAATAATGATTTTTGAAATCTGAACTGGATACAGTGTTAAGTAAGAACTACTGAGTACTGATCCAGTGACTTATTAGGCTTCAGGTGAAAGCTACTCTTTAAATCTCTCTAAATGTCAAATATGCCTGACATTATCTCAGTAAATGTGAAACTATCAAATGAGAAATTTATTTTTTTTAGTTATGGAAACTGTACTGAAAAATATTTGATATATTGATTTTTAGTTCATATTTCAGTTTACTGTAGCAAGTATTTTCTGAAGCAAAAATCATATTAATTTCTAAACCTAATGTTATCCTTAAATTGAGAAGACCTGAAAATAAACAGTGGTCATGAAAGAGATTTATTTTCAGAAGTCAAACATAACAATCATTTCAGCATTACCAAAAAGTTTAAATCCATAAATAAATAAATTCAAGAACTAGTAATAATTAATATTCTTTTCTGTTTTGATATATTACTGAATTGCATAATGTCGTTCCTTGCAGTATTTTCATATGAAGCATAATCTGCATAAATTATTTAATATTTCAAGAAATATTTTACATTTTTAATCACAGGTTTTCATATGTACCGCAGACTGTCAGCACACATTCCAGAAAGCTGCATTCTCATCATCCTTGGCATCATCACAGGTGCCATCCTGCACTACAGCCATGCTGCATCTACTGACCAGTACGTCCTCAATGCAAACACCTTCTTTCTGTTCCTTCTACCACCCATCATATATGATGCTGGTTACCACATGCCGATTAGATCTTTCTTCAACAACATCGGCACCATCTTGCTACTGGCATTCATCAACACACTGTGGAACACTGTGGCTATCGGTCTGGCTCTGTGGGGCTGTTCTCTCGCAGGCTGGATTCACAGACCTATCAGTCTGCTGCACTGCTTTGTCTTCAGCGCTCTCATCTCAGCTGTCGACCCTGTGGCAGTCCTCGCAGTTTTTGAGGAAATCCAAGTCAATGAGATGCTGTACATTATAGTGTTTGGAGAATCACTGCTCAATGATGGAGTTACTGTGGTAAGTATAGCTGTCACAGAATGTATGTTATTATTCTTTAAAAACAGATTTAGAATGTGCTAAAGTAAAATGGTGAGTATATTAACATTGTATATTGTAAATTTTTCTAAATCGGGAGTCACTGGAAAAACAACTCGTAACACATAAACTTATTACTTCACCATATTCACTAATGGTTTTTAATAATAGTATTAAATACATCAAAATAACTAGTTTAATATGAATTTATTATTTTGCATCATGAATATTATTTAACACAGATATCAAGTCACCCATTATAAAAAAATTACCCTGGACATTTCGCTCTATTACTACATGTACATTGGGTCACTTACTGACACGTAGTCATTCAGTGTGATGTAATTACTGTCCACTCATTAAGATTAATGAGAATACTGACCTTCCTGGTTGCTTACTCACATTAATATTATTTTAAACTTTCCTCAGAATCTGGCCTCAGGCTGGTCAGCAGAAAATAACACGTGTGGATGATGTGGTTGTTTGTGGAATTTTTGTGTGTTTAGAAATCAGTTTTATTTTTGTACTCCTAATAAAGATTAATATCATTGTCACTGTCATCATCATCATCAGCAGCAGCATCAGCATCATAATATTATTTTTGCAGGAAGCATAATAAGAAATTACAATGTCATTATTGTTCATAATTTTCATTAACAGCAGCTGATAATTTTATTTTTAATTAAATAGGACAATATATATCTGTAACAGATAATTATAAAAAATGAAAATTTAAAATATTCTTTATATTTAAATACACATTTATTCTATTTTATTCCTTGTTATTATTTTGATTTAGAACACTGATTTTCTTAGAATAATTTTTCTAACACAATATTCTACAAAGCAAAAAACAAAACAGAAAAGTAAAAGTTTTTATGACTTGACTGCTTCTGGATAAGGAAATGTGATTCATATTCATCACTTTGTTATTGCATACAGATCAACTGTTTCCTGGGTTATTGAGTGTACTTAAGTCTATTCTAGTTTTAATGCTGCTTAATGTATTCACTGTTTTATTTTCCCTTTCTAAGTAGCTGTAGGGTTATTGCCTTAAACTGGCTTTATCTGTTTATTTTGTGTGTGTCCTTTTTGTGTAGCTTCCTGTAAACTAACTAACTAACTAACTAACTAACTAACTAAATAAATAAATAAATATATGATACCATTTCTTAATATTTATAATAGGAAAAGATCTAAGCATTTTATTTTATTACCTTTTCTATGCAGAAGCATCAGTTATTTTTTCAGCATAGTGTTAGTTTGTTAGAGAAAAAGAGGGTAGAGTAAGTGGCCCAAAACAAGCTGGGTATGAAACAGTAACAAACTGTGACCCCAGACCATCCAGTCATCAAGCAAGTAAATAATTAGTAACTGACAGCTGATTGTTTTAAACACGCTAGTAGATAAAGAACAGGGGTGTGTTTCAGAAATGTGATTCAACACTGTTAGAATATATTGGGATTAGTAGGAATATCAGTGGATGTTGACTGTTAAAATGCTTAGAATACCAGTGCTTAGTACATAATGTAAAAATCTATTATCGTCCTGGGTGGTATCTGTATTTATATTTTCACATTGTTGATTATCATTATCATGAGTTACAGATGCTTTATCTGTATTTTGGTAACTATCAGTGTGTGAGAATAATTGTGTCAGACAAAACATGTAATGTGTAGATAATATTTTGCTTTTTCAAACTGATGAATACTATTGACTAGTAAAGTAACAGCACATTTATTGTTCAATGGTTTCTAGAGATGTACCTACCCAGTGAAAAAACTGTTAACATCAGAATTTTATATATCCATTTTAAGATAAAAATACTTTAAAATGTTCATGTAAAAAAATTCATTTTTGTTTTTGTAAAAAGTATTTTCCTGTTGAAAAAAACAAACAAAAAACAAAAATAAAACATAAAGACAAGAAAAGTTTAGTTGATACTGAAGAACTGAAATTATTACATTGAAAACACCAAGAAAATGAAAAAAAGCTGTATAGCTAAATTACCTTCATCTAACCTTTTGAATTTGTTGACTTGAAATAATATTTCAGGCTTATTTTCTGCATGAAGAAAAATCAATTGTGATTAAATTTCTATTAATGTCATGTAGAATTATTTGTTTTTAGGAAACGTACTCATTATCTTGTAAGTGAATTACATGGTAACATGGGAGGACTTTGTCGCTATTGTTTTAAAAATCTGAAAAACATTTTATCTTTAGATGTTTTTTAAACATCAAATGTATCTAGTGTTGTTTTATTTTGGATTTGAAATTATTATTTTTTATTATTATATTTTACTTATTAATTTTATATTTTGTTTTAAAATTATTTATTTATTGAGAGGACACCTTGTTTTATTTACAGCTGGAACACAGAGAAAATCTGTATAAATCCTTTGAAAATATTCTAAAATTATTTAACAGTGTCAAATCATATTATTAAAACATTAGTAGAATTTGTAAATAATGTAGAAAACATGTTTAAAAACACTTACCTATCACTAATCTAACAATCTAAGTTGTTTAAACTTGTAATATGTCATTGGCTTAAAGACTGTGAGGTTATAAGATCAAATCTGGATTTAACTTATCACTAACATCTGAACACCATCTTAGGAAAAGAAATAGAAACAAAAGAAAAACAAATAAATAAACAGAACAATGTTTGCATACCAAAGTGTGGCCAGGTTGTAAATGTGTTTTCAAATTGTTAACCCTTTGAACCTGAGCTGCCCCATGTTCTAAAATGGCCATAATTTGCAATATCTGTTTGCAGTCTCTACAAGTTGATTGAATATTTAATGCACATGACATTATTAACAAGAAAATCATGGTAAAAATTTTAACTGCTGAGTTTGGAATGTTCTGTTATTTGGGTTAAAATTTTAAACTTTCAGATTTGTCAGGCACAGAGATAAAAACTTCATACATAAATAACACAAATTAATAAGTAATATGATCAAGTCAGTAGGCTGTGATTTATTGCATCACAGATGTCAGTATAACATTAGAAGATAAATAACCCACAGGAATATTAAATCTATAGATCAATCATAATGAGTAATACGACATGAGTGGAGTTAGCTCATCTGTAATTAAACACCGAACATTGAACATTATTTAGTAAATTGCAAGAAAAAAACCATCATAATTTTCCATTTTAATGACATTCTTGAATATAAATAATGGTGTATATAAGAGTAACATAAGAGAAAATCTGACATTAATTCAGTTTGTAAATACTGGATTTGTACACGATAATCAATTATAATTCTTGACTCTCATATATATTGAATTAATTATAAATAATATTTATAAAGTATCATTTTTAATATGAAAAGCTGTTAGAAAAATGTGCAGTAATAAATTGATTTATGCCTTAACCTGTAATCATTATATATTTTAATACTTAGTAAAGAGAATTTAACACCTATATTACGACATGCTTATTATAATCTGAGTAAATTTACCTGTGTAAATTATAAACTGCGTGATGTTATGTGACTTAACCTTGGCTAAGACATAAAAACAAGTTACATTAGCTAGAGATATAAATTCAACTGAATTCACAACATACAAAGAAATATGTTAAATAACATTAACACTATAAATCATGTTTGTATATGTACAAACTGTTAAGAACACGTTTTATATATAATATTCTGTTCCATCAAGTACAGACAACTATTAAATAACACATATTTCAGCTGTATCTACAGATTTACACTGAAATACTAAATATAACACAACGTTACTCAGTTATATTTAGAAGTGTACATAAAACTATAACTCAGACCTATTGAATTCTGTGTACAACAGCAACAAGTGTAGAAGTTTAAAACAAAAACATTCTACACATTATAGAAACATGTTAAAACATTACAGTAATTGAATCTGATGGTAAAGATGAAAATAGGCTCTCTGTGTTGTTTTGTTTATTTTTTAAGAACACTAAGAAGAAAAAAAAGAAGTCTGTTGTGCTATGTATTAACTTAAAATATACTGGACTTTAATCAAATTCTGTCCTGTGGAAAATTAATGTAAAAACTGATTTAGAAAAAGGTAGAGAACTATTAATCTGCTTCATACATTTTCACTGGATTATTTCCCTTTTCTGCCTAGTACATATGAATCCTCTCTCTCTCTCTCTCTCTCTCTCTCTCTCTCTCTCTCTCTCTCTCTCTCTCTCTCTCTCTCTCTCTCTCTCTCTCTGTTTCAGTAATGTCAGTGAAATTCTATCAAATTAAATAAGAAAATAGATCAATGGAAAACGTCACAAAGTATTCAGTTCTTTAACCTGCAATTTAGTGGCACTCTGGTTTTGCTTATGAAAACATTTCTGTTATTAACTTATTGATAAACAAATGTACAAAACTGTATGGAAGATGCTGTTTTCTTTTTCAGGTAGTATACCATATGCTGGAAGGTTTTACAGAAATGGGAGAGGCTAACCTTCTTCCCATTGACATAGTCAGCGGGGTTGGATCATTTTTCATCATTGTTCTTGGTGGAACGGCAATTGGAATTATCTTTGGATTGATTGGTGGATTTGTTACCAAATACACAAGTCATGTGAGAGTCATTGAGCCTCTGTTTGTGTTTGTTCTCGGATATCTTGCCTACCTGTCTGCTGAAATGTTACACTGGTCGGGTATTTTAGCGTAAGTTTTTCAATTAAAAATTATTAATCAAAGTAAACAAAATATCTTAGAAAATATTACAGAATTATCTTTCAGAATGAATATTGGTGGAGATTTTTATTCAAGGTTTCTTCTCTGTGTATCTGAATAAAAAATAAAAAATGTTCTTCCTTACTTTATCTTTAAAAATATTTCTATGTAAATTTTGTTTTAGTCAGTTATTTGCAGGTTTCTAACATCCTATATAAAATATCATTGTAAATTTTGTTTTAGCCTGTCATTTGGAGATATCTAAATATCACACATATATATATATATATATGAATGTTTGTGTGTGTGTGTGTGTGTGTGTGTGTGTGTGTGTGTGTGTGTGTGTGTGTGTGTGTGTGTGTGTGTGTAATTTTTCTTAACATCATTTATAAATTTAGTTACTTAAACTTTGTTTTAGCCTGTCATTTGGAGGTATCTGCATGCGACACTATGTGGAGGCGAATGTGTCTAAGAAGTCTAAGAATACAGTTAAATATTTCATGAAGCTGATGGCTAACATCTGTGAGACTGTCATCTTCATGTTCCTCGGACTGTCCACTGTGGTCGACACACACGACTGGCAGCTTGACTTCATCCTCTTCTCTGTCATCTTCTGTATTGTCTTCCGTGTCATGGGTACATTTCAGATTATTGTCTTTTAATGAATTTTTTATAACTATTACTATTATTTATTAGTATAATTACAAGAAGCATACATTGATTAAGAAGGACATACACTTTTTTGTGTGATAAATATACAAATAAAAAACATCAAATATGTAGAAAAAACCCAATTTAATTCTACAAAAGATGTTGATTGCTTATAAAGATCCAGATGACATTTTAATCACACTAGCTTGAATATGTTTTGTGTGTTTTGTTTTTGCAACTTCAGATAGGAAGTAAGCAGTATAAAAAACTAGTCATAATTTAGAATGTGCATGTCTTGATAGAGATTTTTATTTACAGGTGAGGTGTCCCTGGCTTTCTTGATAGAGGTTTTTGTTTTTATTTACAGGTGAGGTGTCCCTGGCTTTCTTGATAGAGGTTTTTGTTTTTATTTACAGGTGAGGTGTCCCTGGCTTTCTTGATAGAGGTTTTTGTTTTTATTTACAGGTGAGGTGTCCCTGGCTTTCTTTGATAGAGGTTTTGTTTTTATTTACAGGTGAGGTGTCCCTGGCTTTCTTGATAGAGGTTTTTGTTTTTATTTACAGGTGAGGTGTCCCTGGCTTTCTTGATAGAGGTTTTTGTTTTTATTTACAGGTGAGGTGTCCCTGGCTTTCTTGATAGAGTTTTTTGTTTTTATTTACAGGTGTGGTGTCCCTGGCTTTCTTGGTGAACCAGACGCGACTGGTTCGTCTGACTGGCATTGATCAGTTCATCATGTCGTACGGAGGTCTGCGCGGAGGCATTGCGTTCTGTCTTGCTTTGCTACTTAATGAGGATATCGTACCAGAAAAACGAATGTTTGTTTCCACCACCATCATAGTCGTCTTCTTCACTGTTTTTTTACAGGTAAATTTTGTTTTAATTAACTCTATTATTACATGTAAACTTAGTTTTAATTATCTATCTTCATCCAGGTAAATTTTGTTTTAATAAACTGTCTTTTTACAGGTAAACATAGTTTTAATATGCTGTTGTAACCTGTGTACATTTTTATTCATATTTAACTGTATATATTTATTGCTTTCATTTGTATAGTCCAGTCTTTTTAGATTAGTTTTTTTTTCAAATCTGAGTACTGATGTTTAAATATTTTGTTTAGAAACAACTTTTGAGACAAATAATCTTTGTTTATGTCTTCAGAATTATAATCTGTGTTAATGTTATTTTCAGGGAATCACTATCAAACCAGTTGTCAATGCTCTGAAGGTTCAGAGAGCGTCTAAGAGAAAGTCGACAATGAATGAAAGAATACATGAAAGGGTACGACACACTGTTTAGTTCATGCTGAGTACTTAAACCTAGATATGTCCATTTTTCAGTTTGCAAGAAAACCCAAATAAGATTTTAACAATAGAGTTTATTCTTGACTTTATTGTAGATTACATTTTAGAGATGTTGTAACATTCAGGATCATTATATTAAGACACTCACATTAATCTAAACTGTGATTTGTGACATAAAAATTTGGGATTTTAATAATTTTGAGTAAAATAACCCAGAATGAAATAATAAAAAATACAGCAATACATTATCTAATCTGCTTACTTTTAAAAATATTAATCTTACTTTTGGATACATTTTCTAAGGTAAATCAAATATGAATGTAGTGCTTATGTAGAATTTCTTTAGTGATCAAACAGAAATGGAGAATGATGAATGTATATAAATGTATGATAGAAGTCAAATGCAAAATTAATAAATTAATTATACATTATTTTGACATGTAAGTTCAGTAGCATTTAAGAACCTAAAACATCAGATTTAAGGAAGAAAGGAAATATTTCTGGATTTTCACATTATTAACACATATTTATACTCTACACATTCATAATATTTTAAATAATTTATCAATGCTTTGTTTTTTTCATTTAGCATGTTATTGTTATTGTTATTATTATTATTATTATTATTTTTATTATTATTATTATTTTTAATATGGCTTATTAAAAAGTCCAAAAAACATTAACATTGTAATTATGACTTTATGCAGCAATAAAATATGGTCTGAATGTTAAATTGACAGAAACATAATAACTGATAGTTACATTTAGAAATGAAGCAGTAGGTGTCAAGTTGTTGAAGCACATATCTGAGAATATCAAGTGAAAATTAGAGTGTTTTTTGTAATATTACAGTTAATAGATCACTTGATGGCAGGAATGGAGGACATTGTTGGTCGGTCAAGTCACAACTCTATCCGCGACAAGTGAGAATTTAAATTTTTAAATTTTTAATTATTTTAACATTTTGAATGGACTTAATGGAAACTTTCATTCTACATTGGTAGTTAAATAAATAATGCAAATTTTTACAATGATAATTTTTTCCCTAAAAATTAAACGATTAAATTTTTTTTTTTAAATTATATTAATAACAAAAAAAAAAATTACAATAAATAAATAAATAAATGAAATAACATAATGGTAATAAAAAATATTTTAATCTGGCCATTTAGTAATCTGGATGTTAAACAATATAAGTTTATGATTCCAAAAAAACTGCAAAAAATGATAGTGTTATTTGAAGTATGCAAAATGTATTTAGCCAAAACACTGTATAGACCACTGTTTTATTTATTTATTTTTAATTATCTATTAAATCCTTAAATAAATTATTTAAGATAAATTCATACTCATGAGATATATAAAAAACAAATTAATTTAATTTTAAAATGTAATTTTATTTTTTATTTTTATTTATTTATTTATTTTTATCTAGATTTGAGTATTACAATACAAAGTACCTACAACCATGGTTACATCGCGAGGTCCCGAAATCACGCGAAAGAAAGATTTTTGAAGTTTTCACAAAGCTCAATCTACAAGATGCCAAAGAACACATTCAGACTCACGGAAACTTCATGAATCCTTCCATGTACCTCGTATCATCACAAACCTCCACACAGTCAGCAAACACCGAGTAAGTAACCATGGTTACCAGTATAACAAATTTCATAAATAATTTATTAAAATATTTAAATGTTCATAATTTTTTATTTTTTTTATTTCTTGACATATTGAAAATGTATCATAAAATAATTCATTGCTCTAAGTAGCTGAAGCAATAAAATCATTTAAATTTTTACTTATCACAGTTACTGACGCATAGTTAGACTGATGTTGTCACTGTACTATATAATAATTTTTTATTTTTTTTTGAATTAATAGAATAGTCACTGTGGCAAACAGGAATAATTTCATTAAGGTTTATGAGTGATCATTTTGAAATACTGGTAACAGTATAAGAAGAGCTTTACACATTTTTGTCATTTCACCAGACAGGCGGCAAAAATCAGTCTGCTTAACTCTGTTCTGTCCATTGACTGTCAGTGACATTAATAGTAATTTTATATAATACCTGCTCTTTTATTAAATCACTTTTAAATCTTAAAACTTCACTGGCATTTAAAACTCACTACCAGTTATAATGCCATGTTAATTAAATCCTTCACTTCAGTTTTTAAATAATAGATAATTACTTCACATGTAGTACTGACTAATTATGACACCATTGATTAAATTAAGATAATAGCCAATTAGTGGTGAGTGCTGTTTGACTCCACCAGTAATAGTGGTACTGTTAAATTAGTTATTAAAATGAAATGTTCAAGATCCGGTGTTTAAGTTGTTTTGTCACATTTCAGAACAAACTTCTCACAGAACAACGTGATGGAATGTAAAACTGTGATAGACCAGAGATCAGCTGATGTAGTGTTTACAAAAAAACAGTCAGACGACAGTCGAATTCACCATATTCTTGAAGATTCTATGTTCAGACCTCGCAGAACAGTGAGTGAATTTATTTTAAAACAGAATGTGTGTGTGTGTGTGTATGTCTGTTTGTGTGTGTGTCTGTGTGTGTGTGGGTGTGGGTGTGGGTGTGGGTATGTGCACACATCCATATGTGCATGCTGGCATACAGCATTCCCCTCCTTTTTTGTTTCTAGTCAATATCCAGTTTCTGTGCTATTATGGAGTCAGACACAGTTATGTGCAAGCTTTTGTCTAGTTTTTTTGCAATTAAATTTTTTAGTTATAATTATACTTGCATGTGGAGGAGGGTAAGTTGTGCCAACCCCTCTCCAGGTATCAGATTTGGAATACTTGTAGAATAATATCAATATTCTATATACACTGTCATGAGTTTAAGTGTACCTTTGTATGTCAATTCTTTCCTATTGCAGTTTCAGATACATTATTACATTTAGCAACATTATAGCATTGCATGTGTGAAAATATGTTAGAATAGTCTATAATCATTCCTACGTCCATATTTATAGTCTTTTCTGGAATGATTAATATAATTTTTGTATCAGTCTTGATGAAAGTTATAGCTGAGTTGTAAAAGTGTTTTAGTCAGAGCTATCACATTTTGATACCATTACATGTCATTTGATTCCTTGCACTCAGGATGGTTTAACAGGAAAATGACACAACTTATTCCCTCCTCTGCAGTAGTCTCACAAACATAATTACTATTTAAAATAATTTTTACATGATGTTATTGAATTAGAAATTGTTATGATGCGCCTGAAATGGAAAATTCAGTACTTTTTCTATTTTTCTTCCAACAAAACTGTATTTTCACTTTTCTAAACAATTTTTTTCCAAAGGATTTTGAGTGTCTACCTCCTTTTACCCAACCTCAGCCTCACCGACATTAGTAACCTAAAGCCTATTTCCATCATGAGTGTCTCTGTGACTGTCTGTAGTCTGTATGTGCGTGTGTGTGTGTGTGTGTGTGTGTGTGTGTGTGTGTCTGTGTGTTATAACCCTGCAAATGACATTTAGTTACATAAAATAATAGAATTTTTTAAAATCTTTTTATCATATACAGTATAGAAAGAGGATATGATAAAGTATCATTTAGAATAATATAGGGTTTCTACATTTTTTTACATACAATTTGCAAATGAGCAAACAAATCAAGATTATTGATTTTTCTATCATTCGCTAAAGATGCAAAATGTATACTGAACACACATCAGTTTTACATTTTAAATAAAAATATGTACTGTAAATTATTTTATTTGATAATTTATCAGTATGTCACTTTCACTACAATGCACCTTACTGATAAATCAGAAAATGTTTGAAAATCAGCTAATAATTGCTGTTGTAGAATTTTAGACTTGCACTATCACAGTTGTTTCTCCTAGATCAGTTTAACAAGAAGAAAAAAGTACAACCACCCCTCAAAAAACACAAAACAACAACAGAATCATCATAAAAACATTTTGTTTCTAGTTTATCTTAGTTTACTGATTATTTAAAAGATAATATAAACCAGTTGACTGTACCATCTTACTGTACATAAATATTAATCTGAAATAACATATACAGTTTACTAACATGCATGACTCGACATGTATTACCATATTTAGCAAAACTGTATAATTATGTATTTAAAACATTAGAGTGCATTTCCTTCTCTCTCACTCATGAATATACAATGAAAAATATTTATTTCATGTTTCTGTTGTTGAAAATATGTATATCATGTGCAAAGTTGTGTTAATATATATATATATATTTTTTTTTAAAGTAATAGGTACTTAGTATATTTATTCTTTTACTGCTATTTCCTTGTTTGTTTCATTTTAATAATGAAAATACATAGATAATAAAAGTAGTGGTAGTTAAAATGGTAAAGTTTAAAACAGAATGACAAAAACCTCTTCATCAGTATTAAATTTATTATATATATATTTAAACCTATGTCATTGCCAGTGTACCTATTTGAAGAAAGTTCAAAAGAAATTTTCTTCTTGAGAAAAAAGTTGCTTATAAAGGATTTCAGAAAATATTGATAACAATGATGGAATAGATGAGTTTTATTATAAAAACAACCATTAGGGCCTGGTGATGTATGTGAGTGTGTGTGTATGTGTGTGTACTGAATTTTATGCTTTATAATTAATTAATAAAATTATTCTCTGTAAAAACAGGCAGGCTTCAGATCATTAAGACAGTGTAGTTTATTTTCTGTGTTTTGTATTAGCAAACTGACACCCACTGTGTGTACTTGACAATACTAAACCTCACTTGCCACTAACTGGGTCACTTGCTTTCTGGCTCTCGTTGTGATAAGAACAACAGTCAACATTTGTAAGATATTTTAATTGTGTGTTTTAATGCCATGACCTCTCTAGCTGATTGTTTCAATATGTTTATATAAAAAGGTATGTAATGTACTTTTTGTTATGCTTTATTTTATATATATATGTATTTTTATATTGTTAATGAATTCATTGTAGTGTTTGTTTTTCAGTTAATTTTATTCATTCATTTTTTTACTTGGTCCTTTGCTTATTCATCAGAATGCTAATATACGCAGTAAGCAGACTGTACATTTAATCAAATTATATAACTGTAAGAAACTAGTATACATTAAAAACTGTATGGATTACTATATTTTATTCTTGTATTTTAATGTTGTATTTTGGATCATCAGTAATTATGTATATTTGTGTGTATGTATGTATGTATTCATGTGCTAATATGTGTGTGTGTGTGTGTGTGTGTGTGTGTGTGTGAATCACTATAAAACAGTAGTTTTGCCTATACTAAAAATGGTTGTAACATAACTGACATTCCCAGGATAGTGCCAGGATGGCAGACTGTTGCCAAGTGTCTAAATTTAACCAGAGTGAAACAACTAACCAGCAGCAGAAGTCAATTTCTTCATACAAATAACAGTTAATTACGTTAGCTCCTAGATAAATATTCAACAACCTAAGTAACAACAACAATAATTAGTATTAATAATAATAATAATAATGGAAAGCTTTGTTCAAATAATAAAATAATTTAAAATGTAAAGTTCAAACATGATGTTAACAAATATAAGAATGATTTATATTTCCTATACATCTGATATGTTTATACGCTAAACAACATTTGACATATTTATTGTCTACAGGATTTTCATATCATTAAAGGACTTACAAAATATTACTTGACACTTTAAAGGTATCTTACCTTGAAAAGCACTTAATGTTGTTATTGATACATTTATTCTGCATAATCTTATTTCATTTCCCTTTCTTTAACAATGTAATAAATCCTTCTAGACAGAATTAATATTCTTTTAGCTGATTATCATAAAATAAATTTTGTTTTATCATTTCCATTAAAACACCAGTATATTATTTCTAGTTTGACTTGATCAGCTGTCTAGACACACACACACACACACACACAGAGAGAGAGAGAGAGAGAGAGAGAGAGAGAGAGAGAGAGAGAGAGAGAGAGAGTTTTAAAGATAATGTAAAGCACATTATAAATGAATGTTTAAATATAAAACTACAGGTCATAAATATCCAGTCGGTGACCACAGGTCAGTCCTTCCAATGACCATACTGGTGACAGCTGTATTTTAATCATGTCATAAAACTGTGTGCACCCTACAATAATGACCTGTTGGACAGTAAACTTCTGACCACCCAGTTTAAAACTGCCTTCACAGCCTGACATGTGAATCTATTGTTATCATTGATACCTAAATATAATATAAATATATTATTATCATAATTTCACAGTTGTTGATATAAATATATTACAATGCTAATATGACAGTGTTCATATGTAAATGAATTGTGTATCATTATCATAATTTGACAATTGTAGATATATAAATATGTTACCACAATTTGACGTTGTTGATATATAAATGTATTATTATCATAATTTTATAGTTATGTAAACACTGTTTTCATAATTTGAGAGAAATTTGACTAAAGTGAGTCAGTGAGTGATGAGTAAATCACCAATAAGTTAGTCACCTGTGTAGAGTTAAAAATAAATGTTGGTCAGTCTGATGAATGACTTAATCTAAAGTAAGTCAGTGTAATCAATAGTCAGAGAGTCTCACAGTGAACAACATGTAGACATGTTCTATTCCTCACAGAACACACAGTGGTAAGACATTTGTTCTAGTACTGCTCACACACACACACACACACACACACACACACACACACACATACACACACATCCTGTATTATCATGAACATTTGAAAGTATTAATAATTCTTTAAATACACACACACTTACTCACAAACACCCACCCACACACATACACCCACCCACGCACAAACACCCACCTACACACATACACCCACCCACCCACATTCACACACAACACACATACACTGACGATGACAGAGATAATGCTTAATAATGTCACATTTTAATTTATTTAAAAATAATTTTGTTCTGCTTGTTATTATTACATGTTTTTTATAATTACACTGTAGTAATCTGATGAGGGGAACTGGGATGTGGAATATTGATTTATTAATTTAATACTTGATTGGCTCAGTACAGATGATCATGTACATAATCAAATTATAGTAATAAATATATATTTCAGTTCAGTCCCAGAATATAATTCTTTTGTTGTTGTTGTGTAATAATAATAATAATAATAATAATAATAAAGATGATAATAAGTTTCATTTATAATGTCTACAGTTTATTATTATTATTATTATTGTTATTTAGATTATTTCACTACACAGATACTTCTTAATGTTATGGTTATTATTTAAATAATACTAAAATGCCCATTAGCTGCTATTTCTGTAATTTAGTATATTAGAACAATTAAAATCTTCAAACTATATTATACAAAGCTACAAGCATTAAAATATTTTAAGTTTTTACCATAGTAATAGTATTTGATGAGTAGACATTACTATAGGTAGAGACTTAACAAAGATTTACTATGGATACAGAACAAAACACAGAAGACTATGATTCAGATTATAAAAATAGTCAAATGTTTATTTTCATGCTTTTATTTAAAGGATTTCGTCATGGCAAATGTTATGGATAATGTATCCAATTTATAAGTAATTTTCATGTGTTCTCTATTTAGCATCTAATTTTATCATTCTTCTTTTTTTTCCTTCTTCTTCATCTTCTTAATATTATTATTATCATTATACTGATTATACCAGTTACATATGTATATAGAGAGAAAATTTCCTTTTTTGTTAAGTAAACTGTAAATATATATATATATATATATTTCATTTTATTTATTTATTTAATTTTTTGGGTGGGTTGTTTTATTTCTATTATTTATTTATTTATTTATTTATTATTTTATTTTGTGTGTGTATGTGTATAGGTGATGTTTTAATGAAAGATGTAATTCCAGTTTGGAATCATTTGTAAACTTGTGTCTGTGTCAGACAGCTGTGGAGTTATCTTTCAAAACAGCAGTAAAAACATTTCAGACTCCTCCCCACGAAGCTTGATAACTGGATCAGTGCAAGCTTTGCACTCGATAGAGAAGATTTTAAATGTAAAATATTATTTTTTTTTCATTTTGTTATCAAACATTAGTCTTCTAAAATAGCAGTTAATTTTATTATTTAAATTAAGGAAAAACATACCATTTTATCATTTATTTTATTAATATAATATTATTATCTAAATTAATATAAAATACACCTGTGTATTAACTAAATTTATTAAATTAACAGTTTAATGATATGCATGTATATTCTAAATTGAATATCCAAACACTGATATTATTAACATAATATATACAGTTTATATTATTATTATTTAAAGTACAGAATACACTAACACTGGTATTATTAAAATATACAGTTTATGTTATTATTTAAAGTACTGAATACAACAGAGAATAATTCTAAGTGACTTGATAGTTTGCCAATCCCAAGTTGACTGATACAGCAAACATTCAGTTAAAGACTCTTAACATGCAAGTGTTCACTAATGTTCACTAATGTTTTTTCAGAAATCTTGTCACAAGTGAGTTTCTTTTACATTTCTTGTCTCTGTGTATGTGTGTGTGTCTGGCTGTGTGTTAAAATTATTTATATTAACTTTGTGTTTCTGTTGTTTTATTGATTATTATTTCTCTGTTCTCAAACAGCCACCCACCACCCCAATACAGACATACACAGAGATTAACAAACAGATACACACACTGGAATAAAGATGATATTTTGTAAAATAAATAACTTGTGTATGTATGTTATTTATTTATTAACTTACTTATTTATTTAAGTACTTTATCTACTTCAAATAACACTTAACACATGTATGATGTTCATGTTGTCATCACACACCACTGTTTACTACACATGGCAATGAAACAGACTTTCCCAGCAGTGTCTGTAGACTGCAGCTGGTCACAGAGTCTGCGATACAAACACAGAGGTGTGCTTCACCAGCTACCAGTGTAGTATTGATACATTCAGTCAGGATCTCTCACTATGTGTGCCTGACTAGGTGTGTTTCAGTGTGTGTGAGGAAACACACACTTGTTGTGTGTCTAGATACATCAGTTAACAACCACTGACCTGTCTGCTTCTCACTGCTTCGGTAATCATTTATTCTTATCTTTGTTTTTGTTGTTTCCCCTGTTCATTCGTTATACTACTGCTACTATTACAACTACTACAAGTTCCTCTGTCTCATTGTTTCTTTCTGTCTCTCTCTTTCTCTTTCCATTAATGTTCTGATAAGAAATCTTGTAAGAATGTTAGTTACAAGTCTTACAGTCAATGTTGTGCTAGCTGACCTGTTCAATACAACACCTGCTGCTACTCATCTATTTCCTCTTTGTTAAATTTTTTATTTATTTATTATTTTTTATTTTTTATCTTTTTTGTTTATTTATTTTTTTCTGATGTATATATTCTGATATATTTGTGTTTTCTGAAATGTTTAGAAAACCTGTAAGTATTATATCACATTTTGTAAACTGACATTTATTAATGTATTCCATAACTAGCTTTATTATTAAGAAAAACAAAGTACAAATAAATAAATAAATAAGTGAGTAAGAAAGTAAGTAAGTAAGTAATTAAGTAAGTAAATAAGTAAATAAATAAAAACCTTGAAGGAAAAACAAAAGAATAAAAAAATAAATGACAGACAAACCTGATCTGTGAAATTTTTCCAGTCTGCTGATTCTAATGAGAAATGCTGGCATAAATCCATTTGTGAGAGTGACATAATATAATCTGTTTTGTTTCTATTATTAATAATGTCAGGCAAACACATGGTTTTGTATTTCATTTTTGTACACATGCATGAGCCATTTAATTACATTAATGTAATTAGTGTCACAAACACCTTTTTCTCTTTCTTACTTTTTCTGTATCGCTATATGTCTTCTCACATTGCATATTTATATTTCTCTCTTATAATCTACAGTACAACATACATATATTAATTCACATGCACATAAAATAGGTAATACGTACAGAAGTTTGAATCAATACTGTTAAAGTGAGTTAGTGAGAGTTCAGCAGCTAATATAACAGTTTCTCTGTTTACATTACCACACTGGAGTGTACAGCACTCAGCATGATCAGTTAGTGAAACACAGAAACAGAAAACTGGTTTAAGCAGAACATGAAAAATAGCCTGTTATTTCATTTTCTTTTCTTTTTGATATTATAAGATGTGTTGTGTATTAATAGAAACTGTGTATGTGTGTGTGGAGCAGACTAATGTTAAAAATCAGTTCAGTACATTTATACATGGAACTTAACAAACACACACTCATTAGAATATTAGAAATGTACATATTTTTTGTTTATAAAGGAAGGGGGAATGGGAGATGAAGAGAGAAAGAGAGTAGAGAGATCAAGAGAGATACAGAGAGAGAGAGAGAGAGTAGAGAGGTAGAGAGAGTGAGAGAGATGGAGAGAGAGTAGAGAGAAAGAGAGACAGAGACAGAGAGAGTAGAGAGTGTTATGCATAGCAGGCACTGACAGACTGATTCAAAGAAAGAGTAAAAGAAAAAATGACTGAATGATAGTTCTTGTGACAGAAAGACTGATTTGTATCTCCTTCAGATTTGCTTTTCTTTAGTTTTTGAGACTAATCTCCATTTTGACCCAGTACACATTTTTGACAGTTTAAAGTGAGTCTGAAGTCAGTCACTGTTTACTCAGTAATGGCTGGAGTTCAGAAAGTGCAAGTAATGTAAGAGTCTTGCAAGTCATATTCTGTGGGTTATGTTTGATCTTCACTTATCTTAAATGGTTTATTGATCACTATATTTAAGATTCTGTTTATCTCTTCTGAGTTCTTCATTGTGTTTTGCTTGTTAATTATATGCCAGACAGTGTTTGGATTCTGTATTAGTGGTCAGTTTCAGACTAGTGTCAGAGGTCACATAGGTATGACGTGGAGAAAAAAAAAATCTTATAATGTTAGATCACTGAACACATTGCACATACTGTGTCAGATCACTGTACAAACTGTGTCAGATCATTGTACATACTGTGTCAGATCACTGTACAAACTGTGTCAGATCACTGTACATACTGTGTCAGATCACTGTACATACTGTGTCAGTCCAAAGTCACTGTACATACTGTGTCAGATCACTGTACATACTGTGTCAGTCCAAAGTACATACTGTGTCAGATCACTGAATAAATGGCACAGTGTCAGAGAAATAAATGGCACAGTGTCAGAGTGACAATAAATGGCACAGTGTCAGAGATGGCAGTAATGTGATTTAATACATGTTTTGCCAGGGTAATAATTTGTGTAGTGGCAGATATCACAGTATGTGTTATGTAGGAGGTAACAGGTGTTTGTCTGAGATAATAGAATCTGTAGTGTCAGACATGACAGAATGATTGCTGTCAGATTTATACAAACAAAATAATATATATACATATTATTTTTATAAACAACAATTCATGGAATGTAGTTTTGATAGATAACAAAAACCAGTTTCAAAAAGTAAAAATCAGTTATAATTTTACATGTTACTTCAGTCTGCTGAGCTCCATATAAAGCACTTTATAATTCATTCTGATATTTGTGACTTATTGTTTTCCACTGGGGATATACTCCTGTTTCAGTTTTTGCTGTGAATGTCTAAGACTTGCTGACAAACATATTCTGTTATTAATTGTTCTGTGCTCAGTTGATGATACCAGATCAAATTTCTCATGAAATAAGTTTCTCAAATTCATCTTTGATTTGCATTTGCAAAATTTCCAATTTAAAATTTAACTTTGTTCTTGAAAGTGGGTGGATTCTGATTACAGTGTAATGGCTAATTATGTTTTTAATGCTTGTTGACATTTGATTCTCTTTAATTTAATTCACTTTATTAATTTGTATCTAAAAACTTTCTGTTTTGTTTTATTCACACTAAAGAAGACTAATATGTTTAACAAAGTTTAAATGTTAATTGCTAATGATCATGTAATTAGAAACAATTTTAGTGGATTTTATTTCTGTGTTTTACAGTTTGTGCGAGAGAACCACCACACACTAACAGAACTAAGAAATCACCCACCATTCCACCACAAGAAGCGTCTGCTAGTAAGACGAATAATCAGTGAATCTTTACAAAACAAACCTGTCACCCATAATGGCCGCCAGCCCAGAGCAATGGTAGAACCAGAGAAAAACAAAACTGTCAGTTTCTACAACAGTGGCTTTGTTGGTGATACAGGTAAAACATTGTTATTAAACATCACAAAATCTCTTTATTAAAATCATGATTCAGTAAATAGTATATTTATTAAAATCATGATTCAGTAAATGGTATATTTATTAATATAATAATTCAGTAAATGGTATATTTATTAAAATAATGATTAAGTAAATGGTTTATTTATTATAATAATGATTCAGTAAATGGTATATTTATTAAAATAATGATTCAGTAAATTGTATATTTATTAAAATCATGATTCTGTAAATGGTATATTTATTAAAATAATGATTCAGTAAATGGTATATAGGTCTAAAAATTAAAATATTCATAATATGTATGTTCAGATTTATGGAATGTACTCTTCTTCACAAAAAAATTACACTTTGAAGCATTAAAATTCTTTATTTCATCATATACAACAGTGCTGTCTGTTCTGTATAGACAAACTTCAAGCAAACAGTTTTCCATTTGTTTTTAAATTATGAGAATTTCTTTCTTTGTTTTCAGAAAGAGAATACATAAAAAAATATATATTCATAGAAAAAATAAAGTTAAATAAAAAAATAAAAATATATGAATACTGTGAACTCTGCTAATAATATTACTGGTACAACTGTAGCAATTACTACTACAACTACTGTAACTTTCTACTACTAATACTAAAGTTCACCGCTACTATTAAAACTAACAATACTACTATTATTATTATACTGCTTCTATTCTTGTTATTACTACTATTATTACTATTACTAAAACTAGTACTCCTATTACTATTACAATTACTAGTACTATTTTATTACTATTAGTTGCTGTTGCTGTTGCCATCACTAAATGAAATTAATAGTAATTATTTTATATTTATCATGAAGTGCCAGAAGAAAACTGCAAAGATCAGAAATCAGAGAGTTGTGATGACAAAGTTGTGTTTGTACTGGGAGATACAGAAACTGAACAAATATGTAAGGATCTTTACTTTCTTTTTAATCTTTTTCTTTTCCAGTATAAGCTAAATATTTCAGTTTCTGTAAGTGTGTTTCAGAGAGAGATAGAGATAGAGACATGGGCTTTAGACATAATCTTTAGTCTTAAAACATGTTATTACATGAACAGTCGTGTTCTATATAACTGTAACATACCACAGATTTACTTTATTCACATCTGGATTTGTTATTGTCATTTTTATTAATTATTTCTCTAGCATCATCATCTCACTGTGAACCAATAAATGAGCAAAAAGTAATGGTTAAAAGCGAGACTGAAGCAGAAAAGGTGTTACCATGGAAACGTAATTCACCCTTAGAGCCTGTGTTTTCATTGGCCTGTTTAACAATGCCAGATGATGAACACCCAATCATGTCATCTCGGCCATCATGGGCAAGTAACCCTGCATACCACCACCTGACAGAAACTGGTTCACCATATGCCTCTCCTCAGAACACAGTGAATGTCCACCCAAAAGACAGCCATACATCAGTGTTTGAAGTCTTCCAGAATGGAGATGTTAAAAATGAAAACATTCCAGATATCCCACCACCTTGGGAACAGCTCACAGCCAATGATGAACCAATAACTTCACCACTAGTAAATAGTTCAGGTGATAAAACAAGCAACATGCTTCAGTCAAATCACAGCTTCATTCCTCCAGCACATCATGTCATCATTCCTTCACAGGATGAGGAAGATGACAACGGTAAAATGTCATCATCATCATTAGTTGGACATGCTGCTTCAGTGGAGTCACCCAAACACTGGCAGCCATTTCAAGTGGAAAGTATGAAAAAGAAACATCTAGAAACTGAAATAATGATGGAAGAAATGGCTTACCAGGAAGGTGTGAAGTCTCGCGTTGCTGAGTGGCTGCATGGGAGTGACCAGCCAGAAGATATTGTAGTTGAAACTGTAGTAGTTCCAAAAACAGACTTCACTGATGATGACATCACTGATGATGAGGATTCCGATTTTGATACACATTTATAATGACATTTCTATTTAGTGATTGTTTTCTGGAGTTGTGCCTTCATTCCTGTCTCCCAGAATGTGTGACAGGAGTTAAATCAAAATGTAATTATTATATTGTTTTGTTTTGACAAAAATAAAATCTGACAGTATTAAATCAAAGAGTAGTAATTTTCTAAAAATTGGAATAAAAAATAAAATATAACATAATTTATTAGGTTATAATAAATTTAAAATAAATCAAATATAATTAATTTTGTATAGTATTAAAATGTTTCATAAATCTTTTTAAACTGTACTTTACAGGCCTGTAATTATGAATTTATTTGACTTTTCCTTTTGTTATGAATTAGTTAAAACCCCAGAGTGATAAAACAACATTCAGAACCTGAGGCAGCAAAAATGTTGTTGGTTGCTAATGTGTGGCACGAAGCTTGGTTTGTGAGGATCAAATTTGAAAAATTTACCTATATCTTACTTCAGAGTGTCAGTATTATTTAAATATCAGGTCAGTCTTTATGGTTTTATTATGGTAATATTAAAAATTTTGATTCAATATGTTATCACGTTTTTAAAGTATTCCTGTTTGGTTAAAACAATTGGCTGACAAAATTTCTGATTTCTCTTTTTATATTGAAACTAATTTCTGTATTATTGGGTTGTTTGATCTTTATTTTAATGTTGTTATGTGATGTTATAACACATGCAAATCAGAGATTAAACATGTTCTATTTTTATGCAGGTTCTGCCTCTATTTAAACAAATGATAGTTAATGTGCCTTTTTGTCACTAGGTGTGTATACTGAAATTTCAGTAGGGGTTAGTGTATATGCCACATATTTCCTTTTACTCTAATATGAATTTCAGTTCAAAATTCTAATTAAAATAATTTAAAGTCAGATTGTAGATTTTCTTTATTCACATAAGAAATACAGTGACAGAAAACAATTAAAACCAAAGTTTATAAGAAATGTATTTAACAGTTGCATAAGCACTGAAATAAATTAAACTATTTATCATTTTTGTTCAAAGCTTATTTCTATATGTACCTGTCTATTCGTATAAACTATAAGTAGCATTATTTTGTAGGTGGCAGAAATAAGTGGACTGTGTATATTTAATAATGTATCCATGTTAGTTAAGTATTTAATAAGTTACATGTATTTTATACAGCTTCATATTCTCTTCCACACAAATGGTGCCTAAATTCTCACAAATAATATGTAGTAGTGTAGTAATTGGATTATGGAGATTACTAGTGTGTAACAAATATAATTTTCTGTTGTTTTGTATGTTCATACAAGCTTACATGTCCTATATGTTAAAGCAAGCATATCACAAATTTATTTATTATATTTTTTGTCAGCATTTTGTTTCTGACATTTCAGTTACATGTATATTATAATGAATTACTATATTAATGTTTACTTATTTTTAAAATTTATTTATTTATTATTATTATTATTATTATTATTATATCTAGTTTTTAATCTAGTTTTATAGAGATGCATTTTAGCATTAAGGATATAAAGTTATAATTTATGGTGAAGAATTTACATATTTACAAATCAAATTTTATATTTCACTTCTAGGTTTTCTTAACAAACTGTTGTGACTGTTAAGAAGAATTAAATTATAAATCAAAATTATACCAGTCATTTTACCTGGCTAAAATGGAAATATATTTTCTGTACATCAGTATTAATAATACTAACTAATACATTGAGTCATTCAAAAGTAACTCCATATAATAAACAAATATGCTGTGAAATTTATCAAGTTTCCATTTCATTATACAGTAGTAAAATGTCTATATATCTAAATGAGCACAATAGAAAAATAAATAAATATTATTAGTTAACTGTTTTTTTAGTCTTAGCATTATATGGGAAATTCAAAATGAGATTATATTTGCAAAATATATTTGTGAAAATTACTAGTCATTGTTTCACATGTTAATATGATCTCATATCAAATAAATAAAATTTGATGCATGTCTCAAAATATCAATGAATAAAACATTTCAGTATGCATAATTATTAAATTTAATTAATTTATCTTCAACTACATGTTTGCATTAAGGGATACAACTATAATTTAACATAATAATAATTATTATTATTCCAAATCCAGTTGTTAATTGGTAATATCTGGTACTTATTAAAACACATTTAGATTGTTACATGCTTTTATCAGAGAACTGCCAGTTAAGTAAATCAATAACATATAATTAGTCTATTCGTTTGTTATATCACAATATTTTATCATTTTTAATATTATTAATAAAAAAAAAAACAAGTTAAATATTTAATTACATTTTCTTTAACATACCAGTAATGATAAAATAACTTTATTTAGATAATTAAAAAAAAAAAAAACAATTGTTATATATTAGTAATTAAAATTCTGAAAGTAGAATAATCTGAAAAGTTATTTGTATATTCAAATGTTTCATGAAATTTTTATATTTATTATATAAAAAAGTTTTATAAAAAGTTTCATTAAATAGCTCTGTACTAAAATTTAATATTTATATTTCAAGTCGTATTTTGACAAGGTTTTACTGTTCTAGTTGTTGAAAATTTGTAAAGGTTGTTTGGTTGACCTGTGTTTTTAATTATATTGGTATTTTCCAAATGTCAGTAACTCTAGTTGACTTCTTCTGTCTGTACTGGTACCCTGTACACAGCTTATTTGTTAAATCCAGTTCAGACAGAGACCACTGTATTTATTATATATTTTGTACTTTTTTGTTATATAAGGGGTAATTGTTGTCTCATTTAAAATTGTTTACATATATCTGATAGTATTTGGAAACCACCATTTTGTTTTAAAATGTTTAGGTACTTGGATATTTTTAATTACCTGAACAAAGCTATTAATATTGTTTCTGTTTACTTTAATTTTATTATTGGTTAAAAATAATTGTTCCAGATAAAGGATGTGATAAAGTTGGAAATATATATTTATAATTACATATATATATATATATATATGAAGATAAATTTTACTAAATACTAAATAATATCTATTTTAAATAAATGTCTTTCAGAACTGTTTAATATTCTTGTTCAAACTGGTTCAGATGTCTTTTAAAACTGAAATATATAGAATAAGAATTTATTTTACATTACTTTTAGTTAAAAATGTCTAAAATATGAGTAATTCTGCAGTAAACAAGAAAAATAAAATAACTGTCAATTAGACTGTCAGTTGTGTTAGCAAGCAAGTATCTCTCAGTTTCATTTACCGGTCTGGTGACATTATATTTTGTTTCTGCAATCTCATTTCATCATGTTTTTATTTATTTATTTATTTATTTATTTATTTATTTATTTATTTACTTATTTATTTATTACTGTTTTTTTTAATAATGTAATTTACGACCTATAATAATAATATGAGATGTATTCATATAGTAAATACCTCAGTAAAGTTTAATACATCAGTGATTTACTCTGTCAGGTGATTTGTTGATTGTTATGTTCTGATGTTGTCACAATCAAAATACATTCAAAATAGCTTCATGGAGGACTTTGCTGATTTTGCAAGTTCTTTAGTACTAGAAATACTGCTACAATGAATATGTCATTCTCACCACTAACTCAAGACTTGGAGAAAGTAAGATTTCTGCTGTATGTCTCATCATGTTTGATGAAAGAGTGGAGGTGATTTTCTGCTTTCAGTGTTTGAAATGGTTATGCAAATACACTTCTTACATGTCTAGTAGCAACCTTTTTTGTGTTTTGTTTTATAATGTTCAGACTTGTCTGCTCAGTTTTACTAGGCTAAAAGTCTCCCTTTTCTGTGGAGCAGAATCCAGCATGTTTTGTGTTCTTTCACATGAAATAAATGTATGCCAGTGTTTCATATGCTTTGAAATAGAAAGTCTTTCCATGCAAATTGCTTGTTCTGTTACTGCAGAATAACATGAATTTTTCATAATTTTAATTATACATAATAAATTTTTATAATTTAAAACAAAGTGATTGCATATACGCACAGTTAACTTATTTTACTTAAAAAAATATATATATAAAAATGTATGTAGATCTCAGTAAATAAAATAATAAAATAAAATAAAATAGAAACTACTTTTATCATTTGTTCATTTCACATGAAGTATAACTAGTGTGTATATTTGTGGTTTTATACACGTTTGCAATTTTATGTCAATTTTTTTCTTTTTGTTCTATCTGCTTTACACAAAACAGACAAATGCACACACACAGACACACACATACACACACACACATACACACGAAACATAACAGATAAAACAACTGAATATAATTTCAGGTTACTCCACAGAAGTTTCCCACCAGATTTTTCATTATGAAAATTAGTGATATAACTGAATATAATGATTTAAATTCAGTGTTTATTTTATTTCTGTTTTTAATTGGCTAAAATTTACCAATGTAATTGACATTGTTTTATAAAGATTTTCTTGTGTAATGGCTGTACAAGTTTAATAAAAAATGACTTTAAGATAATTTGTTTCCCCCTTTTTTAGTCAGACAAAGTGCACATATGGTAAATTATATAATTACATTTGTGTATATATGTATGTATGTATGTATGTATGTATGTATGTATGTATGTATGTATGTATGTATGTATGTATGTAGCAATATATATATGTGTGTGCATGTTAATGCATATTTGGTCAAGGGTGAATTGAATTGTGCTGATTTTGTAAACAAAAATAAATAAATAAATCCATGTTGTTTTTATTTTGTCATTATTTATTAGAATATTCTATACATAAAATAGCCTGATTTAAGCTTTATTTTTTACTTCTTATAACCAACAAGAAGTTCATATATATACAATGAGTAAAGCTTTAAACTGAACAGTAAGTATGTTATTGACATAGAGATTTTTGAGTGTGATGTACAGATTAGTAATGTGGTTCACTGGATCAGTAATACCAGTTTGATTAAGTCCAAGCCAGATTATTCACTGGAATTTACCAAACAGTTAACACATTTGTTTTGGCCAGCAAAATATCACTGTATCATGCATTAGGCAACACAATATTTCATAGCCATAGTATGTTGTGCAGGCAGAGCTCACTTATATACTGGAGTTAACCAGTCTCAAACTTAATAAAGGCTGTCTGCAAGAAGTAATAGCTTATTTTGTGGTGGTTATACTGGCCTTGCATAGAAGGTCAACCAGTTGGTGGCAATGGTTGAAGATTTACTGCACTGATAGTTTTATTTAAACAGGAATTTAAAGAAGAAGAAAAATTATATCTTGCTCAACCACAATTTAAAAAATATACAAGATGGCATAGGAACAGTAGATTACAGATGTGACAAGTGCATTCTTACACAATTTTCTCTTCTTCCTTTGCTTTTAGTTGGTAATAAAGCCCATCAGAATATACTCCTAAGTGCTGCTGTGATTTGAAATATACTATTAACTCCAAGCAAATTTTAATACTGGAATTAAATGAAGCATAAACTATTGTTCTGTTCCCAAAATACCTTTTGTTGTTAAGCTAAGAGAATAATGATGAAGTATAGTCAAAATGTAGGTATTATGTGTAAAAACAAAGAAATGGTTTGGGCTGATGTCACAGTTGTGTTGATTCCTGCAGTTTGAGAATCATCTCACTATAATTAAGAACAAACAAATGTAAGCAAAGTATGTAATTTTAATGCACTTTCTTAACACTGACATACACTCTGTGTATTAAAATATTAATGAGAGGAAAGGAATGCTGCTACGTAGTTTAAAGAAAAGCCACTAAAACAATCGACTATTTTGTGAGCTACATAGAAAAAGTTAATATTGAACTTATCACAGCCATATTTGAAAATATTAAAATGTGCAGCATCTTCTAATGTGATAAATAAATACAATTTATAATGGACAACTTTTTCACTGAATTAAAATTTAAAGTTTACAAAAATGATAATAAAATAGAAAATATCACACTGTTAAAAAGTAATGTTGATTTATATATAAATGAATGCTTCTTATTTTGGCAAGACATACATTATTAAAATTCAGTTTAAACTTCTGAACAAAATATTATTTAATTCTGTCAAATTCAACAGTTTGGGGTTGTTTAGACTTTGCCAATTATGTAACTACATAAATAAATCTTATATAACAATAATAATAATCATATGATCAGCTTGTGAAGTGAAATTTTAACAGTGAAAAATATAATTTAAAAAATTATTTTACTGTACTTTACTCTTGTCAGTTAAACAAATAAGTCAATATATAATTTCAGATTAAAAAAATGGTCTGAAATCATTATATATTTTTTAAATTAAAATAATGTATAAAATTGTATCAAAATTTGAGTAAAAATTCGAACAAAAAATTAATAATGTAAAATTTCTATAAAATAAGAATTTTTATATCTTCAGATTTTTGGGGTGGTAGCTGTTATGGATTATTAAATGACTCTATACACCAATTTAAAATTTGATCTAAATACTGATTCTGTTTAAATATTAGAATGAGTATCACATAAAACAACAAATGACACAGATGTACAAATACATAAATCTCTAATTTTGTTTAAAATACCATCTCAAAAAACCCAACAACATTCTATCACAACAAACTCCAAGAATTAATACTGATAGGTTCCAAAACAAATATCAGAAAAATAAACATAATTTAATATTTTTAATGCACTGATAATAACATTAATATTTGTTTCATTCTGAAATATTGTAATGGTTGAACAAAGTTTTTTCTCAAAATCCTAATAAATATTATGAAGTTTCAGTGAATTGCAGCCATCAATTAATAAAAAGAGAATCAACATGAAGTTAGTAAGAGCATATTTTTTTTTTTTTTAAATGTAATGCTTTCACCAATTAAAGCATTAGTGTAAAGCTTATTGATAATTAACAATATCTGATTAAAAAAACAAAAAACCCAGTAATTATTGTTGCAGGGAAAGACTTTTTTTTTATGAAAAACAAATTAATATTTATATAATTATCAAAGCATTAATCTGAAGAAATATAAATTTCTTTACAATAATAAATAAATATCTGCAAGGTTTACTTGTTTATACAAAAACTGATTGGAATGGTTAATACACAATTCTACATTTGTCCAAGTTAGGAAATCCTGTAGGAGCAGGAGCACCACTGTGCTGACCCAGGTAAGGAGCTCCTGAAGGATATGGGCGGGTAGTTTCAAAAGTGCCTGGATAAGGGATATGACCAGGGTATCCTCTGTCTTCAGCATAACTCTTATCCTTGGCATATGCATATGATGGATGTTCTGGGTAAAGGGAGGTAACTGTATCACGTTCATGTGGAGCTGGGTGGATATCAGGCGCCCTTCTCTCCTAAATAAAAAAACCAGACAAACTATAAGTAATTTAACAGTAAAGCATAAGTAAAAAACAGTAAAATATAAGTAATATAACAGTAAATTATTATTTAGAAGAGATTATCTTTCATAATGCATTTTAAAAGGTAATTTTGGTGGTATGAAAATAACATACTTTTTTTCCATTCTATGGTGATTAAAAAATAAAAAACGCTGATTTAATACATTTCTACATCAAGCAGATCCTCCAGCACAATCTGTTCAGAGAAAGCTGGTAAAATCCAAAACTTTGTCCTACAAAATGAGAAAGTAGGTTAGAGACTGATGTAGAAAGTGTAGCAGAAAGTAACTTACAGGAGGTATGCCAGGTATCATGCTAAACGCCTGTGTATAAAGAGAACCCAGTGCAGCATAACCTTGATGTCCTCCAGCAGCTGGTACATCAGCTATATCAGAACTCACCTAAAAGTAAATTATATGTCATAACTTTAAATATGTCTTAGAATACACAAACACAGAGTTCATATTAAATTTATTTAAGATAGAAATATTACAACTATATAACAGTAATATGGCAAATATTACCAAGTAATCATTTATATTAATTTCTATTATACATTTACTTTAATAATTATTTAACTAACAGAGACAATTAACAAAAAAACATCTATTCCTTTTGTTAATAAGTGACATTGTATTAGTATTTATAATTAAGACAATAATTCAGTATTTAAGGTAAATGAATTTACCGTTCTTAATATTCTAAGAGCCTGGTGCTTGTCACTTTCAAAAGGAAAACAGCTGAGAATGTACTCCTCACCCAGTCGCGTCTGGCAGTCTGTCAGAACTCTAGGAAAAATATTTTTTAAAATCATATTAATTTTAATTTACCATGACTAATAATTCATTAATGTGCAAAAGACATGCATATTATAAAAAACAAAACTAACTATTTATTCATAATATAAAAATAACTTATTTTTGAACTTACCTTTTAATACAATCAAGTGCAATCAGTCTGTCACGCTGGATATTTATTGCACCTAAAATGTGTCTAGCATCCTGACAAGACATGCGACATAATCTCTGGTATAAAAATAAAGTGTAAGAGAAGAGACAAATTGTGAAATTGTTAAATCTTTTATCATTCATTTTAAAATGCATAGAAAAGTTGCATTTTGTAGTTATGTTGTATTATTTCTCCTTTTAGTACAAGTTACTTTAATAAATTAACTATTCATTTTTATTTATAATATTTAAAATTATTTAAACTTCCTGTTACTATTTTATTATTTGATGCTAATGAAACAAATACAACTATGCTTCTATTATACTTCAACTAGTACTCAATCATTGCTATTAATATAATCATTATTTACAGCAAACTACAAACAAACAAAAAAGAAGTTATAATTGCATTGGATGTTACTTTTTTTTTTTGATTTATTATTTTCTTATGATAGCTGTTTTGTAAATAGCTAATTTTTTTTTTTTCATTTTCCTAAAAAGAAGAAAACTTTGGTTTTGTATCTTTTCGTCAAAAAGTGAATTGCTTTATAACTGATATAATCTCAAACTAAATATAAGGAATCAAATTAGATATGTAAATATGCTAAAAATAATCAAAACTTCACTTACTGGTTCCAGGATCTGGATAGCCTGCACTTTGTGTGCTGGGTTCCCCAGAGCATAAATCACTTTTGAAGCCTTATACATAAAATTTAAAAAATTTATTATTTTCTTTTCAATTAATATTTTCCCATAATAATAGCATGACTGAGTATATACTAATAGTTATATTTTCCTTATTATTTTAAAAATATTTTGAATGATAATAAATAAAAGAAATAAATATTATATGTGTTATAAATAATAATAACAATAACAATAATAATAAATAATAATAATTAAAAACAAACAAACAAATAAATAAATAAAACGATGAATTTATTTATTTTTAAAAATATATGGTGTTTAGAACAAACAGCATAACTGCATTTTATTCATTCAAGTGATTGTTTTGTGTAATATTTGAAGGATTATATGGATGCAAATATTTTGTTTTAGTACTTTATGGAATACACTCAAAGAAAAAGGGAGATAAAAAGAGTAATAGTAACAACAACAACAAGAAATGCAGCTATGAATCAAAATACAATAATTCAGCAATAATTTACTAATTACAAAAAATGTATCTGATTATTGTTGCAGTTTAAACAGTTTACCTGACAAGCATCAAGAAATCCTTTAAAGTTGTAAATTATTTTCAGTTTGTTCTCTGTATGGTCAGTTTCCTGAAATATATTGTGGAGTATTTTCTTTACAAATAATATTAAAATCATGAATTCAAAGGTTAATTTTATGGTACATATGTTGATTTAAAAATACAGACAAATATAAAATAATATATAAAAAATAATAATAATAAAAAAAAAAATTGAACAAAACTTTCAAAATAATCAAAAGTTAATTTATATTAATTTCAAAAGTTAAGTATCTCATAATAATAAACAAATTATCTTCTTTTAAATTTGTGTAATGTTAAGAAAACGAAACGTTCTCGAAAATAGGTACATACCGATAATAGATCAAATAATGATCACAAAAAACAAAATAAAGAAACAAGTAATTTCGGATATGTGATTAAATTACCTGACCGATACTGTCGAGAAGCTGGCTAAATGTAGCATCATCAACTGATTCCTTGGTCATGTCGGAATTTTAGGTTGAAATGGCCTAAAAGTCAAACTTCTTTCTTGTAAAATTCTCCAATCCCTGACAGATACTCTTGGCAACCACAAACATCCGGCGGATGTTAATACCTTTTTTTCTTTCTTTTTATTTTTTTTTTATTTCTTATTCTTGCCACGAAGAGCGAAGTCCATCAAATTTCTTTTAAAATAAACTGTTTTTCCGTTGTCCACTTATATATATAACTCATAGTTTTTATTTCCTTTTTTTTTTTTTTTTTTTTTTTTTTTTTGTGGTTCTATTTTTATTTTATGATAATTTTATATTATTTAAAAAAAATTCTTTTATTGCAAAATTAATGGTATTAATTAAATGTTAATTATTAATTTTTTTTTTTTTTTATTTGTGAGCTTAGATGTGTTAAATAAAAGGATACTTTGTGTACTGTTTTGTGACTAGTGGTTATTATCAAAGCTTTTTAACATTGCTGTTGAAAGACCCTGAGATGTGGAAGGTAAAGTTGTGAATGGAAACTTCGAAGTATAGCACAAACTCAATTTTTTTTAAATAATTATAGAAAACCATAAATAATGAGTTTAGTTCTTTTAATTATCAAAAATACTTCATACAAATGTTAAAAAAAAAAAAAGAAGAAAATAAATAAAATATTAGAAATCACTTAGACTCTTAAAGTTAACAAAATTAAATTGAAACAAAAATACTAAATATATAAAACATTAGGTCTAGAAAAACCAACAAAAAGAATGATAACACAATAAATCAAGAATACATACTTATATTAGTAATTAATATATAAAATTCAGTATTACTTTTAAAAAGGTAACAAGATAATTTGGAATGAAAATGTATACGAAATACACATTTGAAATATGAACATTAAGTCTCTCTCACAACACACACACACACACAGAAAAAGGGAAATGAACAATAATGTACTGAAGATATCCCATATACACCATTCAGTGAAAGCAATATAAAATTTGGTCTTCTGTCTTTTACAGAATTTTGCATCAACACTTTGTACAGTTCTTGTATATCTGTTGATCTGTCAGTTCTTTGAATTGTCTGTTAAACAAAAAATTATGATATTCAACTAAAGGAAATTCAATTCTTTATTGATTTATAATAAATACACCAATCTAGTAAGCATACAACATCATGATAAACAAAAACTAAAAGATCATGTTCTGCAAACAGTTGTTTCAATGTGTTTAATGCTGGTGATATTTTCTATTTTTAAACCAATGATAATATAAGCACATCTAAGAAAAAACCCACCAAAGAACAAACTTGAATATTCAACTTTAAAAAGGTACTTTTAAATAAATTCTTAAAATACGTTAACTAGTATATTTAAAAACAAAACAAACATTCACTGACATTACAATAGTTACATTATATACAACAAAAATGTATTTGATACATGATAGTTAAGCACAGCTAAATTTTTATTTTATTTTCATGCACCATGTCTTGGCATATCAACTAATTTCTTTGTGAATATAAAAACCAGATTTTGTAAATGTTTCATAGTTCCACAATTTCATAAAAGCATAGTACTGTGATATAATTCAGTTTTATTACAATGCTCTTACAAAAAGCTAATTAACATAATGTTAGCAGTCTGTGTATGGATACTGAAATCTAAACATTCACTTATTTTTATCACTTTTCTCATCTTTGTCCTGGGACTTGTCACATTTAGCTGAAAAACAAAAGTTATTTTAATTAAAAGAAATGTTTCAATTTAAAATGTTTTTGTTTCATCTATAGTTATACACTATCATATGTATTAATATTAATTGAAATCCACTAAAATAAACTAATGATATTTAGACAAATTGTAATTGATATTTTTATATTTTAAGTGCTTAAAATAACAACTTACTGTGTGTAAGAATTAAACTGAAAAACGCTTTCATGATAATTTATACTAAAAAGTGAATGTTTTTAGAACATCATCATTATTAATAATAATATATAATGACCACTAACACCAAGAATAATCTTCAGTTATGTTTTATTTCAAATATTAATGACATTAATACACCTATCAAACGACAATATTAAAATAATTTATTAATCATTACTTAGTGTAATGAAAAGAAATTAAAATTAATAAAATCTGAAAATAATAATATGCTATAAATTAAATTTTATTTTCATGTTTATTACAGTTAGTTCCATTCTTCTTAATTTTTTTTGAATCAGTAAACGATTCACGGTTTGATCCACGTTTTCCAACACTGACAACAATCGAGTTAGAATTACCAGTCTCTGTGACATCAGCAGCATTACCACTGGCTTCAGCACCATGTGATCCTGAATGTAAAATGTCACTTGTTTTAAAATATTCTATATGTTTTAGTGAGCAATGTACATACATATATATATATATATATATATATAAATATAAATGGAAACAGAACAAAGACTGAATTGAATTAAAGAGAACAAAGAAGAACATTCTTTAATTTAATATATGAAATTTATATATTATTGTATTATTGCAGGCAGGCATCACATTATTCAAACTTATAACAAGTATCACAATCCTGTAAACCTGGCAGATAAAGACAAGTATTCTAATGATTTAAAAAAAAGTATTTGATCCTGCTAATGACAAAGAAAATGTTTATTAATTTACTTGATTGCTTTTTAATATAAAATTTATAATTCTGAAATTAGATCTATCTGGGTTGTATGTGAAATAAACTGCAAAGTATTAACATTATAGTATTAAAAAAATTAAATAAGGTGTTCAGTACAGAACACGATAAGCATAAAAATAATTTTTGATAAAACTTCCTTGTTTTACTTGTACTGACATAATATTAATATTTTTACATGATCTATTTTTAAAATCTGTATTCTGTGTGTCATTATTCTATCACTTTTAACTTCACTGAAATTTAATTTAAAACGTAATGTTGTTACTATATACTATTTTATGTTTTACCTGAAATTACTGTCAATACTGTACCTGAATTCCTTGTCTCTGGTTCTTCAGTGTTCTGTGGAAAACAAAAAATAAACTTATCATCTGTTCATTCAATACTTCAGCTATTAAGATTCCTTTTCAGGAAATATTTGAATTTTGATCTATATATAACTCATTTCATGCTAGAAATTTTTTATTGAAATCACATCATCAGAAAAAAGTGAATAACAATATACACTGGGTGCAGTTTTATAAATGATACAACTCAAATAGTCAGTCATGGAGATCTGACTGGAGCAGATTCACTGAGGAGTAACACATTTAAGAGACAATGAAAAAAATGATCATTCACTTACCACATTATCATCCAATTTAAAATATAAATCACTGTCATCATCATTATCATAATCATCATCGTCATCATGATTGTCCAAGTCATCATCTGTGTCACTGTCATTAATATGGTAAGGTAATTTTATTTTATTCTTTCCTTTACTTTCTTTTTCTGATTTCTTCTGGTTTTTGCTGCTGCCACTGACAGCAGCTGCAGCCACTTCAGAACCATCAGTGTTTTGTGAAGATGTGCCTGAAATTTGTTCAGTTTATTATTCTTTTTAAATGGCTGCGTTAGAAAAATATAATAATAATACAAATGAAACTAATTTTGTAAATAACTGTAGTTTCATAGCACCTACAGGTAATGTCTTTAAGTGTTATTAGAAATGTATTTAAATTATTGAAAAAATTTCAAATAACAAATAACAAAAAATATTCACTTATTTATTTTAATGAAAGAGAGATATTTGTTTTGCCATTTTTGAATTTATGATAACGGAATTTTTTGTACTTTTATTTCCTTTTAATACATTTTCACGGGAGAATAAATTATAAACAGTTATTAACGTAAATGAAAATAACATTCTCAAAATGATATATCACATAACAATGATTCAAACTATTTAATGGAATAAATCAAATAACTAAAACTTCAACATTTAAGTTGCTAATTATCTAAAATAAAGATATACTTGTCTTAATTTAATAATAAATATAGATAACTTAGTACATTTACACACACAATGTAAAATATTTTAAGGCATTCTATTGTTTTTTGTAAAGTTATGTTATCTCTGTTAAAATTTTATAAACAGTTATTATTTTAACTTGATTATTTTGATTTACTCCATAAAAACAAAAACATACTCATTTCTTTAGCTGCCAGATCTGGAGGAAATACAGTGGAAAGACTGAAAAAAAAATGAAATGTTTCTTCTAAAAACTGATTCCAGAGATAGCACATTTGAATGTGTGTGTCTCTGTGTGTGTCTGTCCATGTGTATAACTGTGTCTCTGTGTGTGTGTGTGTGTGTGTGTGTGTGTGTGTGTGTGTGTGTGTGTGAACAAGAATTATAAATTAAACTGTTTGCACATATATGTATACATACACACACACAGGGTACCTGTCTGGCGCACTTGGGACTGGAGAGATGCCAGATTTCTGGATTTTCTGGTTTACTATATATTATATGCAAATGATTTAGTTTATAATGCTTAATTTATTATTAATCATTTTAATGTTAAAAAATAACATTAAAAAATATTTATTTTAATACAAATTTACTGGAAATGTATTTTATATAATAAAAATATCTTTTTTGTTTTTTTTTAAATTAGTTAAATTAGTGAAACTAGATATTTGTTGGACTTGTCAGTTTGAAGGAGCTATGTTAAGACACATGCTATGTAACAGTCTTTATTTTATTTTATTTTAAACTCACGGCTGTGTTGTTGTTTGTCTCTGAACAGGAGCTTTCAGAACTTCTTTTTGATTCTTCTAAAATATTAATTGTCCGAACATAAATAAAATGTCAAACAACAGTTACATTATAACAGAATTAGCAATGTCTACTAATGTTTACATTAGGAGAAGCAAGAGTTTTGGTAGTGACAAAACTAACTTTTGTAGTAGCTGTAATCAGCAATTGTCATTACATTGATGTCTAATTAACAGATTAATAAAACATGTTCCTGCAGAAAAGGTAAAAAAAAAAAAAATAATAATTATACTAACAAAAAAGATAAAATACATATAGTTAAAAAAAAAAAAAAAAAAAAAAAAATTATGATAGTTTATGAAATCTGTGGGCAAAATAAACCAAAATTAATATAACACATAATAGTTTTGACAAATTATTCAGACAAAGTTTCTGTGATGCATAAAGCTTCTAAAAGCATAAAATATCTCTTCAGTTTAAAATTTATATTATTAAAAAACAAGAAAAAAACTGCATGTCATCTTAGTGCTCTTCAGTTAGCTGGTCAGGAGGTAACATAGAAATGTAACTCAGAAATGTAACTCAGAAATGTAACTCAGAAATGTAATTTTCAAAATAACTTATTTATACCTCTTTAGTATTTGCTTTTTTTTCTGTGCCTGACTTGCTTGTGTCATCAGCTGTTTTCATATACTGTTTTTCTTTTAATTCTGAAGTTTTTCTTTTTCCTGCTGCAGAAGATGATTTACTTGCAGTTGTGCTTGTTGATGTTTTACTATCTGCAATTGCTGAGGTCTTCACTGATGCAGTAGTAGCACTCTTAGTAGCAGTAGTTGCAGACGATGATGCCTGCTTGGATAGATGTTTTTGCCTTTCACCTACCAAATCAGATTTGTTTCTAGATGGACGACCATGAACCAAGAGCTCCAGCATTGCTGTCATGGATTCAGGGGTACGCTGCCTTCGCATAAACAACATGCGGTCTTCTAGGTCTTCTCTGTCTGTAACAAACACCTTACTGTCTCATCTCTCATGTTATTTTCATTTCAAATTCTTCAGATTTATGATTAAAAAAAAAAAAAATTAATAAGATTAAAAAATTATTAGTCAATTTTTATTTAATTTTATATATATCTATATTTAAAAAAAGAAGATTACCGAACAGTGTCAATGAACAAATGAATCTTTGCATTAACTGCAAATGTTTACTGCAAATAAACTTATAAGTTATATTTAGGTTTTCATTTTGTTTTATACTTCCTGTAATGTCACAGAAATAAGTGAAACTACATTAAAAATAAATAAAAAATAAATATCTTTGTTTTAATTGTTTTGTGAAGTCTTCTGTAAGGTCATTAATCTTAAATTTTTCAGAAATGGATGACCATATATAGTGATTTTTACCATCCATAAAATCCATCATGTGGTATTCTTCATCCTCATCCATATCAAAAGGACTCATCATCATCATTGCTTCTCTGTATAAAACAATTCTTTATGTTAAAACATGGAATCAGATTATCATAGACCAAAATTTCTAAAAATTATAATGAAAAGTATGTATTAAAAAATGTACTTCAAAGAACAAGTTGATGTAGATTCCTGTGAAAGTTAAATAAAGAAGAATTAATAAAGTGAAATATCTTCAAATTTATTCTCAGTGACATATAACTATATTCCACTATGAAATCTTCTCCTTACTAACTGTTCCTGCTACAGAAGCAAATGTAACAATATTCTGATTATAAATACATTTTAAATTAATATTATTTACCTCAGTGGGCTACTGCCATACATTTTGCGACTATGAATTTGGGCATGACTGATAATTTTCATGACAACTTCACTGTCAATACTCATCAGTTTTTCCCTCAGCAGTGGGTTTTGTTCAAGTAACATGAGAAATCTGTCAGGGTTACGAAGCACACCCAGCACCTCCTGGTCAATTGGAACAATCATCGAAGACCGATTTTCACCAAAAACATAGCTCTTTAGTTTCGAGTTATAGAATGCTTTCACCATTTTATATCCCAGTTGTCCAAACAAGGACAGCTGAGCATCATCATCAAGATCATTTATTGATTCTGGAGGCCTGGAAATAAAACAAAGGTTTTTCATGAATGCAGGACAACAGACACTTGTGTTTGATGTACACCCACCCACCCACCCACACACACACACACACACACACAATATAGTATGTGTCTTCAGCCACCTGTTTCTTCTTTTATTACAAGCATTACTCCACGTACTATTCTCAATGATAAATAGAAAAAAAAGTGTTTTAAGTAAGTGCACCACAAAAGAAACACCCACACACACACAACGCACAAAAATGACAACAACAAAAAGAGAAAACCATTAATGTAATTCTAAATTTACCCACCTTCTGTATCCAAATGACCTCTTATTTCTGTCTGGACCGTGGAATCCCATCGTAAATGATGGTAACGATCGATGCTGTGCTTTAATCTTTTCTTCATCTTTCTTTTCTCTTTCTAGTCTCAGATTCTTCATTTTCTGTGCTATTTCTGGTTTGAGGATGTGATGTGGTCTCTTTCTTCGTATAGCATCTTTCATTTCCAGAGGGCTAAACAACCAACACATATATTCATTACCTTTTCTCATCAAATCCAGTTTGAACTGTGGGTCTTCTTCCATCAATTTTATTATGATTCCAGGACTTTTCAGTAGCCTCTGTGTTGGAAGAATAATTTTGTAGAGAGTGTGACATAATGATGGATCTCTTTGCATTAGCAACATGGCTATTGGGTCTTTCAAAACTCTCTTTGCAATTTCCTTTTGTTCTTCAGATATCACTGAAGAATCTGATCTGGATGTGCTTGAAGAAACATTTTGAGTGCCACTTGTTGTAGCTGTAGTGTCCTGATTAGAAGTAGAAGTATTCTGACTGGTTGATGTTGTAGTCAAAGTGTTTAGATTGGCTGATGAAGCAATGGTAGTTTGAACATCTGCCATTTCAATATCAGCTGAAGTTTCAGAATTGCTTGATGCCTGAAGTTTTGCTGCAACATCATACAGTGACTCTGTGACATCTGCTTCAACAGAGTCACCACCAATATCTTCAGGTTGCTGAACAGAAACATACAGTGAAATTCACACAGTAGAAAGAAAGTAGCTAATAAGTAAGAATATGAAATTTTCAACACAATGAATCATTAAATCATTACTAATAATTTAATAATTATCAAAGTATTTTAGTAAAATAAAATAATAAAATCTAATTAGAATTCAGAAAAGGATTAAAACAACAGAACATTTTCTTTATTATAAGGAATAGAAACAGCAAAAATAATAACATGCTGTACAATGATAATATAGTTTTATTTTGGAATTTTTTTTTTAGTAAAAACTGTCATGGAGAATAATCTTCAGGACAGATCTCAAAATGGAAACACTATAAAGTTATTTACATAAAGCTGCTCAATAGCTTTCTCCAGTTCTTGAAGATCTTTTGGTAACATGTTGAGAAAGGACTGGAACAAAACATCCATTTCACCTTTTAATGCTGAAACAAAAATTGATATTTCATGTTAATGTTTTGTTAACTAAATTAAAATATAAATTCATCAGTAAACTCAAGTAACATTTAAAATCAAATTAAAATTAAAATAAAGTTTCTTGTAGTTGCTGTTAAGCAAAAAATACTTTAAAGTTTTACCAATTAATCCACAAAACATGGTGCAGATTAAATAAATAGGGTTTGTAATATAAATACAACTCCAATGATAATTTACTCAGACTAATATTTACATACACTTTCTTCTGAAAATTTAATTTGACTATTTTTAGATAGATTTATTTTAATTATTTATTCTGTTCTAACTGAGATATAACAGACTTCCCAATGAGAACATATTTTCAAAAAGTCTTCACACACAGTTTTTATAACATTCTTTTACAAATAGAACAACAAGCCCCAAAATCTTCTCTAAAAGGGCCTTTTATTATTGTTTTTTTTAAATTTTATTAGCTATAGTGTTACATTAATGTTTATTTTCTAATCTGACTCTGTGAATTCTGTCTTGAAAAAAATACTCACAACTGAAGTCAGGTCTGAGATCTGGTTTTTGACTCCAACACTGGGTCATCACTTTGGACAGTTTGGGTGGACAGTCACCAGGAATGAGGGCCATGTCTGGGCGCTGGCCACTGAGAACTGCCTTTGGGATGATATCATCACTAGTATCTTCAAAATTAAACAGTGTTAATTTGTGTGTTTGAAAGTGTTTTATATTACCGTGTTTGAAAGGGACATACATATCTTTTTTCTGTAACTAAACCTAACAAGTTTAAATATATGATCACTAGCCAAAATGAAACTATATAATAATTACAAATGTCCATAACATTTTATTTATAAATAAATTTTAAATAATCAAAAAAATAAATTTTAAATAAGCAAGGAAGAAAATATAATTAAATATTCAATATAAAACTTAAAAATAAATAATTAAAAATCACCGTTTAATGTAACCTGCAAAACACTAAATTAAGAAAATAATAAAAATAATAATCATACTTCCAAATGGCCTATTTCCAGTAACTGCCTCCCAGATGACAATTCCAAAGCCATATATATCATAAGCCTTATTGGGAGGGGTGTTGACGTTGTTCCACACCTCTGGAGGTACATGAGTAACCGTCCCATTTCTACCAACACTTTCTGTACTCCTCTGACTTTGAGTGATTGTGCGAGTCATTGTCTTCCACTGAGCCAAACCAAAATCAGTTATCTGAAAAAGAAATAAACAAATATAATTTTATATGTTTACTGAACTATAAAATATTCTAAAATGTTTCAAATAACTCATACTGTCTTATTTTTATTTGATCTTTACCATCTTTCATTCAGAAGTAATAATAATAATAATCATCAGTTTTGTTGCAGTAATTCACAGTTCTTGTCGTGTCTGCGAGAGACATCCTTTTTTTTTCTTATTTTACTTCACTAATTCTTTAATGGCTAATTCGTCATATGTGCTTAACAGACAAGACTGACCACTGCTACACTGGAATTCACTGAAATATTTGTTTACTAATGCAACTAACTTTGGCTCTGATTTTCCTGTTTATCAGAATGTTATCAGACTTCATGTCTAGGTGAAGAATAGGAGGAACTAGAGAATGTAAGAAATCCATTCCATGCACCACGTCTCGGATGATGCTGACAATAACAGACCAGCTGACAACTCTAAAGTCTGTGCGGAATGATGACAGACTTCCAAAATGCATGTACTCCAAAACCAGTGAGTAATTGTTTTCTTCCATTATTAATCCAAGCAGACGTACAACTGATGGATGCTTCAGTTCCCATAATGCCTTTGCTTCAGATCTGAAAACCCTCTGGTGGCTGAAATAAGAAACTGTATTATGATAGCTGTGTTTTTTTCTTAAAATCACTAGTTAATTAAAGCTTAGTCGACTTAATGAAAAAAGAATAATGATGGTTGTAATATTGTTGAGCCCATCTTTTAATCAAAAGGAAATATTATTAAAATCTAACGAAATGTTGAAAAAAATTACATTTTTATCATAACAGATTCTATATCTAAAAATCTGGATTTTTAAACAAAAAGCTGATTTGGTGATGAAATAGAAGTTTTGTCATTATACACGTCAAATCAATAAAAAGCTTGAATCATTCATTATGACATAATGGCCAGTAGTAATAATTTTAAATACATTTTTTTATAAAATAATGTTCAAGCACTTGTTCACAGGTCATTGTAGCAGACTCCATTTTGTACTTACCGAGCTGGCAGTAATCCTTCAGTGATCATTGTTTTAATAGCAACAGTGCCCAGCTGAGGGTGTGTCCCACGATACACATAACCATATCCTCCTCGTCCAATCGGTGTTTCATCATATGTAATATCTTTTGAAGATATTTTAGGAATTTCACCAGACATTGTTCCCTCTTGCTTTGCCGTCGCCATTGGGTTTTTTCTAAGTGTAAAACATCAAAAAATAAAGTTAAAAAAAAAAAATGTATACTGTCTTATCATACAATTACGAGAGAGAGTGTACATATATGTATGTATGTATGTATGTATATTAATAATAATAATTAGTATTAGTATTATATATATATATATATTATTAATAATATGTATGTATGTATGTATATTAATATTAATAATTAGTATTATTTATATACACAGATACTGAGATAAGAACACTTCAGATTAATTAAAATTTAGCTGAAAATAGTATATTTAAATGAATAAACTGTGTTTGATTTAGTAAATTAAATTGTTTTCCAGGTTATATATATTATTTCATGTCAATATATCTAATTAATTATATTTTCTTACCTGCTGATCTACACTATAAAGTATCTCTGAAGTAGTCACTGAATAACAAGTTTTCCTCAGTGGGGAATCCCCCCATTCTCATTTCCGAAGACGTACGAAGAATAATTTTACGGAAGTCCATCGATTGGTTCGCGTGAATAATATAAACCTTGTTCAGGTTACGCTAAGTTTACCAAGGTTGTTTATTTATTTATTTATTTATTTATTTTTTTACGGGGGGGGGGGGGAAACATCGCTTTAAAGGTGCTAATGAATATTCATATTAACAATGCTCACTTGAAAGCACATTGTGTCTGCGACAGTTCGACTCACGACTGTTATTTGGAATGACGAAAAAGACCGATTTTCTGTTACTATGTTTATTATTATCAACTTAAGAATTTTTTATTCAAAATGCTTATTAAAAGATTTAGGGTGATCACGGAATTAATTCAACAATAATGCGCAATTATTTTAGAATTACGGAAGCAAACTTTACTGACACGAGAAAATATCATAAAGATTGTCGTGTATTTTTATTTATTGCAATATATATATATATTACTGAAAAATAAATTAAAACTTTTTTTTTAATTATTTGTTCATTGCAGTATTTGCAGTTAGTTATTGATGCATTAACTGCTGACGAAGAATGTAACTATATCCAACTTACTAGAATCTACCCGACAGTCCACAACGGCTGTTAGCTGAGTTGAATAACTTGTGTCAAACATATCAAAAATTTATATTATTGCCATCACCATCATCATCATCATATTGAGTTTGTGTGTGTGTGTGTGTTTTTCCCAATTCAATGGCATAATCAGCTTTGAATTTCTCTTAGGTGACTCACCCAGGCGACCTGAAGTTCACACTATTCACTGTAAATTGCAAGTAAAAGGTTCACAACACAATTCATTAAGTAATGAAAATATTTATTTTTATTCATCCTATGTCTACAATTAATAACATAAATGGCAAGATAACTGATGTCAAATGGATGTTATTATAATGTTGGTGCCGAGTAAATAAAAAATTGTAAAACTCATTTAAATTCTCATTACACGATTTTGTTTGTTTATTTATTTATTTTATACAATAATGTAAATACATATCTAACATTAAAATATCAGGATAGTGAAAACACATACTTCCATTGTGAATTACAGTGGAAGTTAAATTCGTGCACACAAAATATGAAATGAGTAAATCCCGTTCCATAACACTTTTGTGTAAATAATTATGATCACCCCCTTATATTCGATACAGAAAAATATTGAATCTATTTTCTTCTTTGCTTTTTGCTTTTTATTTTTTATTTAGTTTTTAATTCCAAATTTGTTATTGGTGTCAAATGTAGATAATACATAACTGTAAATGAAAGAAAAAGTAAATATAAATTATATTGCGAGAGTAAAGAAAAAAAGTATTTAGAAGAAAAAATAAATAAAAAGAAGACAAAGATTATTTAAAAAAAAAAATATATATATATATATATATATATATAATAACAAAAAGATTAAAAAAAAAGTTGTTTAAAAAATATAAGAATGATAAAACTGATATTTATAATAACAAAAATTTTCGTTTTATTTTACCATTATACAAGTCTGAATAGCTAAAGATTTTTGTGAATAAAATGTTTATACTCTCATGGAGTAATATATGAATACACAGAGACATTATTCATGTATGCATGTTTGTGTGTATTTTTGTAAATGTATATGTATCTGTGGGTGTGTGTTTGTGTGTGTTTGTGTGTGTGTTAATAATAATACTTTTATTTTGTATTATTATTTCTGTTGTGTGTGTTTAATATAGCTACTTTCATAAGAATACCGAGTGGCAAAAACCCTGATCAGACTGAGGCACGTAAAAATAAGAACAAAGACGAGTACATATATTTGACATCCGTTTCGGTGGAAAATTATTATTCATAGCCGTTACTACATTGTGGCAAATGAGGCAAATGCATCATGCCGAAATTGACGATTTTGTTTTTTGTTTTGTTTGTTATTTATATAAAGATTTGTTTAAAAAATATAAATGGCTAGAATCGAGGATTTTCCTTCTTTCAAGTCGGAGCTTCTGAGGGACAAAACAACAAACTATAAACATGAAGAAAATTATTATTTTATCTGTAATATACAACATGATAAAATTGTATTAATTATTTCTTCTTATATTTTACCGTTTTTGAGAGAGAGAGAGAGAGAGAGAGAGAGAGAGAGAGAGAGAGAGAGAGTTAAACCTATATAATGTACTTAATGATTTGCTTGTGCTAATACGTATGTCATAATTAAGTTATTAGTTGGTATATTATGAACATTTTACTTAATTTTCTGAATATATCTAACTTCTTTGACGTAATTTTTGTTCTTTTCAAATTTAGGGCACTCGAGTTTATGCTTTGTTTGTGTTCACTTGGCAATAATGTGGGTTCTGCATGGTCCAGCTGTCCACGCTAACATCAAAGATGTCCACTTCGCCTTGAGTGATCAATAACACCAGAAAAGAAGTCGTCGACAATGTTGCCACGCGCCGGACATAAACCTGGTCATTTTCTAAATACTGTAACCTACTCTGGACATTGTCCGCGGGTAATGCCGGGGTCAAACATCAGTCCGTCCCTTTATGGCGATCCGCCCATCTGTTTATGTCAACAAGGCCATTTTCAGTGGTCTGGGCTGACCAGGCGATTGTCCAGCGGTTTCTGCGTCGAGGTCAACCAAGCGGACAACGTCACCTGCGGGTTACAGTGAATGTGTGCATGAACCTAAATTAATGGTGATGATTTTGAATTCATAAATAGGCTATCGAATACAACTACACGCGCCTTCCGCTAACATTTGAACTGACCAGTGGTCACAGCCAATCACGACCAACCCGCAGGACCATTCGGCAGAAGGGTTAGGTTAATTGTGTTTGATTTGTGAGGAAATTTTAGAATGTCTGTAAAATCAATTATATTGTCATATTTTTAAAACTGAAACGTGGAAACCATAAACTAACTTATATCAGTTGATAACAAGATACTTCTAACGGATGAGAATTTTTACCTGCTCAGTCTATCTATGGAATACTCAGGGCTTAAACTAATATACTTGAGATGTGTCATACAATCAAAATTTGAATTTAGAACTGAAACTTATATATTTTTTTTTAAAGTTTAAAATTGTTTTTCTAAACAGTACAAGTACCGTTTTTAATTCGACTACCACTACCGTTATAACAATTATAAAATAATAATAATGCTCGGCTCTCTCTCTCTCTCTCTCTCTCTCTCTCTCTCTCTCTCTCTCTCTCTCTCTCTCTCTCTCTCTGTCTTATATATTTTTCTTCCTTTTTATTTATTTTTTCTTATCTCTGATCTTTATAATTTTTAAAATAGTTGTCGCTACAAGTTTTCATCCAAAGCCAAACATTGTCCTAGTTTGCCCGGATCACCTTTGACCGGTACGTGTGCCTCGCGATATCCATTTTCAAAATATTTGATGCACCCTGATTACACGTGCGTGTAATGCATCTCCGGCACGTGTTGCTGTTTGTTATCAGACAGTGGTTAGGTGGACAGCAACCAGGTGATACCAGTTCAAGTAACTCGTCCTCTCGCTTCCGGTCAAGCGGTCACCACCTGCCATTCTAATAATACTAATCATTATATCTGTGTGCATTTTTTTTTCGAATTATTATTATTATTATTATTATTATTATTATATACTTTTATATTGTAATTGAAAGATTACTATAGAGTTAGAGATAACATAGGTATAAATTTCACAGACTATTTTAAATATATATTTTAATTTTGATTCTAAATTTAGTAACAGCAAGAAGAAGTCAGCCACATCTTTACAAAACTTCTAACGTTTTTAAAGTATTTGTAAAATAAAACTGCTCCCACTTGATTTGGTTACCTAAACGCTAAAAACGACATGAAATCGCAAAGTACCGAAATAGAGGACAGAGTAAATTAAAAATAGAGCTGTCAGGAAAAAACCCATAATAACATTAAATAAATAAATACAAAATTGGAGACTTATGAAAATTAAACTGTATATTTATCAATAACTGAACAAAAATACGCGTGTGTGTCTATGGTAATAAAAAGTATATAGATATATTCAAATACAAATATAACAGAATAATTCTATGTATTCAAGACATTTTTTTTTTATAAATGTTTTTTGAACAAATGTACATATAATAAAGCGATATAGCTCTAGTTACTAAAGTGCATGAATAAAAAGTTAGAATAAAAAGTTATCACACACACACATTTTTAATTTTGTATGTATGTATAAATATATATAACGTTTAAATAAACTATTATTAATTTAAAATGTTTGAAATGTATGTCCATTTCTTTACCACTTCTTCTTTTCTCAGTTATTTTCTGTTTGATAGAAAGAAGTTCAGTTCACAATTACTGTATGGTCACTTCTTGGCTCATTGTTTTATCTCTTGTAATTTATCTATAATTTATCTATTGTAATCACTCTATAATTTACTCACAATAATAATACTTTTATTAACAGTAGTAATCTTTGAAGATTAATTTCAAAACTTCAAACAATATATAACAACAGTACCGGTAATCTTTGAAGAAGTCATATTAATTTAAAAAATTAAAACAATATATTTTATAAAACTTCTGAGGACCATTTTTTTTTTCTGTACTCTTGACCTCAGTAAGGGACTGTTCGGGTCAGGCCTTCTCCTCTCTGTGACCTAAAACTTTGTCGTCTGCTGGGGTCATATGACCTCAGCAATGACCTAAGTCGGGTGTGTTAGGTGCGTGCGAGCACGCGTAACCCTATGACCAGCCAAGAAGCCCATAATTTCGTTGTTACTGTCGAAAAAGAAAGGCTCTGCCTTGCCACTAATCCTACAACAATGGGTAATGCTGCGTGGTTGTGAAGCACTGTTTAAATAAGCAAGCTGAAAACACTTGGAAGAGTTTGTCTTTTCGACACATTTCAAAGATTAACGTAAACTGACAATAGAAATTAAAACTTGAGTACAGAGTGCCGATCTGCCAGGTCACAACCCGGTCGTGTGCCTTACTTCAGACGTAATTATTTTCTTTTCTTTTTTCTTTCTTTTTCTTTTTTGATTTGGTTATTTATTTATTCCTATATTTATATATTTTTATGATAAATCGGGTTAGAGATGACTAATATATTCCACTTCATTTCGTAAACTTTTTTTTATAAACTTTTAAAGGTTTTTGTTGAAGCATTTACAACGAAAGAAAACAAAAATAATTTTTAAAAATTTAAAAAGGAAAGAATTGATTTGAATATTTATAAAGCCACAAGGCGTTGATGTTTATTTTTATTTTTATTTAAATTTAAATAATAATAATAATAATAACAAATAAAGTAATAAGTACAACAACATTTCTGAAATTGATATAAATATTATTTGAATTAGCCCTTTTGATACGGAAGCAAAGATGTTAATGTTGATTTATTAATTGTATTTAGTGTGCCCACACAACAGCTAGTCACTAAAAAATTAGGATGTAGGTAAACTGCTCAGAGCGGAGGTGAAATGTAATTTGTTTAAGGAATAATCATCGTTAGATGTCAATACAAAAGTAATTCATTCGAGAACGTTAAATAGTCTCATGTCAAACTTCTAACAGCATAAGTCAACAAAGTAGTCTCCCCTATATATATATTTTGTTGAGGAAAACAGAAATAAAAGTAAAATGTTTTAACTGGATTTATATTGATAACACAACAAAAACAACAAAGAAGGAGAAGAACAGCAACAATAATAATAAATTATAAAGAACAAAGCAAGAAAGAGCGAACTGAATTATCGAACACATAATTTATATTATTGGTTTAATTAATCAGTTCATACTGAAGAACGAAAACACTGTTTTAAATCGTGAAGCCTGTCAGTGGTTTAACATTAAACGCTGCAGGATTAATGTTATAATCACTCATCTAAACAAAAGAGTTTTTATTGATGATTAATATGAAAAATTACAGGATGAATAATGACTCCTTATATAAGAATACTAGTTCATAAAACACCTTATATAGTCACTAGTGTCCATACCTAAAATAGTCATAAAAAATAATGTTTTTAAGGATTTCTGGTGTATTCTTTATCAAGATAGATATTTTTGTTTTTTGATTCCGATGTCACATTAGTAAACCCTGGTGCAAAGAAATTAGTATTGAAAAGATGCTGCGAGTATAAAGTATCTCGCGGTTGTAACATATTTCGGAATAAGCATTTTACTAGTTTCAGATCATACTATTGCCTTCGTTTCGTGTTTATTGTTATACACTATTCTTAGTACTACTGCACAAATACACGCCTACTATATCAACTATCACTACAACTATCACGTTTATTATTACTGATGTTCTATAATTTTAATGTTACCATTATTGTTATTGTAGCTGTAGTTTCAAATACTAGTATTACTGCTATTATCTACACCACCACCACTACTATTACAACTACTACTATCACCACCACCACTATTACAACTACTACTATCACACAACCACTACTACAATTACAACTACTACTGTCACCACCACAACTACTACTACTATTACAACTACTACTGTCACCACCACCACCACTACTATTACAACTACTACTGTCACCACCACCACCGCCACTATTACAACTACTACTATCACCACCACAACTACTACTACTATTACAACTACTACTGTCACCACCACCACCACTACTATTACAACTACTACTGTCACCACCACCACCACTACTATTACAACTACTACTGTCACCACCACCACTATTACAACTACTACTGTCACCACCACCACCACCACCACTATTACAACTACTACTGTCACCACCACCACCACTACTATTACAACTACTACTGTCACCACCACCACTATTACAACTACTACTGTCACCACCATCACCACCACTACTACTATTACAACTGCTACTGTCACCACCACCACCACTACTATTACAACTACTACTGTCACCACCACCACCACTACTATTACAACTACTACTATCACCACCACCACTATTACAACTACTACTATCACCACAACCACTACTACAATTACAACTACTACTGTCACCACCACCACTACTATTACAACTACTACTATCACCACCACCACTATTACAACTACTACTATCACCACCACCACTACTCCTACTATTATAACTACTACTGTCACCATCACTACTACTATTACAACTACTACTGTCACCACCACCACCACTACTATTACAACTACTACTGTCACCACCATCACCACTACTACTATTACAACTGCTACTGTCACCACCACCACTACTACTATTACAACTGCTACTGTCACCACCACCACCACTACTATTACAACTACTACTGTCACCACCATCACCACTACTACTATTACAACTGCTACTGTCACCACCACCACCACTACTATTACAACTGCTACTGTCACCACCACCACTACTATTACAGCTACTACTGTCACCATCACCACCACCACTATTACAACTACTACTGTCACCATCACCACCACTACTATTACAACTACTACTGTCACCACCATCACCACTACTACTATTACAACTGCTACTGTCACCACCACCACCACTTCTATTACAACTACTACTGTCACCAACACCACCACTACTATTACAACTACTACTGTCACCACCACCACCACTACTATTACAACTACTACTGTCACCATCACCACCACTACTATTACAGCTACTACTGTCACCACCACCACCACTACTACTATTACAGCTACTACTGTCACCACCACCACCACTACTACTATTACAGCTTCTACTGTCACCACCACCACCACTACTACTATTACAACTACTACTATCACCACCACCACTATTACAACTACTACTATCACCACCACCACTACTACTACTACTATTATAACTACTACTGTCACCATCACTACTACTATTACAACTACTACTGTCACCACCACCACCACTACTATCACAACAACTACTACTGTCACCACCATCACCACTACTACTATTATTACAACTGCTACTGTCACCACCACCACTACTACTATTACAACTGCTACTGTCACCACCACCACCACTACTATTACAACTACTACTGTCACCACCATCACCACTACTACTATTACAACTGCTACTGTCACCACCACCACTACTACTATTACAACTACTACTGTCACCACCACCACTACTACTATTACAACTGCTACTGTCACCACCACCACACCACTACTATTACAACTACTACTGTCACCACCATCACCACTACTACTACTATTACAACTGCTACTGTCACCACCACCACCACTACTATTACAACTGCTACTGTCACCATCACCACCACTACTATTACAACTACTACTGTCACCACCACCACCACTACTATTACAACTACTACTGTCACCATCACCACCACTACTATTACAACTACTACTGTCACCACCACCACCACCACTACTACTATTACAACTACTACTGTCACCACCACCACCACCACTACTACTATTACAGCTACTACTGTCACCACCACCACCACTACTATTACAGCTACTACTGTCACCACCACCACCACTACTACTATTACAGCTACTACTGTCACCACCACCACCACTACTACTATTACAATTACTACTATCACCACCACCACTATTACAACTACTACTATCACCACCACCACTACTACTACTATTATAACTACTACTGTCACCAACACTACTACTATTACAACTACTACTGTCACCACCACCACCACTACTATTACAACTACTACTGTCACCAACACTACTACTATTACAACTACTACTGTCACCACCACCACCACTACTATTACAACTACTACTACTGTCACCACCATCACCACTACTACTATTACAACTGCTACTGTCACCACCACCACTACTACTATTACAACTGCTATTGTCACCACCACCACTACTATTACAGCTACTACTGTCACCATCACCACCACCACTATTACAACTACTACTGTCACCACCATCACCACTACTACTATTATTACAACTGCTACTGTCACCACCACCACTTCTATTACAACTACTACTGTCACCATCACCACCACTACTACTATTACAACTACTACTGTCACCACCACCACCACTACTATTACAACTACTACTGTCACCATCACCACCACTACTATTACAACTACTACTGTCACCACCACCACCACTACTACTATTACAATTACTACTATCACCACCACCACTATTACAACTACTACTATCACCACCACCACTACTACTACTACTATTATAACTACTACTGTCACCAACACTACTACTATTACAACTACTACTGTCACCACCACCACCACTACTATTACAACTACTACTGTCACCACCATCACCACTACTACTATTAAACTGCTACTGTCACCACCACCACCACTACTATTACAGCTACTACTGTCACCATCACCACCACCACTATTACAACTACTACTGTCACCACCATCACCACTACTACTATTACAACTGCTACTGTCACCACCACCACTTCTATTACAACTACTACTGTCACCATCACCACCACTACTATTATTACTACTACTGTCACCACCACCACCACTACTATTACAACTACTACTGTCACCATCACCACCACTACTACTACAACTACTACTGTCACCACCACCACCACCACTACTATTACAACTACTACTGTCAGCATCACCACTACTATTACAACTACTACTGTCACCACCACCACCACTACTATTATTACAACTACTACTATCACCACCACCACTATTACAACTACTACTATCACCACCACCACTACTACTACTATTACAACTACTACTGTCACCACCATCACCACTACTACTATTACAACTGCTACTGTCACCACCATCACCACTACTACTATTACAACTGCTACTGTCACCACCACCACTACTACTATTTACAACTGCTACTGTCACCACCACCACCACTACTATTACAACTACTACTGTCACCACCATCACCACTACTACTACTATTACAACTGCTACTGTCACCACCACCACTACTACTATTACAACTGCTACTGTCACCACCACCACTACTACTATTACAACTGCTACTGTCACCACCACCACCACTACTATTACAACTACTACTGTCACCACCATCACCACTACTACTATTACAACTGCTACTGTCACCACCACCACCACTACTATTACAACTGCTACTGTCACCACCACCACTACTATTACAGCTACTACTGTCACCATCACCACCACCACTATTACAACTACTACTGTCACCATCACCACCACCACTTCTATTACAACTACTACTGTCACCATCACCACCACTACTATTACAACTACTACTGTCACCACCACCACCACTACTATTACAACTACTACTGTCACCATCACCACAACTACTATTACAACTACTACTGTCACCACCACCACCACCACTACTACTATTACAACTACTACTGTCACCACCACCACCACCACTACTACTATTACACTATTACAGCTACTACTGTCACCACCACCACCACCACTACTATTACAGCTACTACTGTCACCACCACCACCACTACTACTATTACAGCTACTACTGTCACCACCACCACCACTACTACTATTACAATTACTACTATCACCACCACCACTATTACAACTACTACTATCACCACCACCACTACTACTACTATTATAACTACTACTGTCACCAACACTACTACTATTACAACTACTACTGTCACCACCACCACCACTACTACTATTACAACTACTACTGTCACCACCATCACCACTACTACTATTACAACTGCTACTGTCACCACCACCACTACTACTATTACAACTGCTATTGTCACCACCACCACTACTATTACAGCTACTACTGTCACCATCACCACCACCACTATTACAACTACTACTGTCACCACCATCACCACTACTACTATTACAACTGCTACTGTCACCACCACCACTTCTATTACAACTACTACTGTCACCATCACCACCACTACTATTACAACTACTACTGTCACCACCACCACCACTACTATTACAAACTACTACTGTCACCATCACCACCACTACTATTACAACTACTACTGTCACCACCACCACCACTACTACTATTACAATTACTACTACTATCACCACCACCACTATTACAACTACTACTATCACCACCACCACTACTACTACTATTATAACTACTACTGTCACCAACACTACTACTATTACAACTACTACTGTCACCACCACCACCACTACTATTACAACTACTACTGTCACCACCATCACCACTACTACTATTACAACTGCTACTGTCACCACCACCACCACTACTACTATTACAGCTACTACTGTCACCATCACCACCACCACTATTACAACTACTACTGTCACCACCACACCACCACTATTACAACTACTACTGTCACCACCATCACTACTACTATTACAACTGCTACTGTCACCACCACCACTTCTATTACAACTACTACTGTCACCATCACCACCACTACTATTACAACTACTACTGTCACCACCACCACCACTACTATTACAACTACTACTGTCACCATCACCACCACTACTATTACAACTACTACTGTCACCACCACCACCACCACCACTACTATTACAACTACTACTGTCAGCATCACCACTACTATTACAACTACTACTGTCACCACCACCACCACTACTATTACAACTACTACTATCACCACCACCACTATTACAACTACTACTATCACCACCACCACTACTACTACTATTACAACTACTACTGTCACCACCATCACCACTACTACTATTACAACTGCTACTGTCACCACCATCACCACTACTACTATTACAACTGCTACTGTCACCATCACCACTACTATTACAGCTACTACTGTCACCATCACCACCACCACTGTTACAACTACTACTGTCACCATCACCACCACTACTATTACAACTACTACTGTCACCATCACCACTACTATTACAACTACTACTGTCACCACCAGCACCACTACTATTACAGCTACTACTGTCACCACCACCACCACCACTATTACAACTACTACTGTAACCACCACCACCACCACTATTACAACTACTACTGTAACCACCACCACCACTACTATTACAACTACTACTATCACCACCACTACCACTACTTCTATTACAACTACTACGGTCACCATCACCACTACTACTATTAGTACTATTAACATACCAGTATTAACATACTAACAGTATATAAATTCTTAAACAATTTTATTGATTTTTCAGTATTACGTCAGTATTTTAATGGATCGTAATCTCATTCTAGGTATATATATATATATATATATATATATATAATATATATATATATAATTGCTCCTTGTGTACTATATTTTAGTTTACGTGCATAATCCATTTCATTTCCCTTCCCTGTGGCATGTGATCATCGATTCGTTCTGGATTCAAAGGTCATACCTGTTGGTAATTTAACTTCGTTTTACCTGAGCTGTCAGTCTACCTGACTGGCGATTTCTCCAAAGACCGATACATGACAATCGCCAGTGGCTGCCGTAGGCGAGATAAATTGATTTTAGTTAAAAACTGGGTTTGTATTCAGTCAGTGTCATGCTGTTCAGGAAACAGGTCTAGATTTAGGCTGAGTCTGTTCACTTGGACAGAAGGTATTCTGAAGAGTTTGAGTGTTGTTTTTTGTTTGTTGTTGTTGTTATTATTATTAATATTTTTTTTCTTCTTCTGTTTCACATATTGCTATGACTATATGGTTCTGAGTTTTCTTGTTATTAAATAGTTCTACTCCGAGTGAGTGTTATAACGAAACAAGAAATATAAACGGGGCAGTGTTCGAACAAACGACAGTGAAGTATTCGTCTCACTACGTTTACATCTTTTGTTTTAATGTCAAGCAAAAACGTTAATATAAAGAAATAAAATATTAATTTCATTTTTAGGCATAACAATAAAATAGAAAGATTTTAATGATACTGTATGATTTATTTATTACTGTTATTTATTTATTTACTTATACGCACTCATGAACACACACACACACACACACACACACACACACACACACACACACAATCTACATGTGTATATAAGCACATTCATGAACCAAAGTAAATAAAATAAAATAAAATACCTGGTAATTTTATGGCAGAGAAGATTTTTCATTTATTTTCTTTTTTATTTCTGTCTTTTTTCAACTACCTGCTAATTATAGTAATATACATACATACATATATTTATACATAAAATATGAAAAATAGTGGTTACTAAATAACGAATCATGTAAAAACCAATTACGTGAAATGAAATATGTAAACAGATGCTGCAGTCTGGAAGATAGGATCCAGAAAGGATATCACTTTCTTTGTCACATAATTATATTAGCAAGTTATTGCAAAACTAGAATTGGTGTATTTAATGTGTTAAAAACGAACTTAACAGACTTCTAAAAAAATAACACTGCCCATAAATTAGAAAAAAGAAACAAAAAGCACATATTCCTTTAATTCACTGACAATCCCGTTCCCGCTAAACAACACAAACAAAAAGCGGTGTTTCTTTGAGTACGTAATTATATAAAATAATTTACTGCCATTATAATTACAAAACAGCTATTATTATAACTACTGCTACTACTTCTCTGCTACTCCTCTACTACTGCTACTACTACTACTACTACTACTACTACTACTACTACTACTAAAAAAACTACTGTACCTATCCCTCATAGCATCTAATAAATGTTGCTAATAATTGCCTTCTGAACACAAATTTTATATATATGGGTGTTTCTAATTCAAAACATTTTTATCACGTTTTAATCATAATTTATTTAAAAGATGTCTGCACCAGTTGTGTAGGAAATTTCCCACATTATTCACGACAATAACAATTGATCTGGTGGGAAGCAACCTATTCAAAGATTGTCAAAATAACGGGGCAAAGTTTTCAAACAACGAAATACGGGACGTGACGTATTGAGTCGCGTGCATGCGCATGGTCTGTGCACGCGCACGAGACGTGAAACATATTAAAGTTGGTATAGAGATGTCCAACTTAATATAAAGTGACCATGTTCTACGTATTCCAATTCCAGTTTTCTTTACAAAGACACAATAAAAGCCGCTAAATAATATTGTTATTACTCGGCAGAATTAAGTTATTCGATTTTTTTATAAAAAAATCTCACCACGCTAATTCAAGCGTAAATATAAATGTAGCGCGTAGAACATTACTGGTGAACGCGACAGTGTTTGATAATATCAGACTGTCTGACGTGAACGGCGTTAGCATCATTTGTACTTTGAGACTTGAGAGACTGCTGAAGAGATAAAATTATTATTTGTATTTTGTTGCTAATAATTGCACTAAGCTCACTTAATAGGCGGTTGTGAACAGTGGACAACTGTTGACAATGGTTATTTTCGCGATTTGTGTTATTGTTATTTTTTTTTATGGAGATAAAATATCATTATATTTTGTGTGATTGTTTTTTTAACAACAACAACAACACGAAAACACATAAAAAAAAAAAAAACACACACAAAAAAAGCACACAATAAACTCAATGAGTGTGACATTAATGATGACGAAATTTTAGTTTATGAGGATGATTAATTTTGTAGGTCTCAATCCAGTTTATTTTATCTGTGTTCCTGTTTATATATTATGAGAGGACATTGTAGTTTTTATTTTGGGCTTTAGTTAAGAATAATCTCTTTATTTTAATGATAAAGAAAAGAAATGTATATTTTCATTATTTCATTCTGTCGCGTTCAAACTTTCTTTTCCTTTGAATTTGTAAATAATCTTTCTATATTTATTTGAAGTATTACTGTAGGTTTTAAATCTATGACTTCTGAAACAGATATGACTATTATTTCATGTGAATTAGGAAATCGGACCATATTAAATCACAGAAAATTATATAACAGAATTATATACTGAATTATATCCTCAAGCAGACATATGTCTTCAGTTTTATAAGGCTTTATGTTAGAGAATTGCCACATACTGTTTTAGATACGAGTGATTTGTCTGAGAAAGACTAAGTTTATGATGTACTGGTTTTATTCATTAGCTGCTCAGTCAGTTCAGCGCTTCGCATTTCACGTCTCACGTTCACGTGTTAAAAAACGAACCGAACAAAGAAAATGCCAGTAACCCATTTCTCTTTCTTCATTTTAAAATAGAATTTTTCTTTTTGATTTCCTTCTTTTTCCTTTTTCTTTCTTTCTTTTCTAATTCCCCCCCCCGGACACTAAAAGAAAATTATGTTCATTATTTACGACATAAAAAAACAATGTATGCATAATGTATATTCCTGTATATATATCACAAGCATGACATAAGAGTTTGGACATTCAAAGATTTTCCCAAAGCTTCTTAAAATTTACATTAACGAGTATTTTTTATATTTTTGTTAACTTTTCATTGCTTGTTGTTTCTTTTTGTTTCGATGTGGTCTTAGTTACCAAGCACACAAACAATCCATTCATTATAAAATCAGTTCGTTGATTGAAATACATAATACTGTAATATATAATCCCGTCTAGCAAATAGTAACATCATAATTTTACCTTCAAGGCTCGTTTTGTTAATTATTTAATATTATCTATAATTGTATACATTCATATATATGTATACATACATACATATATACATACATACATACATATATCATACATACATACATACATATATATATTATTTATCTTTTGTTTTTAATCAACTATTTATTTATTTATAAACATTATTAACAACATAATTTTGCTCTTTTCCAGACCTTCTCTTTCTTCTTCTTATTATTGTTTAAAATTAAAATGAAGGACGTTTACAAGATATTTAAGATATTTATGATATTATTATTATTTATATTTCCAAAAATTATTTTGTAATGTGTGAAGAGAAACTTATTAAAAATTCTTTTCAACTTTCAAAATACGAGATTATGAAAAAAGCTATTATGGATCTGATTTCTTTTATAAGGAAAAAAAAAAGAAAAAAAAGAAAGAGAATCAAACACACCCAGGAATATATTGGATTAGTCTGTTTTGTTTATTTCAAACAACGAACTGGTTCTTCTAACAATGGATTTCTCTTGCGAGGTAACTAAGAACCATCATCAATGCTAAAACGTGACTCATCATGGAAAATAATTTCATAGAAATCACATTTTTGAAACACCATGACCAACAGGGAAATAATTGTTGATTTAATTGATCGATGGCACAAACCCCAGCAATGGGGAAACACTAAACCGTTTAATAAGCGCTTCATTCCGTTTTAATTAACTTCGTTAAAAATCGCATGAAAATCGGTGTACACTGCAATTACTGTAAAGAATCAAATTTTCATTCACTTTTTTCTCTTTTTTTAAATTATATATATTTTTTTAAATACAATATTTATTAAATACAGTCTATATGTATTAATTTGATTGAAAAACTGAGTTTTTAGTTTCATATCTTTTATTTCAAATAAACCAGATGCCGTAAAAATATTATTAAAACAAAAAGAAATCCCAATAATTTTCCAAAACAAAGACCCATTTTTCAGTTTTTAATTTTAGTCTTTTTTTCTGAAGGAAACAAAGACAATTTTCGCTTGCTTAAAAAATAATGATTATACGTACACAGATCTTGTTTTTGTTTGATACACTTTAGAGAAGCTAAAGGCAAAATCGGAAATGACTGAGCAACTGTTGTTATACTGTTGAGTCAGCTCTACGCGTGGCGTCTTGTCACGTGAGTGAATGCACGTGCAGTGAGTTGCGACCTCTATCTCATTAGGCGGGACAACCTAACGTTAATCGTTGAAAGAGCAGAAAGGATACTTGAATATTTGCAAACCAGGCTGCTAATGAGAAAGGAAAAAATGAGGCTGACAAAGACTTGGCACTAATGAAATTAAAAGAACTTTAAGCATGACTCTGTGTTGTTTGTCTAAACTGTTTTTAAATTTATAATAACAATAATGATAATAATAATAATAATAACAATAAAATAATAATAATAATAATAATAATAATAATAATAATAATAATAATAATAATAATAATAATTATTATTATTATTATTATTATTATTATTATTATTATTATTATTATTATTATTTTATTTACTTATATTTTTGTTGTTGTTTTTGTTTTTAATAATGGCTACATGTAACGTTCATTAAATAGGAGAAGGAAAAAATAATTATAAAATTATTACAGCAATAAAACATAATAACGCTCTCTTCAACCTGGTCTCTTTTTTTTCTCTCTTGTTTTCGCTTCGTGAAAAACATTAAGAACATTTATCAGGAGTTTAATGTGATAACCAATTACATTTTTATCTTCAGTTAATGATTATTAACAAAAAATGCTGAAAATAACCTGCAGTAAAAAGAAAAGATTAATTTAAAAAGCTAAAATAATCCAATATTAATTATGCTGATATTAACCATATATTAGTGTTGATTTTATAGTAAATATTTTGTGTATTATATATAAACAAATGATAATTTTAAAATGTTATTTATTTATTTATTTATTTATTTATTTATTTATTTATTTATTTATTTATTTATTTGTACATATAAAACTCATCCAATAACAGTATTCTGAATCCTTTGGTAGTCACTGTAATTCAAAAATCTTTGTTGCGCTATCGATACGTGAATGAATCATACGCGATCTGATACAGTTATTCCACTGCTTACTCCCGTAAACTACCTGTTGGAATTAATGATCATCAGGTAAAAATATCGATCTCCGTTTACCTGAAGGAATTAACTCAACAGCTACGCTTGGTTTGTTCCTCTTCGCGGAGTCGGAGAGCAGGCTGCCATGGAAGACAACTGTGTGTTTGAACTCTTTGTTACAAACATCGATTGAAAACACGGAGATCAAACGAGAAATGGCGTGACTAGCTCATTGCGTGACATTATACATGTGTTGCTTTTCTGTCCTTTCAGATGCATGTATTAACTTTTTCTGTGATAAAAACTGTTTAAAGCCGCCATTTATTGTTATAATTATACCTTTTTTTTTATGCACGAAAAAACGTGATTTCGTATTTTTATTAATAACATTTCGCTGTAAGTTGAAGTTACCCTAGAGAAATGAAAGGGTGATTAATAAATGTTCATATCATTTAAATTATTAATTTTGTACTATACATACGAACACATAAAATGCACACATATACGCAGTCCTTAATTATAACAATAAATACATATACACATATAGTCGATATAATAAGAAATATAATATAAAAGTAATAAACTTTATAATTATATAGCAGTAATTATACATTTTTACACAAACATTCACACATAAACATCTTTGCGTCTCTGTTCATGTCTGTGTATGTCTGTGTTGTGTGTGTGTGTGTGTGCTTGTGCGTATGTGTGTGGTCGCCCTCTCTCACATTTTTGTTTCTCCCTCTCCACGTGTCTCTCTTTGTCTCAGACACACACAACTCTTCGTCAGTCACCCTAAAACGAACAAATACACACAAAGACTCGGACATTTGTTAAATGAGACACAATAACAACAGCAGCAGCAGCAGCAGCAGCAGCAGCAACAACAACAACAAATTAATAATAATAATAATAATAATAATAATAATAATAATAATACATGGATTAACAAAGATAGAAGACACATTAATTTCTTTTCTTCATTTCGCTTTAGAGGGAAAAACAAAGAAATCCGTTTTGTCTTTTAAGTTAAAACCAACAGATGAAAATGAAGAATATGTCGGATATTATTTAGATGAGGATGTTAACTTTGTATGCATTTGGAGACTTACATTTATCTTTGCACGTCATGAAAATAACGGGATTCATTAAAGTTACGTGTCAGAACAAATCAGTTAGCTAAAACGGATCAAAGATGATTTGGGCTTTTCGAAATAATCTTCTTTCTCTTCCTTCCTTTCTTTCTTTTTGTATTTTTCTTTCTTTCTTTCTTTTACATTTTAATTTTTAATTTTAATTTTTTTTTTTTTTTTTTTGAAATTTGATATTGGGATTCTGTTTTCAAAAGAAAATTCATGTGCGGAAGAATTTTTAATTTAAGGGGGAATCGCATTATATAAGGCAAAAACATTAAGTCAAAATTAAAATTAAAACGACAGACAATGGCTAATTTCCATGCTGCAATCAGATGGCAGATGAGACCATCTTGGATGTTACGCCTTAGGCTTTAGTTCTTCATTTGCGCGTGAATTTCACGTTACACGTGACGGTCATGAGTCACCATGCATGCGCCCCGCCACGAAACACGTCGGAAACAATGGTCATGTGACTCATGATAACTAGCAGCGGTCGGAGGTTTCCGTAATGCCTCGAGGATTTCCGTGACATTTCAAAACGTTGTCCGTTGTCTGATTCACAATTTAATAGAAGTTAATCATCTTTTGTTAAGAAAAAAGAAAGAACTAGACAGAGAAAGAAAAGAAACATCACTCTGGGTACTACTATTCACGGTTTTTCAACCAAACATCTGTGTTCAACTGAATAATGGACGGAATTCGGGATAGGGTGCGGGCGTTTGGAAATCAAAAACAGTAGTAATTTAATCAGATAAAACAAACACGTTCTGTTAAGAATTATCTTTACAGCTACTGATGCTGCTACTAGTAATAGTATACTACTACTATACTATTACTACTATTACTACTACTACTACTACTACTACTATTACTACTACTACTACTGCTGCTGCTACTAGTACTAGTATACTACTACTATACTATTACTACTTTTATTACTACTACTACTACTACTACTACTACTACTATTACTACTACTACTACTGCTGCTGCTACTAGTACTAGTATACTACTACTATACTATTACTACTATTACTACTACTACTACTATTATTACTACTACTACTACTACTGCTGCTGCTGTTATTGTACTATTACTAGTACAGCTAGTACGCATGTGTCATTGTTATTATTACTTTTAGTAGTATTATTTATTGTAATAATTCTATTTCACTTTTTTAATTATTACTGCTACTTTCAATAGTATGGTCACATACGCACAGACTTTTATGAAAATGAACTGTACATGCTCCGTTTTTAACTGATATATGTAATTTCCCCTGAATAACACGTGTGTCTGGTTTATAAAGGAATAATCAACAAAAGAAAAGTATGGAATGACAGCTTTGAATTTACTTGCTCATTGAAAATAAAATAAAAAACCCACAAAAAAAAAACACAAACAAAACGGTAATGAAAGATATGGAATTGTCTTCAAAAAATTTAATTTTTATTTTGTATTTATACATTATAAACTGCCGAGTGTAAAGAAAACCTCGTCTACACGTCTGTCACGTCTCGTGAAACATTTAAAATATTTATAATGCTGACGACAGCAAGATCCTGTGTTTTATTCCTTATTTAAAAGAACTGTTTTTCACACTGGTGTCCCCTCTGAGGAAGTCTCCAGAAAGAAGAATACACATTTCCTGTCATAATTTCCGCGCGGCCATTTTAAAAAGCTACTGGTATTTCTTCTAGTCCCAGGTGTATGTATCAAGGAAGTTGCACTTTTAGTCTTAACCGCGGAACATCCGGTTTCGTGAAACGAGGGAAATCAACAAGCTTACAAGAAGTTGCAGGTGGTTGATTACAAAGCAAAAAAAAAAAAAAAAAAAAACAAAAAAAAAACCCAGCAATGTTAGTAAACCATTTCTTAGAAAACCAATTACACAAATAAGAAAGTAAACTTTTCAAAGGTGCTTTCTTTTTTCTTTTCTTTAGTTCCCATATTTTGTCAAATTCCTTTAGAACCATTTTGTTGTGGACTTCGCGGTCCATAACCCATGAACTACACAGCAGTGCGCAATCACACACTCTTCAGAAAAACGTTTTAACTTCTGTATAACTGTCTCCATTTCACGTTCGAGCCAATAGCTCACGACTTGGTATAAAATCTATACGATTAATAACATTGTTTTTATAATTATTATTTATTCGATTTCTACTTTTTAACTGAATATTTAGTATATATGAAATAACATTTTGTACATTATACAGAAGTTTATTATTATTAATTAATTAATTAAAATAATACCTAGATATTGGTGAGTGTTTGATGTAAGATGAAATTCTGTTGCTGTAAATGATTATTTAAAATAATTACTGTGCTTGATGTTTGGCAAGTCACAACTGTGGTTTAAGTAGCTGCTAGTAGCAGTTTTTAGTTCATGCTGGAATCACAGTTAATTTACAGAGAAGTGTGTAATCTCATTCATATGTGATGCAGTTTAAATAAATGTATAACAAATTAGAATGTTGCATTCGAACTATCTGAAATAAAATAGTGGTTAATACATTTACTATAAAATATAATTTATATATAATTAAGGTCGTTTTTATATCAAATAAATTAAACGAAAAATAGTTTAAAAGTTAATTTAAATTATGAATTAAATCATGCCAATAATATGAACACTTGTTATCAAATATTTGGGTTGTATAAATAATTCTATTTAAAAAAATATCAAAGTTAATAATGATTAAAAGATATAAATAGAATAAAATGAAATAAAATAAATGGGTGAATGGGTTTAATGAATGAATGAATGAATAGGTATTTTATACACTATCGAATAACCAGCTATCCTAATGATTCAAGTTTAACACATTCATAGATCCGCTGATGGTTAAAGTACATTTTCTTGGTCACTGTGCGAATATCTCACCTAACATCTATAAGACAGAAAATCTAGATGGTGAAGATTTGTCGTGTACCCAGATGTTCACCAGATGCTTAACGCCTGCACCAGTGACCTTAGACTGACGTTAAATAACAATCACACACTGACCTCACTCTGGTCATCTGCCTGACTGCTGGACAAATCAGTAAACGTATCTTACAGAACAATGAGCGTTTGATCCCCACGCGACAATCAGTTAGTTCTTGACGCTAATTTGTTCTAGATAATAATTTTCTTCTGTATTTTTGTATTTTTCTTTTTTTTCTTCTTCTTAATTAATTCATTTTTTCCTTATTTATATAACTCATGATTCTGATTTTTCAGACTGAAGGTAAAGTCTTTAACAACATATGTTGGACCTATTTATTGTCTTTTACTAAGCAACAATTCCTTCAGACCAGTTTATACTGATAAGTATTAGTCTATCTCCATTACGTCAAACTTCTGTCACGTTTTCTTATTAACAGGTTCCATCTGTCAGTTACCATTTCCTCTCCTTTGTAAAGTCTGACAGGGACATAATATTTTTATTAAAAAAAACAAATCGACTTTATTCATTAACATAGTTAAATTAATATACAGGTATTTAAGACGGTTTTTATAACATAACTATGTCAGATAAATTGTGTAACAGCAGTATCGTCAATTCAGAACACGGACTACGTGGCTCATCCATAGTTTCACTTCAAGATGTACACACAAAGTGTTAACTCCACCTCTGTTTGTTACTGTGTAGATCAGTGTTCTTAACTGCAAAAGTTTCAAATAAAAAACTAATTTAAAACATGTAAATTAATAAATTGCGTTAGTATTTCTAGCATTGATTTTCAACACGATCTAATTTAATTGTTAATATTGGTTGTATCACTAATGAATGGCGATTTCGCATGAACAGATTCTCATTAGTATAACACACTCTTGTACAAATAACACATGTTGACTTTAAATGGTTCACTGTGTTCCTAGATACCTGACATCCAGTTCGAAGCGATAGGTCGCGTGGCGCGTGCCTGACGTCACAATAGAATGACCTCACAAAGGAACATCTCGCCAAACACTTCGTGTCTATTTGAACTTTTAGCAGTCACTTAAACTAAACTGAAGTTTGGCTTAGAAATTGAAATTCAGCTCATGTAACGTTTTTGACCTATTGTGACATGTCCTCGTGACCTGTAGAGCATCTTTGGCAAAGTGTCAAACATTTCTAAAATTTGTTTTCTAATTTTCCAATTAAAACTGACAGTGTTATGATATTAAATTATATTGTAAATTACTATGTCTGTGAGTACGAACTATTGATACTTATTACTCATAAATTATACTTGCATTCATACACACATACGCATACTCATACACTTACATTCTCTTATGCATAATCACTGTAATGCATATATATATATATATATATATATATTTTAACGGATTATATATAACTGCTGGTTGAATCAGAAATTACATATAATATCCGAAAATTGTAAGATTATATATAATTCCTGTATAGTGTAGTATAATGTGTCTCTGTGTGCATGTGTGTATGTGTACATACATACATACATACATACATACATACATACATATATATATCTATGTATGTATGTATGTATGTATATATGTATGTATGTTGCACATACACACATGCACACAGAGAAATATATATATTATATTATCAATAAAAACAGACCATCAACAACAAATTATTAAAGCAGAAACCAATAATAATTTATCTGCACAAAAATAACCAGTAACCTGAACTGGAACTTGTGTGTTCACAACATTTAAAATATAATTATGAGATAATTTTTGAGGACGACATTCTACTTTAATGAAAGCGGGACAAAACGGACAGTCTAGTTTTGCCGGACAATGTGTGAAATACGACTCTAATGGAAATATAACGATATTGCCATCTGATTACACTGTCCAGACTGCCTGTTGAGAGGACATCTGTGGACTGACCATCTCCGGCCAATTATCTTCACATTACAACTGTCGTGAACTTGTTCACACTGTAGTTTTTGAAGCGTTTTTCTTCAGAGTCACTTTTCTATTGGTCAGCATGTATTAGTCTGTTCAAATAGTTAGCATTAATTTGAAAAAAAAACGCTAATGAGAATAATGTTAAATTTAAATAATTAGAATGTGTGTATGTGTGTTTGTGTTTATATGCATTATATATATATTATTTTTATTTTTATTTATTTAATTTGTATTTATTTATTTTGCTTTCTTGTTAATTATTTTGTGAAAGTATGTGTATGTCTGTGTGTTTATATGTATATATTTATGTGTGAGTGTGTGTTTTATTCTGGTTTTCGATATATTGGCGTGTCATAATGTGTACTTTAAATCAAAACAAAAAATATTTATGAAAAGACTTTAGACTTAATTATTTGTCTTTGTTCAGTCTGCAACCCTAATATTTTACACATGATTTTTTTTTTATTAGTATTTTTAAGCACTTGCGTACGCTTTAAGCCTTATTTAATATTTTCTCACTTTGTCATTATATGCTAGCGCCGTCTTCAGCGAGCGTAAGTGCCTCGACTTCGCTAGAACTAGCTTCCATGCAGAGATAACTATTCGGAATTTTACAACTGAATGGTTCGGAAAATTACCAACGTTTGAAAGGGAAGAAGAAAATTTTTATATATTAACAGTTTTCATTGTTAGGGAGAGAGAGAAAAAAAATATTTTTCTAAATAGTAGCTTTGTTCTGTTACTGTTTCGTAGGAAAGGACAATGGAAAGTTCGCAGGTGTAGTTCTAGGAACACCTCTGCAGCTAAGATTAAATTTTATACGAGAATCATGCAGCGAGTACCGCAGGCTGATTTCCTATCCCGTACCTGTTAAATCCAGAAACTGTTGCAGCACGCGCGGTTCAGAAGAATGCACGCGCGCCTGCTTTTTAATGTAATAAGTAATTGGAGCAGCGAAACACAAGTCGTAAAGGTTTCACGCATGGTTGACTATATATATTTTTATTTAAATAATCAAATTAATTACTGTTCTGCTTATTAAACAATTACTTTGAAACAGGCATTCAGAGTAATAATTAAATTCATTTATAAATTGTAAACCGAATAATGATGATAATGAGGATAATGATGATGATGATGATGATGATGATGATGATGATGATAATGACAATGATGTGATGATGAAGGTGTTTTCATCATTACAAATAATGTTTGTTTTTTCTTCTGTTTTTCATTTTCTGAAACTAGTTTATCAAGATGTAATAACCTGCTAACGACAGTACTTCGTCATTTGTCAACGATTAATTTGAAACGAAAGCTCTTTTCGTGTCCCTCACCTAAAATTATTTCTACTAATAATCGCGGTTTACTTTTTTGAATTATTAATGATTTTTATGAATTTTAATGTTTGTTGTTAGGTTTAATATGAGACTTCTTTAATCATCTCTCTCTCTCTCTCTCTCTCTCTCTCTCTCTCTCTCTCTCTCTCTCTCTCTCTCTCTCTCTCTCTCTCTCTCTCTCTCTCTCTCTCTCTCTCTCTCTCTCTCTCTCTCTCTCTCTCTCTCTCTCTCTCTCTGACAAACACATACATAAACAAACATATACAAACACAAAGACAGACCCACAGTCATATAATCACTCCTCTCTTCGGTATTAAATATTATTTCAGAACACTTATTGAAGAACCAGTCGTAGTGTTCTGGGAGAGTGAAGGAAATAAAGCACATACGCCTTGAGAAGG
>CM022667.1:21146666-21511666 GCA_012295275.1 Chrysomallon squamiferum | reverse complement strand
TTATTTAATTTAAAATAATAATAATAATAATAATTTAAAAAAATCCATTTAGAGTTTCTTCATAAGTTTTAAATGTATATGATGTTGACTTAGACATTCAGAAAAGTACACTCGGACATGCACCTGTAAAACACACACACACACACACACACACACACACACACACACGGACATACGTATACTCGTATACAAATGGAGAGGAAGTGAGAAGGAGAAAAAAAAAAAAAAATGAGTATGAAATCCTTGAAGAAAAATACTGTCAGTATTTCATTTAAAAAGAAATAAAAATATGTTCATGCTTAGAACAAATTCTTTTATGAAATCAGTGAAAAAAGATTATGTCACTACTTCATATAAAAAGACAAACATCTTTTTTTATGGTCAAACAAATTTTTTATTGCATCATAAGAAAAAAATGAGAAAGAAACAACAGAATCTGAAAAATGATTCGTGTGTTAAACGAACATTTTCACGTTACTTGAGTAAGGCAATTTTGTGTACATAAAATTATCATCAACTTCCGAAAATTAATTTAAGATGGTGCTGTAAATACTATCAGTAAAAGATATAAAAAGAAATTTAGAATCACAACCTGAATATGTAACACTGGCTAAATAAAAATTATTTGGATGTAAATGAAAGTGAAATAAAGGATTATATAATAAATTAAAAATGTTGTAGATGTACAATAATATAAATTAACTATACAAATGTAAAAATATTGCGACAAAATCTGTACATTGTAAATTAAAAATTATAATTACAAAAGAAACAATAAAATATTTTCAAAAATATTACAGGTGTAAAATAAATTAAACATAATTATGCAGTCTACTTAAAATGTACATAATAAATAAAATAAATTATTCAGGTATCTGAAAAGCACTTCTAATGTAATACTGAATGGTATAAATATTATTAAATATATTTATATACATGTATATTTCACAACTGTTAGATAACTGTATGTTTCATAGTTGAAGGAGCGATGATCACAACAACTGAAATGTTTTGATATGTTTGGTAAAGCTGTTTAACATGTAACATAGACAGTGATCTGGATAACAAATAGCGAACAATTGATTATTGACTAAGACAAAAACGTCAGAAAAGAAAGAAAGAAAGAAAGAAAGAAAGAAAGAAAGAAAGAAAGAAAAAAGAAAAAAGAAAAAGGAGAGAGAACGTTTTTCTCGGAGAACAGAGAAAGGAAGAAGAGATGACATGTATGTCTAAAGGACAGTAAATAAATGTAAACGATCTGCTAGACTACACTAATGAACTAGTTTCAGTACGGATATGTCAAAACTGGTGGGAAACAATATGCATGTTCCTGCATGTAGTAGATCTCGGACAATAAATGAAATAAGAAATAAGCAGTAAAACGAGATATGATTTCAGTTTAAGCCATTGTTAAATATTTAGCAGCGAAGTCAGGTACCGCGGCGTGAAATTCAAAATAATAAAACGACTGGAAAGTTGACGTAGTTTGATTGTGTTATAATTTGTGTGTGGAAAGCACAAAGCATACTTAACATGTCTACCTTGACAGTTAACAGAAAATTTCTAATTCTACTTATATAAATGTTTAACTATTAAAATGATGATAATAATAATAATAATAATAAAGTATTTCATATAAATCAACAGTAAAATAATAGTATTATGAATGAAGAACTGCTTAGAATGTATTTTAATTTTTAAAAAGATGCTACTGACATAAAATTAACGTTTCGTTAATACTGAAACATTTGAGAAATAAACAAATTTCTAGGAATTTGACATAATTGTTAACACATTTTATTTTTTGTTTATGTTTGCCGTCTAAAGTAATCTGTTTAAAACTGAAGATAAAACTGAACTACTTGTTGAGTGACAGACACTGCGCTCTGCTTCTCTTTCTCAAAAGCGACAAAGGAACTGCGATTATCCGCGGATTTCATTGTTACACGACTCGAAAACAGGGCCGCCGACAATAAAATACGGGTCACGTGATTGGCATCTGTTCGATAAAAGACCAGCGAAGAAAAATTACATCGCGTGCATTGTAAATAATTTAGATCAGTCCATCAACCAGTTGCATACTTATTAATTATTTCTGGAAACAAAAGAAGGAAAAATAGCGTAGTAGCTACACTCCAGGCTGATGCATATCGACCTATTTCTAAGTGAACGTGGTTTGTTGCGTGTTTTACAAACGTCAGACGTTAAGCTGCCGCTTTGCTTCATTAAACGCACCTCAATACACAACAGAATTTTTCACTAAACTACCGTTATAAGCCACATGTCAGTCCACTAAATAAATAATTAAATAAATACTGATAAAAGAGACAAAGTGAGGGCATAAAAATAACGTTTTAAAAAATATGGCGATGTAACATTTTCAACTTTGGTAAATACAAGTAACACATTATGTTTGTTTTTTTCATAGCACACATGTGTATAATAATATAAATAGTTATATAGTCAACAAAAGTAAATTGATAATAATATTGCACTTCGTGTTTTCACATTCACAACCAATGTTTCTTTTCCAAAAAACTAAATTACAGTTGCATATTTTAAAATGGGTTACTTTCTGTGTTCTGAAACAAGCAATATATGCTTATTCTCGTTGTTTCACATTATCAGATAATTCATAAATTAACGTTTTTAGTAAGAAAGTTTGAAAGCAGTTTTCAAAATTATGTTCATCGCTTGTTGTTCAAATATCATTTCTCCGGTTTCATCTGGACAGTATTTAATCTCGGAACTGCCTTTTTAGATCAGATTGTTTCCAGATATTTTAAATTACGAAAACCAGATTTCTTTTTTAATACAAACTTCAGTAAGAAGAAATCTTCACTCACTGTCACTCATCTTTAAAGCATGCCGACTCATAATGCTTGTTGAGATAGGATTTCAGCGCAAATGACTTGTCACACCTTTTGCACGTGTAATGTTTGAAGGCGGAATGGGTTTGCATGTGTGCTCGAAGGTTGGAACGATCAGCGAAGGCTTTACCGCAGTGTGCGCAGCCGTAAGGTTTTTCTCCACTGTGAGATCGCATGTGACCCTGCAACAACCAAGGCCGACTGAAAGATTTGCCGCACTCTTTGCACGTGTGTTTTAGTTCGTGGGTAAGTATGTGCATGGACAATGCTGGCATACTCACGTAAACCTTACTGCAGTGCGGACACTGCTTCGCTTGCTGACTGTCCAGACTTCTGTGCGTCTGTTTGTGTCGGGACAGATTAGAAGACGTAGCATAATCCTTGCCACATTCGTTGCATGTATATCGAAGTTTTGTAACGTTTTTCTCCGGAATTCCTTCCGCATTCCGTTTCCGTGAGCGACCGTCACTGACAAAGAAGGCATCGTACGTGTATCCAATGGTTACTCCGACGTCGGAGCTGTACGAGTAGGCTGGTGAGGCAGGACTGTACAAACTGGGGCTGGGACTTGAAGACACTTCCGGTTCTACTGCTTTATTTTCTTTGACGTGCGTAACTTCCGGTTCTGACGTCGACATAGATGCTCCCTCGGGAATCTTTTCAAAATCAGATGCATCTTGAAGTGACTGAGGTGTGAGCACATCATGGATATAACCTGTATATGGATATATATGGATATTATGTACGTTATTTAGAATTTTTCTAACTTAGAATCTGTAAATAAAACCATTGTAATTCAAATCATACTATAAAAAATTGTGTAAATTTAATATGAACCAACATCATTCAGAAGAAATTATATATGAATATCTTCCACATGCCAAAACTCATAACAAAAAAAACAACCAAAAAAACAACAAAAAAACCCCACTTATTTTAGCTAAACAAATTATCATAAATATTACACAGATTTTATATTCTTGCGCTGCGTAGATTTAAATTTTCAGCTTTTACTTTAATGCGTTTTGCTCAAATCAATCGGTTATAAGTACACTGATTAGGTTAATTTGTCTGGGCAAGTGAACATAACTGAATTTCTAACTGATTCTCTAGGTAATTATATTAAATTAAATCTTTAAATGAATCATTAAAATTAAGTGAGAGTGACAGTGGTCGATGAGTCGGTGCTTATGTGAGTCGTACAAAGCTGTCTTCAGATTTTTATACTGACATTTTAAACATGTAGGGACAAACATAGCCACTATTGTTTTATTTATATTTTATTAATTAACTGAGAAAATGTTTTATTTTTATAAAACAAAGAAACAAACAAATAAAGATAATATAGTTAGAATTAATAATAAAATAAATCATATCGATATACTAATAGGTGTTTTTGTTCCAGGACATGTTATCTCTATGAGATAATATTTAAATATATCGATACAATTATTTCGTACATCAGGCAGTTTAACACATCATATTATTATTATTATTATTATTATTATTATTATTATTATTATTATTATTATCACCAAATTGGTGTAAATTACTTAGTATCCTGATTTTTCCCCTCAGTACAAATCGAGTTTTTATCAAATGTACAGGAATTCTGACCCAGCCTGACTAAGAAATTCTGACTTAGTCACCATGCGATTACTATGATTTTGTATCTAAATGTTCATTGCCATGAAAGGCCTGAGTTGGTGTTGAGTCACTTACCGTTGTTGACGGTGACAGCCAGTGGAGACAGCGGCGTGAACGGCGTCGCAGCTTTCAGGCTGTCCGAAGTGTCCGGATAGTGGTCCCTCATTTTATATTTATGATAGGACCGGTCATCGTCGAGTTTCGACTTTTTCACCAGGAACGACCTCGGCATCGTGGAAGTCAGACGTGAACGATTCTGTCGTCTGCTGCAAAACGTTTCGTCCGAATGAGAACTAGGACAGAAGATTTCACTTAATCAAATAACGTTACAGCGAGTTAACAGTCCACCCATTAACAGCGTTCCGCGTTCATAGATCTGTGAGAAAGGTAAAGATCGATATTGGTCGAATCTACCACTACTCCGCAGAACGTGTTATTCTTCCACACAAATAGCTGCAGCGATTTCCTAAGTAGTGACGTTTGATATGGATATTGTGTGAAGCTAAAAAAAATATCCTAACAAAATTCAAATGCCACACACATAAAAATTTCACCAGTTCAAAACGATGTAACTTGTAGATGTCGGCTGATAACAGTTGCTTTCTTGTTGCTCTCTGTACCAATGATCGTTTGACATAGGGCACAAAGTATTTTTGTGTCGTCTGCTACATCTGACAGACTTTTGACAGCCACTCAAAACACGCGACGGTTTCGTTTTGGAACCGCCTCCTTCTGCATCCGCTTCAGAAAGCAAACAATGGAGCATGTGTGATGACAAATCCCTAGCCGTATACAGCTCTCCGAATCTTAAGAATGGACGAGGAGAAAATTAAATTATAGTCCTCTTCGCGATGAGACTTTACTGCTCGATTATAACTAAGAATTACAATTTCATTTTAGATTCAACAACCCAGAATATTTATATTTTTATACATTTTTTAATTTAAACGTTCATATTTATATACTTGTCATTAAAAATGTTTAGTTTAGTGTATTTTTGTTTAGTTTCGATTTAATTTATTATTTATATATTTCATAATTTGTAATCGTTTTGTCATCATAATTATCATCATTGTTATTTATTACTAAACTACTGCAGTATTTACAGTATTACTAATACTGTACAATATAATGATGTTTATTATTAAATTCAATTTTTTACATTATCTGCTAACTGAAGTGTTTCTTACAGTTCACTGATTTCATTCTTTTCAAATTATTAAATGATTCAGCTATTTTTTCCCGTACATACATTTAATAATTATTCTGTTGGTGTGGGTGGCTCGTAAGAACAAACGCACGATAGCACAACTGTGAACGTTGATATCACAAATTATCGAGTTTTCAACTTAAAAAATGTGTTACTATATGTAAAGATACCCCGAAACAATAATATATATTTATTTTAGAACTCTTCTAAATATTTTTAAAAAACAAAAGAAAATAAACCAATAACAAAAATTTAACAAAATTTAAAAAAAAAGAAAGGAAAAAGCAATAAAGAAAAAAAAAGAAAATAATAAATAAATAAATAAATAATGAAATTATGAAATAAATGAATAAAATGTTCTTGTGTTTTAAAGATCCAAAGAATATAACGAAAGGAACACGAAAGAGAATTAAGGGAGAGTGAAAAAAAAAAGAAAAGAAAGAAAATATATATATATATATATATATATATATATATATAGAGAGAGAGAGAGAGAGAGAGAGAGAGAGAGAGAGAGAGAGAGAGAGAGAGAGCGTACGAGCACTCAGAGAACGTATAATTACAAGAATTGTGTCACCTGTAGAGTATTGTAGTATTCGCTGTCATCAATTATTAATAGTAGACAAATTGCAAAAGAGTCTACACAGCTGTACACCTTCATTAACTTTCTCGCAGAACAACGGAGATTACTGGTTGAAAAAAACAAAGAAAAGAAGACACGAATATTGACCTTGCAGTACTTTGAAATTTAGTTTGATCGAGATTACTTTATTTTTATTATTTTATATTATTAAAAACAAATGATTTTATTCTTTGTTTCTTCTTTTCTATTATTAACATCGTTTAAATAAACAATGTATAACTGAAGTAGTAGTAGTTGTTGTTGTTAAGACACATACAACGGTCATGTTGTATATATTATGACACTATATATGGCGTCGTTACGTAAAAGAGTTATTCAGGCCACCACAAATAACTGCAGTAACTCAAACAAATAATAACAATAACAACAATAACAACAACAACAACAACAATAACAACGATAACATCTACAATTAAAAATAGAAAACAGATAATGTAATTACACACACACACACACACACGTACACACATTATACATATATATCTAAACCTTTTTTTCTTTTTTCAATTTTTAATTTAATAATTAATTTTGTAATACGTTGGTTCGATAAATTTATTTATGCATAGTTTATCACAATAATGACAATAATAATAATTATAAAAACTGAATTAGTGGTTGTAGTATTCGCGCAGTGTGAAGTAAGAATGGCCTACATACGTTTTATACTTACAGGTTTGACTTGTTTTATCATTTATTTATTTATTTATTTATTTATTTATTTCTGAATAACATTTACTCTAAATACCATAGTATGACACTAAAATAAGAATCCATTTTAGTTTCTTGACATAATTTTGCAAATTTGTAAGAATGGAAAGAGGAAAACATTTTCATAGGCTTGTAATTACTTGTCTACTAACAATTAACTTTTAATTTAAAACTAACGACTTGGAAGTTTACAAAATGTAACTTGTTTACGAGAATCTGGAGACTCACAGTGACAACTCGTCTTACTGCGGACTCATTCTTCTCTCAGACAAAACATGCAGGTCAACAAGACGACGAGGAGAGAGAAACGATAAAAAAAGAGAAGTAGACATAACGGGTCCATCATTTGTTGTGTATGTTTAATGTTTGCAGTTTATCACTGTGTTGCTGTGTAATCCGCTGATACAGCTTCTACAGCTCGGCTCACTGCAGACGTTGACAATGCTGTCGGGTTTTAGATACCAAAGTCTTTGCCATTTAACCCATCATAACTCTTACGGGACAACAAAGTCGTATTTGCTCCAGTTGTGTGCAGCGCGTGACCGCCACGCGACTTGTCACCTCGTCTGTTGTCTGCGCGATTTCGTCTCCAACTTTGATGTTGCATATACAAAACTTCATCTGATGTCCCTTCAAGAGTGATGACCAAAAAAAAAAAAAAAAAAAAAAATCGCTTTGAAGTACCGCGCACAAAACTCTTTCTGCCTTTTCTACCCGAAATCATTGCTCATTCGCAGTTCACTCAGCTAACACTAATAGAAAACCGCGTTTAATTACTGCACGTTTTGTGTCATGTGACCCCGACAGATGGGCGGTGCCTCTCGTAGGCCATGATGGACCGAGAACCCAACAGATGGTCATCTTCAGATTTTACCGTTATCGACAATTACCCAGCCGCGGCCTTTGACTGAGCGTAAATGCCTTTTAATATCTCTCATTTTTGTCTATTATCTTACCGTTCCACGCGCCCCCAGTGGAAAGCTACAGATCATGTCCTGAACAATTAAAAAGAAAAAATCCTGACCATTGTTCGAAGCCTTCAGAAATAGTTCCAACAACTGTTTGCCAACTGTTCAACATGGAAACAGAAATCTTATTGTTGCATGTTATGTCAAGCAGTGGACAGCATTTGTATTCATTCAGGCGAAATTTTGTTATTATTAACAAATTAACTAATTTATTAATTTATTATTATTATTATTATTATTATTATTATTAACACAATATTTATTTATGTACAGTCTTGATAATAATGTACACATATACATACATATGTAAATCTGCTGTCTGCATGTATTGTTTTTAAGAGAGAGAGAGAGAGAGAGAGAGAGAGAGAGAGAGAGAGAGAGAGAGAGAGAGAGAGAGAGAGTACATTAAAAACGGCGGAGTTACATATCTAAATGCTATTCTTCATACTGCCATAGGTTAATATTAAATTCTGTATGAAACAAACAAATTAGATTAAGTTTGGCCTTAAATAAATAAATAAATAAATAAATACAAGCTTTAAAAGCAAAATGTTTTTGACTGTGTTATGACACATAAAGTCTCTACTATGTGACGTCACGCAATGCTCAACCCTCACTAACAGCAAGTTGTTTTTTAATATGTGCCAAGTTACTTACAAACATTTCATAGTACAGTGACCGTTAGCTTCTGATACGAGAATTTTTGTTAAAGTCAATACAGCATGCCAGTGTCGGAGCTTAAACTTGAATGGCATACATTCTATAAAGAATATCCTAGGTCATAAAAATTATTTTTCATGATTTTGTGTTTTTTCTTTTGTGTTTTATAGTTTTATTATGACAGAATATTGCTGAATTAAGAAAATAAATCGATCAAGCTCTAATGCCGTAATCATGCCGTAGTGAGAAAGAACAGAAAAAAACAGACAGCTCCAAATATGTTTAAATTTCAATGAATCACGTTAAAACTGGCTGCATGCACCACGCGCTTCAAATTCAGGCGATTGGCTAATGCCAGAATCAAGCAAATCAAAAACACTGCTTCAAAGTCTACCCAGCAACAAGTACAGGTTAATTATGTGCCAGTTGCTTGGACAATGAAAAGCTTTTTACCTGTGAGGTATTGTTTGACGAAATGTTTGCCGACGCGATCAATACAGCAAGCCGAGGCTGGGACGCCTGGTTCTAAACAATAAAAACGCTATTATCAGTGATTATAGGCCAATTATTAGAACATCAACCACCTGTTAGAATCCAGCAAAATAATAAAATACGTTTTATATTGCCAAAAATCAAATATCTTCAGTTACAATGTCTCGCTGACTCTCGTTCATATTCTCACTTTCTTTCATGCAGCTTTCGAAAGTGAAATAGATGAAATAAATTAATAATCGAAAATAATAAGCAACCTGCATACTCCTTCCAGTTGCTGTCTTTATTCTAGCATTTGAAGCAGAAATGATTTTTTAAATAAAACCTCAGATGAAAAAATATAGTTTTAAAGATTTGTCGTATTAAAGTAAAATCTGCAGTATTACTCTGGCCACAGATTTAGTGGCATCACAAAAAACAAACAACAAAAAAACATTGTTTAACATAGTGATTTCAAGTGAACAAACTAAAAAGAAGACTAGTGTTTTGATTACCTCAACAAACCAGTTCACGTACAGTATTCAAGTGTAAGCAATTATCGATCATTTTCAAATAACCATTCGGTCTTCATGACACTCGACACCTGCAGTGATACTCATCCCTCCCAAGATACTAAGCTATAAATATTAGAGCAAAGCCTGGATACTTCTTTAATTAAAATCCAACACAGATTGTAATTGTCTACAACTGCCTGAAAAATGGTCATCAATGACTTGGCGAGAACGTCTAACCATTCCATTTTAGCTTAACTGAAAACCAGTCGTAACAACTGAGCTATTTTATAAGATTCCTGTCCTGTCCGGTTCTAGTTCTAAAATATGGTAAACCCGATGGGCAAATAATTGTCAGTTTTCCGCGTGAATTTTTTATATTTATTTATTTCTTTTTTTTAATTATTATTGTTACTGCTACTACTACTACATTTTATTATTATTATTATTATTATTATTATTATTATTATTATTATTTGTGATTTGCAATTATCCTCAAACTCCGGTTGCAGCCAGATTTTTCTTTAACAAATTATTAAACAGTAAACAATTGTTTCTTGTCCTACTGAGAAAACAGATTGTGACGTTTTATTGCTTTTTATTCTGCAGCTCAGATCTCTATAGTCTTTTCGTTCATCGCAACAGGTTCTTAAGTACATAGCAACAGGCAATGCGGTAAATATAGCCAGCTTTTTGATTGGACAAACTGACATCTTTTTCTTATTCCTTTCAAAAATTATTGAGCAGTTCCACGGATATTTGCTTGCTGTGGTGAATCGATACAAGAGTGTTATTGATTTTGTTCTCGGTTTGATATATATATATATATATATGTATAATTGTTTTCTTCTTCTAAACTGAGAAAGAAGTAATATAATTCAGGTATTTCAAATATTCTGTCTTTAACACACCCACACCCGCAACCCCCCCCAAAAAAACACGCACGCATCATAAAAAGATCTTTTACACAATGTATGTAAGAGAGAGAGAGAGAGAGAGAGAGAGAGAGAGAGAGAGAGAGAGAGAGAGAGAGAGAGTAAAAAACACCTTTATTTTTCGATAATAATTTTTTTCTTTTTGTTAAACTATACTTCTGATTCTTGCCAGTGGAATCTCGTTCTCTCCGATCAATCAACACTGTCCATTATCTCAACCGCCGTCGTGTACGTTATTGATTGTCGCAACATCAGCCTGTTGCTTTTTGTGTACCACGTCCTCTAGGGACCGTGCCAGCATTACAACTTACGTCAGGTGACGTAATACAGAGGGATAGTGCGTCATATTAAACACAGTTGTGATTGATGGATGATCGTTTTTTTCCTTCATTTTTTGATACCTGATGAAATAAACCTCCGTTTGTTATGTGGTGAAATATTCACTCTACGATAAAGTAGTATTTATATATATCTTTCTCTATTATAGATTTCATAAAACATCTATGGCTCAGAATTATTTAATTATTGTGTATTAAACTGTGAGGAAATGAATGAAAGAAAGAAAAAAATGAAAGGAAAGAAACAAATAAAATAATTTATATTAAAAATAAAAATAAACATAAGATCATAATGCACTGCTCGACAGTCCACTTATTTTATTATTAAAATCTTCATAAAAAATGTACTGTCTGCAAAAAAGCTTTCGGTCTTATTTTAACATTTTGTGTTAAATAATAACCGAACGAAATGACATATAATATAAATTAACAGCCATTATTATTATAATTAATGGAATTATTTTATTCAATAATACTTAATTAAAAACGTTTCATATTTAGAATTTAGTATTTTACATAGAAGGAAATAAATGAACCGGAAACTACGTCACTGTTGCGCTAGAACTTGTCTAAGATTTCTCAGCGGGTTCAGCTGCACTGTTAATCCCGCCCAACACTGGCACTCGATACATGTGCCTACCTGAGACTTGCTTACGTCACATATCTCGACTGGATCCAAATAAACATTACTGAACATGTCTAACAACTGAAATAAGGTTTTAGTCTCCGCCATGTATTAAGTTAAAGAAAAACTAAAATAAAATATTTCAATTAAAAACTGCTTGCTGAACATTTTAAAGATTATTTATTAACTTTTCTTGATTCTTTAAAAACATTATTGTGTTTTCTGTCTCTTCAACAAGCACATGGCTTTAATAGACAAATATAAATGACGAATGAAATTATGATGAGCAGCCAGGTAGAAGTGAGGAGTTAGCCATCACTTTAAATGACCGAATCGTATTCCCTCAATTTTAAATACATCATCACCGTTACCACTGCTTTGATACTTCTATCTGACTACAACAATAGCTACTACTACTACTACTACAATTACCACTACCATTACTTCTTCTTATTATTATTACAGAAGAAAAAGAAGACGAATACAAGGACGATAAAAATCATAATGAGGAATAGAAAAATAATATAATGACAATAAAGGTTATACATACAGTGCTACCTTGACGTATGAGTTTAATTCGACCGAGCTCGTATCTCAATTCGTATATTAAATCAGTTTTCCCAATTGAAATTACTGAAATACCATTAATCCGTTCCAGTCCCCGAAAAACCACCCCATTTTCTTTATTCTTTTTTGCTTTTTGTAAGGTGTTTTTAAATAAGAAAACTGTATTATTAAAATGACAACTATTGTATGAAAACAAAATAAAATAAAATGTAAAGAAATAAATTGGTTACGTAAAGTGTATCTTGGAGATCATACAAATTATTTTAACGCCTTTGGCTGGAGTTACAGCCTTTATCGACTCCTTCAGCTTCAATATGGTACATATCGTAGAAGTACTATGCTTGTACTGCCTAGCCAAGTCGACTACATGAACACCTCGCTCATGTTTTTCTATGAATTCAAGCTTTAATTTGTTATTTTTATGTAAAAGAAATGTTTTGTCATAATATAGTCTGTAATGCTTGCTGGAATCTGAACCATACATATTTAGTATAATAATAAAGTAAATTTTATGCAATAAACAAAAAATAAAATAAAATAAAATAAAATAAAATAAATTAATTAATTAATTAATAAAAAGTCATTTATCATTAAAATATGAAAGGATGTCATTTTTATTTATTTTTATTTACTGTGATTAAAAGGCTGTATTCTTGGAACTATTTGTCAGATGGTAGTTGTATTGTATAGTCTGTTACCTGTCAACGACAGAAGGTACACGAGTTCTACGAAGGGCGACAAATCGACAAAGGGCGGTAATTTAACAATTGGAATATATCTATAGAACAACCCTGAACATTGTCCGACACGGACAGATCTATGTCCACGTGAGTATGAACAATGGAAAGTACGACCAGATTAATATAGGTATGGAGGTTGATTTCAGTCACGGACACATTCATTGAATGTCCATCTGGCACAAGGTTCTGTATTTACAAATATACTCTCAATGCTAACGGAGATAAATGTAAAGAGGGCAAGACAGAATGAAAAACCAGATTATTAATGGATAAATAATAAAGTCATATGACAATACAAATAAACAATTGAAAATCAGTCATTTGCAGCATTGTTTCACTGCTGATAATCTTTAATAAATAAATTACAAATGAATAAAATAAGGTAACCAGCACTATTTTTCATTCCTAATATCAGTTTAATCTTACAATTCAGAGAGAGAGAGAGAGAGAGAGAGAGAGAGAGAGAGAGAGAGAGAGAGAGAGAGAGAGAGAGAGAGAGATTGTCATGAACATATATATAAAAAGTCATATTTGTTGAAGGAATGGAACAGCGGATGTTGATCCATAAATTTATTATTTCGAGGACAAATTAAACTTAGAAATATCTAGTTACAGAACTTGTTTCAGCTAGGTTTCATTACATCGCTAAAGCTCATTACAGCAACAGAGCACACGGACTGCTGTGGGGTTGTGTTTTTAATTCAACCAGCTAACTAGGATTTAAAAAAATAATTAAAAAAACCAATTAAACAAAGGGTCATCCCAGGAATTCTACACCTTCTGCGGAAGTTGACGTCTTCTGCTTATGGCTCCTTTCTTTTGAAGAAGCGTTTCTCGCTTCCTCTTCAGAAATGACTCAACCGCTTGCGACACGCCCAGTGATCGAATTCGCACGAATATCTAAATATCATTTACCTTTAATGCCTGATGGGAAAACAGAGCGATTAACACGATACTCGTAAAACATTGTGATCCATGTCTAACGAGAGTAAATATTTTTTCGAAGTAATTGACAATTTTTGTCTGCACGTGCCACTTTCGCGACTTTTTTAACAACACGAGATCACATGTCGTATAAAAACGGCCTCGTCTTTTGTTCTATAAATAACAGTGGAGACTGTTATGTGCGGCGTCTTATGAACAAATTTCAGACTTTTTTGTTGAATTATAAATTTGTTAAAATCCAGTAACCGAAATGGTGGTGTCTTACAATTTAAGGATGGTTTAAGGATATGTATAATATATACAAAAACATCCCTCCGGAACTTTTCACAAGCATAAATTTGAGTTTCAAACACTTCCGGTCCTAATAACAAGTGATCCTCAACCTGCATAAATAAGAAGTGCAAAACCCCAAAGGGCGTGACCATATCGAAAGCAAGCAGTAGACAGTTAAAAATTAACTGGTACTGAATTTACAAATTATGATACACGCACACTTCAAAAATGTATATATAGGCCGCACGCAGTTTCAGTTATTATTTTAACTAATATTTTAAATAAATAAATAATAAACAGCCATTTATTACTGATGCTGATAAAGCTTTTATAATAAGTGAATTTATGTGACATGTCTCCTTTTACCTTTTTTTGGCTATACCACTGTTTCATTTTATAGTTAAAAAAAATTAAATAAATAAAATAAAATAACAAATATAATAATAATAATAATAATAATAATAATAATATGTTTTTAATTAATGCGCTTAAAATTAAGAAATAAATAACTGAGATAACAAATTATTCGTTACATAGTAATGTTCGTCTGACGCCTGGTTTATGTCACATGTAACAAATCAGTGTTGATCAACTTTCAAGTTACTCTTTATCAGTTTAATTTACATTAATTTAGATACTGATAACGCTTTCATTAGTTTGTCTACATCGTTAAAAATAAACTCACATTGTTCTTATCTGCCAAATAGTTTATGGTTAATCTTTACGTTCACAAAGTAAAAATCTATATAATTATTTATGTATTTTATTGACTGAAAAACCTAGAACAGCAATAATGAAAATTGGTCTCAAGTTACAAAAATTGTAGAATTTCTGAAACACTATTTTAAATTTCATATACATAGACCAGTTAAAGAGTATTTCAAAAGTTTTTGTATTTCTCTAACAGCTGTAATTAAGTATATACATGTTCATATATACTCTTTTCACTGATCGTAGTTGCCTGAAATAACGACTAGACAAAAAAAAAAAAAAAAAAAAAAATATAGCTTTTTGGAATGCAATTGTATTTACTTCGATAAATTATGTATATTTTGTTTAAAGTTATTTCTTTAATGTTTAACTGGTGGCTTAAATCTTTTAAGAACATTTTGAAAACGGTATATAATAATAATAATAATAATAATAATAATAATAATAATAATAATAAAAATAAAATAATAAATAAATAAATAAATAAATAATAGTAAATAACTATTTTATTCTGACCTTCAGTGACAATGAAATAAATAGATTTGAATCTAAGATCGACTGTGCTCAGCTGATAAATCACTTCGTTAGTTTTATTGACGATTGCAGTATAAAAGAAACCACTGGTTATTGTCTTATCCTCCGCAGGTCGAACAACCCGATGCACCTCAACATAACCTCGCTGAATCGGGCCATTTGTGTGTGTGTGTGTGTTTGTGTGTCTTCATTTTGACGGATATCTGATAATAATAATAATAAATAAATAAACAGTGTTTAGTAAAAATATTTATTACATATAACTTGTTATCGGTAAAAATATTTATAAATATTATGTTAAAACATATTGGGTACTAAAATTGCATAGAAGTAATAAAAAAAGAAAATTTGCATTAACAAAATAAAAAATAAATTTTACTCTTTTTACAATTATCATTAGGAATTATATTGTGAATATACTGCACTATTGCAAAAATATCATTCAGAAAGGACGGACGGACGATTTTGTACAGTGATTTAGTAATACAGAAAACTGGTGCAAGGCCTTTTTCACGAGGATCATGTGCTGTTTTCCACAGAAAAATATCGCCCCTCTTATGCATTGACCTGAAAATGTAGCTTTTTTAGACTGAATCGGATTTACTTCGGTAAATAAATTACTTTATATATATCGTTCAGTTACTCGTTTAACTGCTGCTTTAGATCTTAAAAAATCATTTTAAAACCGGTTTTCATTTACAAAATAATTATTGTTACACAAGATGTATGTGTTGATGTATAACAACAAAATAAATACGCCAGTGTTTACCAATATCGAGGATGGCGAGTTGAGAAATAAAAGAGTTTTTACATTTTATTTATGTGTTGTTTAGGATACATGGAGTAACTGGTTACTGTGTTAAGACGTCATTCTGTATAAAGATGAATGTATAATGCAGCTCGGCTTAAACTCGCTGCAATACAACAAATTCTCACCTTTGTCCAAAGTATTTGTCAAATAATTTCATTACATTTAAGATATAGCTACATTACAATCAATAATAATAATAATAATAATTAATATAATAATTTAAAAAGTATAAAATTATAAAATAAAATAAAATAGTAAGAAAAAAACAAAAGAAGAAAACAAAAACAAACACATCATGTATCCCATATAAATTTGATGAACAAGAATATTATCTAAACTGAATATTCCTAAATTTTTAATTAATATTTATATTTCGTTCTGATTGGCCAATGTATCATGAATAAGTCTCTTACTAAGACAAAGAATAAAATAAGTTCAATTATAACAAAACACAAGAACAACTGAAACAGTGAAAAAAGAACAGATGAAGACAAAAAAAAACAGTTTAAAAAGTCATAACTGTAACATAAAACTAGTCAACAAAAAGATTCAGTTTGGGAAAAACTGGCTCGTTAGTTTACATGCCATTTGGGCTGTATAGTTTCATAAATTAGTTTTCATAATTTATGAATTATTTCTAATTCTTTTGTTATTACTGCTCTAAATAACATGAAATATTAAGGCATTTAATATTCGTTTCAAACTGAATTATCAAAATTAAAAAATAAATTCAAGATTCTTCAATACACTCCTTAATGTCAGAATGTAGATATGATTTGATAATTTTAATATTAAGAACCTCATGTAAAATCAGTAGGAATATTTAATTACATAACTGATCTGGAACTAAGAAAAAGGATGCTTGCTTGTTAGAATAATACTATTTATCACAACCTGTATCAGGCATCAAGATATTTTTTTTTTACTTATTTAAAAATTCATTTCAAAATAATTAAGTGTAAAACTCAAGCTGAGGTAGCAAACGTGCTAATGGATCATTACAGAAACAATGAGAGTATTTTACAGGTTTGGTTTTTAACACACACACACGTTATTGAAATATAACTAAACGTTTTCTTTTTTTATAATTTTCACAATTTATCATCAAAATTTATTCTGAAATTAAAATAATAATAATAATAATAATAATAATAATAATAATAATAATAATAATAATAATAATATTAATAACAAGAGAAGGATGTTTTCAGATACATTATTACATACTATTTTTTTCTGTTGAAAGTGTAACAATTTCTTCATTAATCACACAAATCATGGTGGTATTTTATACACACATACTATTCTGTGTGCTTAATCTATAGTCTCAGTCACAATCCAAACCACTATTAATTAAACCAGTTGTGTGCTTAATGCTCTGGGAAAGACTAATGAACAGCATCATGCAGTTTATTTCACCCAAGAAAACACATTCTATTCTTGCATATCAAGAGAGAGAAAAAAATTATGACAATTAATCAAATGAAATAAAGTTTTTAAAAGGCTTTTATGAGTAACAAAGTGGCTGTTTCAAATCAAATGTCAAATACATAGAAAGAAAAAAGAAAAAAACACTCAAAGATGACATTTAAAAAAAAACTGTCTGACTTCAGTTTTGATAATTCAATGATAATTATCCAATTTTGTATTCAAAGACTCCACAGTTAAAAAAAAATAAAATAAAATAATAACATGAAATAAATAGAAAAAAAATTAATAAAAGTTTAATAAATAACAAATAAAAAATAAAAATACAATTAAATAAACAACTAGAATTAATAAAATATTTCATTTAACTGTTAGTCCTACATCACTGTAACTTTGTAAGAATAATTTTATTCAACACTTCATCCATCACTTATGCTATTAAATGAAATAACATTTTAAAATTATCCTGGATATTATGAAAAGAAAAAAAAAAAGAAAAAAAAAAGGTCAACACAACAAAAACACATTCAGTATAATTCTTATTCATACATATCACACTCACAAAATCTTTCAGAACAGAATTTCACATAAAGAAAAATCTCAAATATTATTAACAACAGATTTAAAACAACAAAACACAGTTTAATTACACAAGTAAAATTTTACTACAAGAAAATGATGAAAGTTTTTTCCAGAACTAAAATTAAAAAAGAAAAATGTCTGGAAATTATTTTAACATGACACAGGACTGCAAACTGGAGTGTTTTTTCTGGACAGTTCTCAGTGATGATGAGTGTACATGATTGTGTGAAACAAGGTGTGATGTCAGCACCAAGTATTTGATGGATTTTGTACAATGAAAATGATGTCACAGGGTCAGTTGTAGATGAAGTTGAATCTGAAACATAAGAAAAGCTACATTTAGAGTTAAATATAAATAAATATTTTTGTTGCAAGTTCATGAAATTGTTTCTTAAATTTAAGGTAGAATGTTATTTTTGTGTAATTTATAACCAAATGATGATCATAATAATAATAATAATAATAATAATAATAATAATAATAATAATAATAATAATGTAACAAGTACGCACACAATAAATAAATAAATAAATAAATACAGTATTTCTCTGTATTGTTTCTTAATGTTTAAATTAGAAGATCACATTTATGGAATGTTTTTATTTTTAAAATAGAAGGCATTGACCTGAAACAATTTAGTAGCAGTAACAATTACAGCTTATGACTTGATGCCCTAATCATATACATATTGATGAGTGAAGAAACAGAAAAAACACCAGAAAAAACGCCCATGTTTCTGCAAGCAGCAATTTTCTACCATATACACCCAACTATCGATCTGAAATATTTATAAAAAAAGTGAGAAATTACTGGCTGCAGCTTCCTAACTGCTGTGGTGTTAATCCTAAAATGTTGCTGTATTACAACCATTTGAGTGTTGTTGTGTTTGGTTTTACCATCTGCCGGTATTACAGAGGGACTCAAGTGTTGGCGCTGCAGCCACCTGTTCTGAGACAGAACCTGTTTTACACCGACACAGCAACATCCCAGAGGGATTCTAATCCTCAACAGGACTTGAGCAGACAATCAGTTTAGTTAGCTAGACTGACAACATCAATACCACTGAGATGGACAGCAGCAGCAGAAGAAATATATTTTTTATTTATAACAGTGTGAAAACAAACACTGCGGCAAAGCTCCAATAACTAATAACATTAAGTTTTATTTTAGTATTGTGCAAAAATATAAAATGGTAAATTAAAAGCAGAAGTATAAACATATGTGTTATATTAGCTGAAATTTATATTCATGTAATCTTTAAATTTATGTAAGTTAATTAAAAGTAATTAAAAGTAATTAAAAGCAATTTGAAAACAAAAATTGCTAATTAAGAATCAAGACAAGAATAATTAAGTTTTATAATAATAAATGATAATGATAATAATTGAGATTCAAAGATAGTAACAGCAACCTCTTTAAAAAGAAAAGATGGAAATAATAATAACACAAAATGAATCCTGACTTTTTACAATACAAAGACATTAAACAGAAAAACGCAATACATCAAACTAATGTTTTAAGGTGAGATGAAATGTCCTCAGATTGGAACTGTTGTTGTATTACCAGTGTGCACATGTCCCAGCTTTAACACAATGATATTACCTGTCCTTTGAAATGGTGCAAACTCTGACCCCATCCTTACCCAAGCCATTGTTCAACCCCCTGCCGGCCCCTAGCACCACCTGTCAAATGTCACAATGCCATTTGGTCATAATTTAATTACTGAAAATAACTCTAAACTTTGCCTGACCAGAACAGCTCAAATATGCAACAAATCTGAAAGATTTCATAATTACAGAACTGATACAAGATGGCTGTGTGAAAATTTTATTATGGTGCGAGTGAAATTGAATTATAAACGTGATCAGCAGGCCATTGGTATGAAGATGGTTACAAGGGATCTCTTACTAGATGATTCAGTTATGAAAATCCCATAAAACTATAACTAGCCCATGCAACAATTCACAGCACATCAAGGGAGATAATTATCTTCTGATTGCCCTGACACCTAGCTAACAACTATTCCAGCCTGGTTTCAAATCACATTTAAATAACAAAAAAAAAAGAAACCAATGCCAAATATAGAAATAGCATTTCATATTGTAAATTAATTTTAAAAGATCAGTCATGTCAATCTGCTATAAATTTTTAATAAAAAAAAATAGCACAGAATGAAGATAAAAATTGTAACTGTGTTGTATTTTATTTATTTATGCTCTCTCTCTCTCTCTCTCTCTCTCTCTCTCTCTCTCTCTCTCTCTCTCTCTCTCTCTCTCTCTCTCTCATACACACACACACATACACACACACAGACAGATGTTTATTAGTTTCATTACATGCATATAAATGTTTAGACAAATCCCACCCATAAAACTGTTCTCATGTACATGATGAAATACTTTAGTTTCTTTTTATACTTTTATCTCTCCAATTCTATTTTTTGCTCACAATATATTCTGAATTTACTGTGCATATGTGTGTGTGTGTGTGTGTGTGTGTGTGTGCGTTTGTGCGTGCGTGCATGAGCTATATATAAGGATACTTGCTCAAAACCCGTACCTAAAACAGTCAAAGTGGTTAGAATAAAGTACATGTAATATAATTAGTGTAGCTACAAATCGTGGATATTAAATTGGTTCACTTCTGTAATGATGTGGCCAGCATGTGGCTGGAAACTGTTGGTACAAATCAATTTTAATTCAATCAACAAGTAATTAACTTACCCAGCAACAGATACAGATTACATGAGAACAGGTGCTCTATCGCCGGCCAATAACAAAATTATATGTTTTCACACACTGCTTGATGAAATGAAAAATGTTTAAAATATCTTAAACAACTGCTTGTTGGCTTTGAAATAATGAGCAAAAATATTTTATCAGAGTGAAAAAAAAAGAAAATAAAAACAATAGGTGTGTGTACATGTAGAGATGTGGATGACTGACTTTGTTATGAAGATTTCAACTTAAAAAACCCACTCAGTTATAATGAATTATAATTACCAAACTTTATTATGAGAGTAACATATGTAATCAGTAAAGTATAAAATAATGGTCACTTCAAAGAACTCCCTGTTGCCTGTTGAAGTTTTAATAAAACGCAGAATAATAACCTCCGAATAAAAAGAAAAAGAAATGAAAGATGATTAATATTTTAAATATTAAAAAAGAAAAATAGAAGAAAAAAGAAATATTAAAACATATTAATAACTGATCTATCATAAATAAATGTCTCATTTAAATCAGTTATAGTTATTATTAAAATATTTATGCTAATGCTTTTTTAATATCTGAAATGCTTGAATAGATAATAAACAATAAAATAGATAAAAATAAATAAATAAAAAATAAACAAAAGTATTTGTACATTTAGCAAAAAAATTAAATTTTAAAAAAGTAACTGAATAAAATAATAAAATTAATGAATAAATATAACAATAAATAATATATATATTTGTTTCATTTCTTTCTAATGAGCTGCTACTAATTAACATTTTAAAATACAATATGAAAACCATCAGAATGTGCTCTTTATTCATAATATTAATTTAAAAAATACAATTTTTATGTATATGGACTAAACACAGGAAACATTAGGTTAATGTAAAAATTTATTTGGGATTCTATTTTTCTTTCTTTTATTGTAAAAATTCATTTTCATTCATAATAATTATTCTATTATATTTTTTGTTTTTTTAGTTTATTTATTTTTTTGTTTTAGCAAGCCGACCCTCGCCCTTTAAAAAACAAAGAAATGAAAACAAAAGATCCAACAACTCTCTCTGACAGGTCTCTGTCCCAGACAATTAGCCAGCAGAGAATCAAACACGTTTGTATGATTCACACATCTCAAACGATTTCGCCTCTTGTTCTTTCTCCAGAATAGTCTGCCCCGTTTACTCTGTGAGTGAAAACCCCAGCCAGATGGCACAGAGCGGAAAACTGGTGTAAATCATCATTTTGATTATAGTGCTGTGATCTCCCACTGTCACCTCCCAACAATGGGAAGATCCCAAGGGTCAGAATCTTTTTGAATGACAAGAAGAAACACACTGCAAGACAAAGAACGACTAGAACAATAAAAAAAAAAAATTCTGCAAACTTCTCCGGAACAAATGAATGAGTTGAAGAAAATTAAATGCATATAAATGAGATAGGTCTTGGACGAGCAAGGAAGTCAGCTAAACTTTGTTTGTGTGAATCACATCAGGGGTAATGGAAAGATTTGTAATGTGTCAAATAAATTCCAATCTTTTATGCACACAGAATAGGGTCATTATAATGCACAGCACAGAAAGATAATGAAAACATTAATTACAAGATTCTTTTTTATTTCTGGGTTGTTGTTTTTTTTTGTTTTTTTATAAAAAGAATAGAGAGAGAGAAAAAGAAGACATTCCTAATACAACATAAATTTTTTAAAATGATTTAAATTTTAATTAAAAAAATTAATTTTAAATATTTTAATACTATTGTTCAAAAATTATTTTATAATTAAAACTTTGTCCTTTAATACATGCATAATACTATCATACAACACTGAAACAAATTCCCCCCAAATAATATAAACTATGGAAAATTAATCAAATTTTGTAAAACTAATACTGTTATTATTTAAATAAAATAAACCCCAGGAATTATATTATTACATAATACAGAGAAATAACAGTTATGTTAAGATTTATGAAAGGTTACATTAAATGTACAAATCATATGATGTACACTGTGTCTATATATAAAACAAATACTTGAAGTAGCAAGTTTTAAAAACATAGTGAGGCTCTACTGAAAAGTAAGTAGAAAGCAACAGACCAGACTCTACAGGCTTGCACTGTGTTGGCGGGTGTACTCATCACCTGTCTGTCACACATGGGTGGGTGCCAGGCACGCGACTAGTACAACAAAAGGTCTCTTAATGGTGTCGTGTGCCAACAGTGTTTCAAACAAGATAAACACAGGTTTGAGACATGTCATCTGTCTGACTTTACAAACATAAAATATTCCAAGATAAGTGTAAAATAAATGATATAATATGCTGAAAACACTAAGATGAGAAAAATAATGCAGAATATTCAGTTTGCAATAAAAAGTCAGTTACCCGTTAAAATTAAAGGTGAAATGAACAGAAGGATGTATTATTAAAGATGCAATAAAAATAAAAGGTGTATTTAATATTACTTTATATATATTTTATCAGAACTGAAATGATATGCTTGATGGCAAAGCTTTAAAAACTGGTATTTAAATATTTAAATATTTTACTTTCAATGTATAAAAAAAGAAAAAGGTGTAGAATATTTTAATAGCATGAAAAAGAAGAAAAAGGTAAAGAAAAGCCTGCATACAAAAAACACTAAGAATGGTTATAAGGAAAATACAGTGTATGGACTCATAATGAGCTACTGGTTATTAAGCCATCAGGAGATAGGCGCTTTGTGTGAACTGTGAGGAGAAGCTGGGCAGATGGCACTGGGCCTCTGTTCACAGGCCAAGCAGAATACAACAAATACAACATATTGATGACCTGAAACTTCAACAGCCAACAGGTTAGAACACCTGCCTTTACCTGTGTGTGAAGCTCTTCGACAGTCAACAGGTAATCTTTGTTGAATTCAGGCTTTGTGTTGTGTGTGTGTGTGTGTGTGTGTGTGTTTGTGTGTGTTTGGGATATGTCAGTGGGAGTTCTGTGTGCATGTATTTTCTATTTGTCAGGTAAAAATCAATATTTATAAATATAATTAAGATTATAAAAAAATACTGCTTAAATACAGTGCTCCTGAAAATGATGGAAATGATTAGAATAAGAATACCAAAAAATTAATCTATTATAAAATTACTGTTAAGTCACCAATAACTCCGTAACAAAGACATATTTATAAAAAATAATAATAAATACAAAATAAATAAATAAATAAAATGTGAAAGCAAAAGAAATGTCTAAGTTAACAATTTTTTTTAAAAAACAACAACAAAAACCCCCACAAAAAACCAACTACAAAATACAATGAAATAAATAAAAATATTAAAATTAAAATCATGAAAAATATAATTCCTAGAGGTTTAAATTTTCTTTATTATTACTGCTCTCAAAGATTTAGACAATAAATGCTACATTAAACATATGAAAAAGGCTAACTGTGAAGGGGAAAGTTCTATATTTTTTAATTACAGCATGTTATCACAGCTTCAGTCATTACACAACACAACCACTGTATGCCAATGACTCTGGACTGGATCATGACCTCCCATTGTCTGCAGGAGATCAGTCATAATGCTTAACTGATCAGTGAGACAAACTCTTCAACATGCTTTATGCCTCATCTTGTGTTTTATACTCTGTGACAAGTTTTCAGCCTTAAAACAAATATGCAAATACAAGCTTTGTTAAAAGACAAGACTCATGGCCAGTGATTAGAGGGGGAAGACTGCTCTCAGACAGTTCTTCCAGACAATGGGTTCAGCATGACATAAACTGAGACAAAAAGTTTGACAAACTGGCCCTGAATAGGTCCTCATTAACATTGCTGATTACTGCAGGATTTCACAGCTTCCAATAGGATGATGGCTGGAGGAAGGAAAATAGCACATCCCAAGACGATGACGTGGCCCAGTTCTGTTATCATATCACACTTGGAGTGTCAATACAATATTTTCTCTTCTAATAAATTACATGAGGGGACAATGGAACAAAAACAACCACTGCCATCAGCTTTGTATTTTTTTCTCGCCATGTAGCGGCCTGGAATTGCGACAGGCCATGCAGACAAAGACTGTCCCCATGCAACAAAAGCTAGGGATTCTCTAATAATAAGCTCAGTGAGAGATAAGTGTCTTTTGTCCTTTCTTTAATTAAACAATTGATGGATAGCTTGCAAGGCAAAGACAGTGATCTGAAAAATCTCTTCGGAAGTCCCAGTGTGAGACATTGGATAAATATTGATGGATGCATTTTTCTTCTTGTCAACAGTGAATGTTTTATGATTAGCTTGCACTTTAAATCTTTCTAGATCTCTTCTCAAAAGTAATCACCAATCAAAGGCTTTACAAATAATCTCAAAATAAAACATTCAGGATTCTCCTTTTAATACCAACTGACAAACAGAGACTCATGATCTTAAATTAGTAGAAGAACTTAAATATATCTTATCTTTTAAGAAATCATGACAATCAGACTTGTTAAAAGAAGTATTAAAAGTAATGGAATCTTCTTTAACTTTACAATATCATAAAGTTAAGTCATGCTTTTTTCAGGAAAAAGGATTTTAAACACAACACATATAATTTCAACAGTAACTGAATTAACTGATATATATTTGTAAACAAACTAAACCAATTAGGAATTAATTTCCTAGTATTTATCTACACACTATTATAATCCAAATATTTATATCTATGTAATTAGTGATTAAGATTTTGAGTTGAATGCTATTTATCAAGCATAGGAAAACATTTTTATGAGTAATATATAAAATGTAAATATATATTTAAATAATATTTAAAAAACACAGGTTATGTACCTTTCTGCATAAAAAGGCAAAGAAATCTCAAAGAATAACAGCAGCTTTTAATTAAGTACTAGCACAGTTAATAATAACAGCAGTCTCACCACTCTGCTATTTAGATAAATATATTAGTTAACAAAGTTAAAAAGAAACTGCAAGCAAATGAATGGAGCTGTCTGTTTTCATCTCAATTCTAATTAATTTTGTTTCATTTTTTTAACCTTTTGGAAACCTTGGAGAATTAAAGATAATATTGTTTTTTTCTAAGTGACAGTTTCTTTAATTTGGCTCATCATTCATAACAAATGGCTGATACAAACAGAAACTAATTCCATGTCCATCAAATATTAATTTTAAATTTTTCAATATGTACTTTTCATGTTGTTTTGCTTAAAATCAGAATACTTTTATTATGCAGTTATTATATCCCAAATTAAATTCAACAGATGTAAATTTTTAAAATAATAGTAATAGTAAGTATCTAATGTCTTCTATTTAAATGCAAATTTAATTCAAAAACAATTTTACAAACTTTTGAAATAATAATAATAATAATTTATCTAATGTATATTTAAATGCAAATTTAATTCAAAAACAATTTTACAAATTTTTAAGATTAGATAATTTACTTGCTACAGGCAATTATCTACTTTATTTAAAGTAAAAAGAAACAAAACGGGAATATTTAGCATTTATGACATTTTTTTATCTTCTAATGTCAATAATATACATATTTTTTTCAATATGTGTATCAGTACATACATAACCAAACACTACAAGTGAAATCACAGCCAGGTTATTTTTTTGTTGAAAGACAAAGTGAGATGGAAAACAAAGAAAGAGCCTCTAATGCCTAGAGGACAGCCACTTGTCAGTGAAGACAAAGGTGGCAGAGTTTCACCAGGGATGAATGACTGCACTCATCACTTCAAACTCAGACATGTATTTACCCAAGGACTCTTAACAGTTCTTCCCCCCAGGGCTGAGCAACTCCCAATTAACACGTAAAACAGAGGCAACAAGAAACAAGTGATGGCCATAATTAAGACGATTGAGTTGTCACGATGGACCATAATCCAGTAAAATCATGGCCTCTCCATTTTCACTAATTGCCTCAATTTTACTACTCTTAGAAGCCCTTTTCGGTTGGGATATTATCACTTCTCGAACCTGCATTGATCACAGCTATTTCCAAGCTACCCAGCCTTATTATAAAGATCCAAACTGAATTTACACTTAGTTTATTATTTATGAAGCACAACTTTGGTTATACCTGTAGGTCATGTAAGAACCTGAGGAGAACAGAAAGATTTTCTGATGAATATTTCAAAATATTAAATGATGTACAATAGTCCTGATTTTCCAAAATCTGTACACGCATCTTCTTTCTTGGTCAGTATATTCAAAATAAATCAGTAGAAACAGATAGATGCTATGGTAAACATTATATCCATATCTGAAGATTCATCTGGCAGCTATAATTTAAATTACAATTTTTTTAAAAAGAACAGAAAAAAGGAAACACTGTATTTCTTCAAACGATTATAAAAATAACAGGTTAAAAAGGTCTCCAACAGTCTGAGGATTTTCAATTTGCATATGCTTCTAGTAATAATTAAGTTCTGGAAATGTGATTTTCGAGGGACAAATTTCCGATTAAACCGAATGCTGTGGATTAAAAATGAAAATAGTTGGACAGATGTACGGGGATGAGTCAGTGTGACAGTTCTGTGGTATGAGAGAATTAAATCAGTCTGTTTTAATCATACCCGTTCACTGAATATATTACTCAATGTCTCTTTAATCCTATCTCTCACACTGTTGCGCAGAAAATAATTTTCTTAAAAACAATAATAAAATAAAATCAAAATAATAATAAAAACCAATTATTTACAAAATTATTATAATTACATATTGTCTAAATATTTTTGTAAAATACAAAAATAAATAAATAAAAAACCTAAAATATATTTTTCTTAAAAATATTTATAATTCAATTTCCCCAATTTTGTCTATGGAAATAAATGTTTAAAATAAAATAATAAAAATATTGATTTATGTTTTGCATAATGGTATTCTGAGATGATCCAAAAAATCATTAACTGATAAATATTTAAATATGAGTATAATTTGCTACATGAATTTACTGTTATTTTCACAGTATGATCAAAAGAAAACAAGATTAAATATAAAATTTCAAATAATTGTTAGGAGTAACTTCAGTAGTATAGATATATATATATATATTGGTAACAAAATATGAAAAATAATTTTTAACATGTTAATAATATCTGTATTGCTGACATTTTTAATCCAAGATAAAATATCAGTTTTATGGGTTTTCAAAGGTCAGAGTGAGATTAAAAATGTGAAAATTAAAATATTGAATGACCTATAATATTCCCCACTGATGGTTTTAATAGATTTTCCAAATTCTGCCTCGGCTCTGATCTGCCTGTCTTGATTAATATGTTTATGCATTAAACCTGTAAACTTTTAAATTTCCACTAATCTCCTCTGGGTGCCAGGCCTCTATGATTTGCCATGCTTAATTCTGCTAGATGATGGCAAGAAAATGATATTCTATTATCTGTGTTCATTCTATGGCTTTGACTGTAGGGCAAACAAATCGCTCACTAGGGACTTCAGCAGAAAACAGCTACATTGTCCATCTTGTGTTTTTGGTTGGCAAAAATTACAAATGAGAAGAGAGTATGAAAAAAAATAAAAAATGTGCCAAATTCACCACAAGACAGAAGAAATAACAATTTAAGAATATTTTATTCAAGAATCAATAAATATGAATTATAGCTTGTTTAAGCTATTTCATACTTTACCGATATGCATGCTAACAACAATCACAAGAAGATGCTAATGAAATTTATTTTTATATTTCCACTTGTGAAATAATATTAAATCAAAAAGTTTTCAGTTTTTTTATTTTTATATTTTAAAAATAAACTATCTATATTCGGCCAAATAGAAAAAAAAAAAAATATTAATAATAATAATAATAATTAAAATTAAAAGAAAACAGAAATTTTTTCAGAAATAAGGATAAAATATAATAATAAAAAAACTGGATATATTTAAGACTTCCAACTTGTCAGATGCTGACAACATGCAAAACATTTAATTTAGACATTTGTTACAAAATATTAAAGTTAATGATGTATCTGATAGATTTTTGTGTTTATCAAAAAAACAATCACCATAATTATAATGATTTTGTAAATTATTGTTCTAGAATACTTAATCAATTAATGTATTTAAAGTAAAAAATATTTTGTAAATTACTGTTCATTAAAACTAATGACTTTACAAAATACTGTTTATGTTTTATTTATGGAAACTTATTACTCTAATAAGCATTCTGAAACATAATTTTTTTTTAACAAGAATATATATGTGTTTTAAGTTTTTTTTTTTTTTTCTTCTTCTAAACAATAGGCTGGAGACATTCATATTAAATAAATTTTCTGTTTAGAAAGGCATCTTCACTTATATAACAACTTTTTCAAATGATAAAAATTAACACATTAACACTAAATAAATAAATAATCAGCTTTTTAATTTCAAAATTAATGAAATTCAATTAGTAAGCAATTTTAAGGTCAGTAATGAGTGATTTTTTAGAATTTCAGTGCATTGATCAAGTTTAGATATTTATATAATTGTTGAATATCAAACATATTAAGCTGAAAAGCTATAATTTTGTTTCTGCTCAACTGTAAGCACATAACCACATACATAGTCTACAGAACAATAGTTTATATTTGAAATTCTGCAGTTCATGATTTTTATTTTTATTTTGTAGATATAGAACAGCTTACATCAAGGTTTTTCATTCATAAATATTAATTAAAATTCATCTATTTGTATTATCTTCAATCAGAATTATCTGATAATCAGCTTTACATTAAGAAATTATTAAAAACAATTAATAATAATAATAATAATAATAAAAAAATTGATAAATAACAGGCCTCCTAAAATTAGTTGAAAAATAATAACTCTACAAGGGAAACAACTCAAATGAAATATAACTACAAAAAACCCAAGAGTGATTAAAGAGTTATTTCCCTGACATGAATCCCTCATCTTAGTGACTGACTGTGCCACACGAGATTGTCAGATGTGCCATGTGAAATTATCCAACTTCACATAATTAGTCCAAAAACATATATGGTTACACAAATAAGTTGCCATGGTTCTGTGTCTGTGCCTGCAATGTATTGAGTGGCAAAGTAATTAAATACTCTCCCATGTACTGACCTGCAGGTGGCAGTAACAACACAATAATGACCTTGATAATTTAATGGAATTATTGATGCGTGTGAGAGGTGTCATCAACAAGAAATACAGTGATGGATAAATATTAGAAAAGAAAAAATGAAGACTCAGAAATGAGTTCTGGACAAAATTGTAACCCAGGTGAGTGGTAGTCAAAAGAAAACAAACGTGCAGAGCTCAAGAAAATACAGTGAAAGTTATCTTTTGTTTAGATTTACTTCACTGACTCCATTATGCTTGATGTATGGGGTGAAGCTTAACAGCAGTGCCATGGTCCCAAGCAAGTTTAAATGCCATCTCCAAATGAAATGCCCTTCACTTCAAAGCAAGAACACAGACTATTTTATTCACCTGCAAAAAACTACAGAGGAACAGGCAAGTTTTGCAAGAAATCCTACAATGGTGTCTGTGAGAGCTTTAAAAGCTAGCTACTTAGTAGCTGAAATTAAAAAAAGCCAGACCGCTGTGGCAGAGACATTACTACCACTGCCTGCAAAGCCACTGTAATGGTTGGATCTGATGCAGCTAAAGAAGTAGTCTGAAAACGTGTGCAGACACCAAAAAGGATGTTTTGGAAAAGATACACATCAGTGGGAAATTTGCATTGCACCATGATGAATTTATGGATATTAGTGGACATGCTCAACTCCTGGCCAATGTGCATTTTGAGGATGGAGAATCCATCAAAGAAAACTTCCTATATTGCAAGGCAATGCCTAGAAAAACAACAGAAGAGGAAAATCTTTGGTTAACATCAGAATATCTTTAACAAGGAGGTCAGAGAAAGAGAAACAGTCAGATGAATTGTTTTTTGCAGTCTGGCACTTGTTGCCAAGAATTTACCAGCAGACCTAGCTTGTGTTTTGGACGATGTTGCTCAATAAAGGTTGAGAAACACTAACCCAGCCAATACTAGTGCTTTCATTCAGCATCTTCTATATCAAATTTAAAGGCTCCAGATATAAAAGTAATTTTTATCAGTATTTAAAGTAACTGGGAAAAAAAAAGATGGCACAAATAACTAGGATTTATTAAGCTATTAAACAATTTACATAAAACATGTAAAACATACAAACAACAAATTTGCTTATGATTGCATGTTCTGAAGAATTAGTACTTGTTTCTATCTCATTAATGAACAATAATTTAACAAAGACTGTTAAAGGAATGCAAGTATATTACTAAATGTAAGTAACTCTACAAAGGGAACTGATATTCATTTTACATTTTACTGTAATTCTTAAAATAAAAAAGTCTATAAAGGGTTAGCTTAATAAAGACAAAAATATTTTCAGTTCTTGTAAAGGCTCTGTAACAGTTTGTTGTCATTGAACACTGTGCATACTATTTTCTGATATAATTAAAAACTATTTCCTTATCTTAATTACAAGGATAACATATCTTCTACTTCAACTCCATAAACAGCAAAACAATAAACGTTCATCTCATGAATTTAACTAATAATAAAGATTTTGCTTATTACCTGCAGCCCATAGTTTAATAGAAAGTGTTAACTGTTACACTGATGCAATAAAACATGTACCAACCTGCCCAGTGCCTGCGGAAGACTTGAAATGATTGGACCATACCCTGCTGCGTTGTCATACAGTTCAAACAGAGGTGCTGCTACTAATTTATAATTTCTTGGTACTGCAAACAGTGCTAAAATAAAACAGAAGTAAAAATTAAACCAATGTCTGAATTAAATAGTAACAAATATTACTGTGCAAAATGCATTTCTCATTTCTGCAGTGAAGAAAACGTTAGTTTTATCTACTTACACAAGTATATTTTACATTTTCTGCGAGAAGTGTAAATCAGATTTTCATTATTATGATGAAAATTTTAGAATTAAATGTGGCTAACTGTATATTAGGGTCATCTGTACAAATGACTTTCAGGTTACTAACTGATTAGTTAATGGTAGTAATAAAAATAAATGTTAAGTGGATGCATATTTTTCATCTCATCTAAATTGTGGTGTTAAAGGTACTTTCTTTCATTACAGGATCTTTCAGTATACTGCTCATTTTTGTGAAGATTAACTGGACAGTAAAGGGTGTCAATTTGTCATGGCATTAAGCTAAGAGGAGGGATAACTACCTTTCTCTGGCAGCTGTACCAGGAACAACCATTTTCTCTCTTTGGGCTTTGTGACATGAGCTGGTATATAGGGATACTGAAGAGAAAAGAAAGAGATATAGATTAATTACTGTTTAATGGCTAGCCATACAAGTTTTTATTAAAATTAATATTAAAGAAAAGTAAACATAAATAAATAAATATAATTTATAAGTTTAAACATTTGAACTCATAAATCTCACTGATTCTGAGTTTTCTGCTATCAGTAAAACAAGAAAGTCACATCAGATTAATAAAATTGGCAATGTATTAATTATATATTTACATGTTTGTGCAAAATTATTATGTTCAGTTTTCAATAACATTACATTTATAAGTTTGTATTTTCTAAAAGGTGGTCATGTACAAGGATCAACAAAATGTGTCTTGTAAACAATCAAAAATTTTAGTGATAGTTTCCATGACTTGAATCATTTGTTACATTGTTGTTTTTGCACAGTATTTTAGAAACCAAAAATGAATAACTACATGTTATATAAAATTACATTTATTATCATTCAGTCTTTTTTTGATACTATGGTGGTTGTTTTTTAAATACAAACTTAATAAAGTTGGAACTCAAAGACAGTTAAGTGTATATAATCAGAGTGAATTTCTGAAAATTCATAATTTAACTTTATAATTGTTTCTGATAAATAACTAACCTGGGGTGGTTCAAAATTAGGTCTCCACCAGTTGCCTATTGTGTCTTCTATCACCCAATCCATAGGAGCACCATCTTGTCTGCCTAATGTCTAAAATGAATTTATTATGTTTTATGATGGTATGCATCAGCGGTATGCTGAAGATCCTGTTTTCTACTATGATTTATTAATTTACACTTTTTTTGGTAAAGATGAAAACTTATTTGAGAGATTTATGCAAAAATTGTGAAATGAAGAAATATTTACCTAATATCTTGTTGTACGATGATTTCATTATTGTCATGTTCAATAACTGCCTACTTTCAGTGGAGTAGCTGACATTTACTTTTGTCAATAGTAGTGCTTATTCAACAATCATTTAATATTTACCTCTGTCAGTAGTCGTTTTAGTCCATCTACTTGATCCTCTCCAGCATTCAGCTCTCCACCTGGTCTAAAATAGATACAGATACAAAGCCTCTCAACATCTTTTAATTGAAAAAATATTGTATAGTGAATATTTAAAAATATTATTTAATGATCATCAATGAACAAAATCATATAATTAGTCAATATTTTTCATTATTGTTTATACAAACAGAATATAGTAATGATAAAAATAATAAATTTAATGTACTTCTAAATAAGTAAATCACAAGCCTGTTTTGTAACACAGATATTACGAATATGAAATTTAACAATGAAATAAGAAATCCCATAATTTAGGGGTTTTTATATTTTTTTAAAACCATTTTAATGATAAAAAAAGATTTGTGGAAATTCTTTTATTAATAAGATTTTCTTAATTGCACAGTCTGAAATTATTTCTATTGTTTCAGCCCATATAAACATTAATAAAAAAAAAAAAATTAAAACATTATTCTCAAAATCTATTTTTATTGAAATTAAAGAAAGAAAGAAAGGGTTGGTTATTTACAGTTTGAAGAATGTTGTTCCTAACTGCAACAAGAGAACATGTGGCAAGCCATGTTCATGGACTATCAGGACACCTTCAACAGACCGTCGCATACCAATTTTATCAAACTCTTCTCTCATCCGCTGAAATCGGGCTGGCACAGAGCTGTCTTTTTCATAAAGTGGCTCCTTTGTTCCAAATGTATAATTGTTTAATGGGTATCTGCAGATAACAATCAAGTTCATTAACCTGATAAAACACTTTAATAAATTTTGATAGGACAACTTAACAAAAAGGAAAAAAGATTTATGTAAAAATCCATTTACAACAATAATATTATGATTATTTATTACATATGACACATTATTCCTCTCTCATACTATATTCATATATATTAAATTAAAACTGAATATTTCTGAAGTTCATTAAAAAAGATGAAGAAACAAGATTTAAAAAAGATGAACAAACAAGATTTAAACAATTAATACAGACATATATATATATATATTATATAAAGTTAAAATATACAGTGCCTCTCCAAGTCATTACTTTATATCTGTACTGCAACAGAAAAACTGACAGCATGGTTCATGTAAATTCAGTTTGTAATATCATAAATATGCTTTCTGCATTTCACATGCAACACTTTTCATTAGCAATGCCAATGGTATATAGAAAACTTACTGCTGTCGCGCAAGGGAAGAAAATAGCTTTGTTTTGGAAAAATATATAACCATGACATTAAACTTAAAGGGCTGGATAGGGTGATTTTACATTCTCATTATCTAAAGTTTAAATTTAATCAGTTTTTCATTCCGTTCGGTCATTATAATATTATATTATATTTAAAACGAGAAAGAAGAAAACAAAAACATACTAAAAAATATAATAATATATAATAAAATGAACGTCGATGGTGTTTTGATAGAAATATTCAATGATAAATAATCTCTCTTACAGATTTATGGTTCGTTCTAATGTCATAGCAAATGCTCCGTGCGTATACTTTGTTGAGAAGGATGGACTAGAACTGCCATGAGGCCAACCGGCTTTCCCTCTTGGGTTCATTTTGCCGGCCATTTTCATTTTAACTGGTTGTTTTTAGTTAGTTCGCCTTCTAACAAAATGAACCGAGTAGCCAGTTATTAAGAAAAAATAAAATAAATAAGAAGTTCCGTTAGTTTTGTAGAGAAAGTTCGTTTGCTTTTTGCATCTGTTACGTTATTTTTCTTCGTAATTTGTGCAGTTATATGGTTGTATACAAAACATGTAGACACGTTTGTCAGATTTCGTGACCTTTCATGAACTGCTACATAATAAGTGTTTATCATCTCTGTCTTAATCCACCTCAGACCAACATCAGTTAGTTACTGACTTAATTCTGATTTTACATACTCAGAATTGGGTTTCAGCTCGCGCAAAACATATGTTAAACCGAATATAACTGTCATAAGCTTTTCATTAAGAATGTGACATTAAATATATTCAATAAGTAATAACTATAAGAAAGGTTTTTGTATGCAGAGTAACATTGTCACGTGTCAATCATTCAAAATGAGAAAGTATGTTTAGCTTTTCTTATTTGTTTAATGTTTATAAATGTTATAAATGAATATCTTCCAAAGTCCAAATTCAAAGCAACAGATCTTTCAGCTTGGTAAATCATTGTACACCAGAACATTGGAAATAGGGGGCAGTTTGTGGTGGATGTAAAAATAAAATATATCTGGGGTTTTTAAAATTTAATTTAATTTTTTATTACAGTGATTAATACAGTCATAAAAGAAGGATATGCATGGCCAGATTGAATGAAGGTAATATTTAATAAGAGGTTAAATATTTTTTTTAAAAAGGAACATTGTTTTTCTTATATTTTTCACTTTGCTAATTTAAAGATTCGGTCTTGTTAAATACATTTTTAAAACTAAAACAAATTCTTATGTGTAGAATTTGTTATATTTGTTAAAGTCCATAATTTTTATTTTTTTTTATTTTTCCTTTATTGTTATTTAATCAATCTGCATTTACTGAACATTTTTTAACAGATAAAGCTGAAAAAACAATTAGTTTTCAAATAACTACAATTGGTTGAGAGCTATGTATCTCCAGTTAATCAGACCATGTTGTAAGGATACACGACCAAGGTGAAGATGGAAGTAGTCCTTCCAGTGGTAGATTCAGGTAAGGATATTTGTTCCTGTACATGTTCTGATGGCAAATCTATACTGGTGGATCTTCAAACTCTCTGTTCATATTCCGGATATTTTTCTGCTCTGCAGAAAAGTGAAATGCAAGAAACACTCTCTAAAAGAATTACTTTTCGTCTGATTTCATCTGATGTACTGACTCTTCTGACAAATCTTATACACCAGTATTCAATGACAAAGTCATGGATTCCATTGCTTGACAACATGACTGTATCAGTGATAGAAGAATTACTTTTTGCTGCAGATTATTTAGATATTGAGTCTGTAAGGAACATGTGTGATTCTTGGCTAGCTTCAAAATGCAGTTTGACAGAAGCTCTGTGCTTTGGACAGTTGGTCCTTTTATGTAACAGATACAACCTTGAGCTGCTAAGAAAAGAAATTTACTCATATAGCAAAGGTCACATAATGGTAATTAAAGAAAGTTTATCAGTACTGGATGTTCTCAGTTTTGATATTGTGAAAGAAGTTTTACAAAGTGATGAAACGGAAGTTGATTCTGAGTGGGATTTGATCGACTTCATCTGTCTGCTCTTCACTCACAATGAAATAATAAAACCTGAAGAACAAATTAAACTTTTGAAACTTATAAGAGTTCCTAGACTTCTTGTTAACCCTAACCATGAGACACTTTTGGAGGAATTAGAAAATGAAGTTGTGAGAGAATTTTTGAAATCGGCTTTTTCTAGTTGTAAATCTGAACCAAAACTGTACTTGAAAACATTCCCTTGGCAGTTTGGAATTAGACAGCCAAGAAAAGCTGTAATTTGTTTTAGGATTCCTTTTGCAAAATCTCTCACTTCAGCATTGATGGTGTCACCTTTATATGACAAAGTTACTGAAGTTAATGACAAAGACGATATCGCTGAACTTAAGTATAGCACGCACAAAGATCATTTGTCCACTGAAAATATCATCCAAGAACCTACACAAATGCCAACTCCAGACTGGAACAAAAAAATGGAATTGAAATTCCACAATGTTCCTGAAAATTTAAAAGGCATTGCTACAAAAAGCCTGCGAGAGTTTGCTGTTGCAAAGTTAGGACGTTCAGTGTATGTTGCTGGAGGGCAGTGGAGGTATTCTTTAGCTGGACAATTTGCCATTGAATCTATGATGAGGCTAGACTTGGATGCTCTAGAATGGTATCGGGTGAGCTCTTACTTTTACTTAATAATGCACAGATCAATTAAAAATGCAGATAATAATTTTGATTTAAAATCATGTCTAACGAATTTTGCATTATTGCTGTTTTATTTCTATCTCAGTTCTGTTTTGTACCAAGACATTAACAAATGCATGCCTTGACAAATTCAGTAACAAAATTCCAAAAGTTGATTTTTCTAAACTTCCTAGTTTAATCTCTAGTAACAGGTCAACTTTTCCACATATTTGTAAAATGTTTCAAGTTGTAAAATGTACCTAAGAAAATTAATTTGATGAGGTGATAAGAGAGTTGTAAATCACAATTACAATATATTTTGTAATGAATTGGTGTTCTAAAATGAGGCCTAGATAAATTACTGGCTATAACAGTATTCTGAAACAAAAGCCATTATAGGTATTCATTTAATTAATTAAAGTTCCTTAACTGATGCATTTATTGTTATACTGTGTTAAAAAAAATCTAAGAATTATACTCGGGAAAAGAGCTAGTCTGTACTTTATTCCTAGATCATAATTGACATTTATCTCATTATATCTTTCACATTAAATACATTTTTGTAGGATACGAGTATGCTGTCAAAACGATGTTTGTTTTCTCTGGTACATTTAGAAGGGATGCTGTTTGCTGTTGGAGGAGTTAACTCAGAAGGGGAGCTGTCATCTTCAGAAATGTTCAATCCTCACACCCAGACCTGGACTCTAGTTACCTCACTTAGTTACAGAGTTCATGAACATTCAGGTGTTTTTTTTTTTTAATATATTTTAACCTTTAAAGGAGTGTTAATTAGTTCAGTTAATTTTTTCAAAAACAGAAAATGTTTTAAAATTCTAGTTGTTTATTTACTGGTGCATTAAACTTTGTAAACTGGCATTTATTTTGGAGTAGCTTATAATTTGTAAGATTTAATGTCTGTGTTGAAATTCATTTCATTTATAAATAGAGAACTTTTATATAAAAATAATTTCAGTAAAGATTTTTATAAACTTGAAATTAATTTGCACCGATAAATACTTTAGGGAAGATAGTAATTACATCAACAAATTTTGTTTTAGTTTTCATTCTTGTAAGTTTATTATACCGTAATAATTTCAGTCTTTATGATTATCTTCAGCATGTGTGTACCAGGATGAAATGTATGTATCTGGAGGTCACAACGGCCATCATCACCTGAATACTGTGTCTTGCTACAATGTTGTAACACAGCAGTGGAGACAGTGTGCCCCACTCCTTTTTGCCCGTTCCTATCACAGCATGATAGAATGTGGAGGTAAACTGTTTGTCATTGGAGGTTGTAAGTTCAGACGAAGACAGCTTATGACAGTTCAGGTATTGTGTTTAATAAGTGATTTGGAGCATTTTAGATTTAGTAAGTAAAAAAAAAAAAAAAAAAAAAAAAAAAAAAAAAATTAGTATAATGGAGAAAAAGGCTGGCATATATATTAGTGATCTCAATTTTCTGAACAAGTTGAATATTTGAAAATGTTTGAATCAAATCAAATTTTGTATTGCATATACTTTGAAAAATAACCAAATGTATCAGATGCAGTTTGTGAAGGAATATTCAACTTAGTCAAGTAAATTAAAAAGATTATATAAATATACACTATATTGGTGTAGACGTATGATTAACATGATTACACAAGCTTTAAGTATAAATAATAAGCAACTGATAAGCAAACTAAAAAAAATATGTATGATAACAATATTATCACCTTAATAATTAATTTATACAAATTTCATTTTTAATTTTTTTTATCACAAATCCTGTGAAGTTTATTAACAAATAAAATTATCGATAAAATTATATTTAATTAATCTCTTATTTCAATTCAGAATTTACCTCTGCATTTTATGCACACAGTACTTGTAATTATTTTGCCATTTATGTTAATTTTAATGAGTAAGAATACTAAGATTATTAATTTTTAATTGTGATGTAATTTGAACCAACATTCTATTAAACAGATTTTATTTTGACAGATTTGTGAAGTTTATAACATAGAGGCCAATCAGTGGACACAGCTGGTGTCAAAGTTTCCCACACATTTCACAGCCTGCCTGTCTACATGGCAGACAGGAACTGATATAGTACTGGTTGGTGGTTACAGTTTTCGGCAACAGAAGTACAGAACAAAACAGTACATTCTGCACACAGAAGACCACACTTGGACAGTGGAGCGTGTCAACTTTCCTAACAGGACTTTTGGTTGGAAAGAGGCAGTTTTTCAAGAAGTTTTGCTAGGAGAAAGCACATACAGTCAGACCTTCATTAATAGACAATTACCAGACTAAAAATAATTGTTTCTCTCTTGTCATTCCTGAACCCCTCCAATTGAAAAAAAACACAAAAAAACAGATTTGCTACTGAATAATTAATGGCAAGGTGTTTCCAGATTTGGTTTATTGAAAGATATTAAAATAACACTGAAATCCATTAAAAACAAAAGAAACATTAACAGCATTTTTCAGCTAATTTTTATCAATAATATTTTTCCAATTCTCAGAATACTGATAAAATTTGAAATGACAAATGGAAAAAACCCAATACTTCAGAGAATTATAATAGCAAATTACAACAGAAAGTTGCAGGGGTTGTTCCTATCTGGCCTTATACTAATATGTTCAGGTGCTACTTGCAGGGAAAGATGTTTTTTTACAAGCGCTACAATACTGTGATGATATTGATCATTGTGATTGAATTTATCTCAGACTGGATCTTGTTATAAACATTAATCCAGAATTTATATCAGGTTTCAAATTAAAAGAAGAAATATTACAGATTTGTTACATCTTTTTTTCTCAGAACTGTGAAAACCATTAACTTTTAAATGGTACATTTATATAATTGATATTGGTATTTGACTTTTCATATTAAAGGTACCTATGGTGGTAATACCCAAACAGACAAAATATATTTTATGTGTTTTTTAATAAGCCCATGTCTTTTTCTTTTTAACATACTGAACACAAAATACACACACCATACACACAAAATCATAAATAGAATCATTGTGCAGCCATTCCTTAGGGATTTTCTTTCACAGTTTGTATTTCTTTAAAAAGTATAACAACTTGTTATTTTATTATGTGTAAAGGTGCATGTCATTAATAAAAAGGAAAACAAAGAAATATATTTTGTCTGACTTTGTACATTTGACATTCAAAAGCCAAAGTATTTTTTCTTCAACATGGGATATCATGAATCATGAAGTCATTCATTTTCACCACCTAAGGTACTTTTAATGAAATGTATTTTCTATTCCTTGTTGGTGAAAGAAAATAAATTATACTGTAGTTAGATGAATTTATCTTTTCTCTTTGTTTTTAGAACATATTTTGTTTTAGTTAATCACATTTCTTGGTGTGATATGTGTGTATGTATATATATATATATGTATGTATGTATGTATGTATGTATGTCTATATAATCACACCAAGAAATATGATATTTACACACATATATATATACACACTTTGGTTGTATTTTCAGGGAAATATATTCAGGTATAAAAAAGAAATGTCTTTGTTATATTTGCTTTGCTACTCATTTTTTTTTCCCATTTTTTTTAAATTTTTTAAAATTGTTTTTAAAACGTTTATGTTACCAGATCATTCTAGAATCAAACAATTTTTTTCAAGAATATTCAGCAAGTTTGCATTAATAATAAAATTCGACAAAAAGAAATAAGAAAACATTGTATTCTTTTAAAATGTTTATTTAATATTCTTTCATTTTTTTAAATTATTTTTTTTTCTTTTCTTTTTTTTAATACAAATATTTTTTATATTTTTTGAAATGCAGCATAATTAAGCAATAAAATATATACATATAAAATAAATACATGATCACAAGTAGAAAAATGCTTCCAAAGAAAATCTGCTTTGCTATGAGATCTGTTCCTGCAGCGTGGATGGTGATGGTTCACAGCAGATATTGTGCCATGGTATAATCGCTGTCCAAATTTTCAGTTAACATCCCAGTGCCTTTGTTATCGCAAGCCCGATTCCAAAGAATTTTGTGCACCGTACCAAAATTAAATATAAATATTTTTTTGACATACCATACAGTTCTCTAGCAGCGCTTACTTGACAAAAAGAGTTGCCAAAAATGAAACAGTTTTAGGTATTTTTTTCTATTTGTGTAAAGGTGCATGTCATTAATAAATAATAAATAAATTCCTTCAAAAAATGTACATGAAAATAAAATAATAAATATTAGTATAAAAATAAATCATTTAGCCACACATGCTATTACATATGGAAACACATGCACATACAAACACAATATATAACAGTTTGGGTTAAACAGCTGGAAATATTACAAAATTATCAGGTTTACAATTAAATAATAATCTTTTGAAATTTAATGACAAAAATTAACAAACCAAAATTAAATAAAATCTTGTTTTTAAAAACATAATATTCATTTTTACAAACATTTTATATAAAAATATAAATTCCTTTTGAAAATATCTCAGAAAATAAAAATATAAACAATTAAATATATGAACAAATAACTAGATAAAAGAACATTCCAAAATTTGGACCATTATTCTATAAATTTAAAATAAGTACTAAACTTTCTTTCCAAATGCTACCTATTTGAACCCAGGTAACTAGCATGTAGATGTTATGAAGAATAATAAAACCAGTACAAGATCCCCATGTGCCTTCCATCTTGAACTATCAGGAAAACTAAAATGTTTTACGTTTATCCATATTTATGTTCTTTAGATCAGCTAAACGCAAAAAAAAAATAAAAAATAAAAAATCAGCAGAGCAGTCTTTTTCATTATAGTAACATTTATAACTGGTAATAATAAGAATACAAAATTAACTGCATTTTAGGAAAAAAACCTTTCTAGATTAAAAAAAAAAAAGTCTTGGTGTTTTGGCATGTGTGTGTGTGTGTGTGTGTGTTTATCATACACCCACAGATACAGATACACACACACACACGCACACAAACAAAAAACATATCAATGTCTGAACATATAAATTAATTTTTTTTTAAATAAATCTATACACGTTCCATCATTGCTATATTATAATTATCAGCCCAGATTGAATATTAAACCGCCTTTCAAATCTAAATAATTAATAAATGCAAAATCAATTTCAGTTAATTGGGTTAGTTGTTTTTTTGATCAGCATAGTTCAGAAATGTGGGTTTCCTATTAAGATTATGCCCCCCAAAAATATTTTTAAGAAAATACTAATTTACTAAATACCTTATGTTTTTTGGAGATAATGCTTTTCCGTGAATTTCTATTTTAGAAATTTGTCTCTTATGATTTTGTTTCTGTAAGAAAAAGAAAAATTTTCTTCTGTTCAAACAATAATTAAATATTTTCAAAGTTACATGTTAACAAATAAAATCTGTTAAAGCTAAATGAAGTTTAATCAGGACTGGCATTCTGAAGAGCATGCATGCACGCACACACACACGAAAAATTCCTTCTAATTAATTTTTACTTTGATTATTCAACAAAACACCTAAACACATAAATGCTGGTTTACTAATAGATTATATTTATTTATTATTGTTTCCTAGTTTGACGTAATGTTTTAAACCAAATTTTCCATTTCAAAATTTAACATACTTGTTCTACTTGTTTGAATTGACGAGGAACTTTAGAAGTGAATCTTGATGCCAATATTCTCTGCTTCTGGAAGGTTGGAACGTTTCCTATGAAGAGATCTAGATTCTGATTAAAAAAAAAAAAAAAAAAAAGTTATTTGTCACCTTTATGTTCTTGTTTTCTTTGCTAATTTGTTATCACATTCTTATTGATACAGTATAAAATATCAATTTCTAAATAGATCCAGTTCATCTCGCTGAATACAAGTTTGAGTCAAGATTTAGAAGGTTTTCAAATCAACATTTGTGAATTAATATTTATTTAAAAGAAGAAAAAAAAACAGACTACATTCAATTATACTTATTTGAATTAAATGATAATGATCTAAGTCAGCTGTTGGGTTTTTCAACTGTAAAGTTCAGAAACAATTTTTTTTTCTTGTCTTTTTAATATTTTTATACCAAATTTCTAATGTATTATAAATTACTGTATACTGTAAGTGCATCATTTATTGAATTTTTGTTTTACTAACTTTTTTCAAAAATAATTAAGATTTGGTTAGGTGTAGATAAAGATAATTATTATTACCATTTCCTTTTCCTCTACTTGATTTTTTAACATGGGTATCTGTTGAGGCCGTCTTTCAACCACTGACCTGTTACGTGCAGCAAATGGTGAATATCCAGGACTCAGAACAAAGGGTTTTTCTGTTGAGAACATTTGCTGAGAATGTGCATATGAATTGCTTGTAATCTTGACTTTTGTCAGACCTGCAAACCCAGAACCAGTAACAAACATTTTCTGCATATTATTTTCCTTATTATAATGCTGAAAGCCTTGATCAGAGGTCTTGTAATTTCTCTCCAATGTTGATGTTTCACCTCTAGGTTTGACAACTGGAAACTTAGGTCTTGTAAGATTAGAGACTACAGGTTTCTGATATTGCTCAGGAATTTTCATGTGATCTGATTGCAATATTATGTATCATTTTCAATGTGGATAGATCAGTTGCCTCTGAAACATATGGAAGGTTAAATCCTAACACTACAGACTGATTCCTGTTTTGAAAATCGTATGATTTAGTTGTAATCTTGTGCTTTCTTTCAAATGTAGACCTTCCAGTGTATGTAACATCTGGAAGTAAAGGACCTTTAACATCAGATTTTTCATCATGTTCAGAGTCTTCTAAATATCTGGGTTTAATGTTATGTTTTCTTTCTAACACAGATTGATCAGGTGTATGTGTAATTTCTGGATGAATAGCATATAGAACAAAGTTTTTATCTTTCTCCAGTGAGATATCAGCATACAGCTGATGTTGTGAGTCTTGATGTGATTTGGCTATAGTATTCTGCTTTCTTTCTACTTCAATCCTAGCATCTGTTGCTTGAAGATTTGGTCTTGTAACATATGAGACTTCCAGCTGCTCATAATGCTGAAAGTCATTTTTTAATTTATTTGTATTTTTTAGATTTCCTTCCAATGTAGTATCTGAAACTCGTTGAATCTGCTGATGCTGAATGTCTTTATTCAATTTGGAAGGAATCTGGTATTTTCTTTTCTCTGCTGATTGGTCACTTGCACGGATCAATGATGGACGGCTAGAACTTTGATGTTTTTCTGAAAAAGTATCAGATTTCTCTTGATACTGAGATGGTTTCATTGTTATGTTTTGACTTCGTACCACTTTAGACCTATCAATTCCCTTGATTAAAGCTGGAAGGCTAGATCTTGGAACCATATGTTCCTGCTCATACTGATGTGTTTTGGTTGCAAGTTTGTGTTTTCTATCTATTTCTGATCTGTCATCTGCTGCAGAAACAATTGGAAGGTTAGATCTTGTAACATCTAACTCCTGCTGATGCTCAGAAGCTTGATCTGTTTTGATTGTAGTCTTGTGTTTACTTTCTACTGTAGATTGATCATTAACATGAGAAACTGCAGGAAACCCATCACTTGGAATCAAGGTTTCTTCCTTACCAGCTGAGGCTATAGATTTCTGATGATCAGAAGCTTGGTCTGTTTTAAATGTAGATTTGTGTTTATTTCCTACTGTAGATTGATCATTAACATAAGAACCTGCAGGAAACCCATCACTTGGAATCAAGGTTTCTTCCTTATCAGCTGAGGCTATAGATTTCTGATGATCAGATGCTTGATCTGTTTTAATTGTAGATTTGTGTTTACTTCCTACTATAGATTGATCATTAACATGAGAACCTGCAGGAAACCCATCACTTGGAATCAAGGTTTCTTCCTTACCAACTGAGGCTAAAGATTTCTGATGATCAGAAGCTTGATCTGTTTTAATTGTAGACTTGTGTTTACTTCCTACTATAGATTGATCGTTAACATGAGAACCTGCAGGAAACCCATCACTTGGAATCAAGGTTTCTTCCTTACCAGCTAAGGCTAAAGATTTCTGATGATCAGAAGCTTGGTCTGTTTTTATTCTAGATTTGGGTTTATTTGCTACTGTCGATTGATCATTATCAGGTGAACCTGCAGGAAACCCATCACTTGGAATCAAGGTTTCTTCCTTACCAGCTGAGGATGTAGAGTTCTGCTGATGCTGGGAGACTTGATCTGTTTTGGTTGTATTTTGGGGTTTATTTCCTACTGTAGATTGATCATCAACAGGTGAACCTGCAGGAAACCCATCACTTGGAATCAAGGTTTCTTCCTTACCAGCTGAGGATGTAGGTTTCTGCTGATGCTGGGAGACTTGATCTGTTTTGGTTGTATTTTTGGGTTTACTTCCTACTGTAGATTGATCATTAACATGAGAACCTGCAGGAAACCCATCACTTGGAATCAAGGATTTGTCTTTGTTAATTACCAATGTAGATTGATCACTAGATGTTTGATGCTTCTGTTGTAACATATTTTTTTCCATTTGATTCTGGAAGTCTGGAGCTAAATCTTTATACTGTGAAACCTGATGTTTTTTGGTTGTACTCGTTGATGATCTATGACCTTCGGGTGTAGCTGCTGGAAGCCTGTTATCTGGAGTGCATGAGCTATTATCAGGCTGAGAAACTTTATTTGATATTTTAATTTTATTAAAATTTTTAATTTTTCCCTGCTTGCTATCTGAAGAGGATTTTCTGGATTCAGACTTAGCCGTTCTGGATACAAATTCATTACTTACAGCCTGCATTTTGTCAATTTTTTTATTTTTTAGGTTGCCAAAAATAGATGATGACACATCTTTTGAAATACCTGATGTATCTTTCTTGAGCAACAAAGAATCTTTTTGCAATTTCTCAGCTAAAATGGAATGTCCACTCTCAGACCTATTTTGTGAATTGTCTCTGTCTGATGGTGATAAACATCTATTATGCTTTTCAGATTTAGATGCATGTGACAACTATAAGCAGAATTAAAAACAATTTTAAAGTAACTTAGAAAATGAAAAATGACACAAATAATTACTTTAAAAAATTAGAGATTTCTGTTGGGTTTTTAAAAAATATTTAATGTTGTGTGTATCTTTCAGCTGGAGTCTGAATTATTCTTTTATTAATATTACAAAACAAAAATGCGCTTGTTGCTTAATGGTTTTATTTTCTATGTGTTTCTACAAAATCATTAATAAGTGTTCATGTTTTATTAAAAAGTTACCAAATTTCAAATGAAGATTCTAAAAATGTTCAAACACTAATATGGTAATTACTAATAAAGAAAAATATTACTGACTTGAGCAGATGTGTTTTCCTTATGACCTGTCATCCCCTGAAACTCTTCATCTTCAAATATTGTAATCTTTTTTTGTAGTGGAAATTCTTTAGATGAAGATGTCTTAATGTCAGCTCCTAAAGAATACCTATCTGCAGATGCTTTTCGTTGAGAAAGGTTTTCCTTGAAAAAGATCCCCCAAAACATCAAATTAAATGTTAATTTCAATTTTCAGAATTCATGACATCTACTTTTGTTTTTTTATTAAGAAATACTTAGTCCCCTTTTATTTCAAAAATACTTGCTCTTCTATTACTTATAGTTCCAGATATTTTCATAATATATCTTACAAATATATACAATACCTTTGTGCTGGTCTTGCAGGTCACTCTCAAAACGTCTAACTATGATGTTTTGATTTCAGCTGAACTGAAATAACTCAGTCATTATTATATTGGTATTAAGATATTTTTGGGGAGACAAAATCAGAGGTTTTTATTAAAAAATGCTTTTGTTTGTTGATTTTTAATAATGTGTGGTTAAACACATAAAAATGTTAAAAAGTTACAACTTATGTGTAATCAATGCCATATTAAGACCTTATAAAAACTATCAGTCTAAAACAAAAACATGTTAAGCAACCTGATATCATCAGTGTTTCATTATGCAACAAGACAAACACTTACACACAGAACAATAAAAAGTTTTAACTAGTTTATAATTCTTCAACTAACCCTGCTTCTTAATATATCTTTTATCTCTTCAAATGCAGATATAGCTTCACTAAAATTTTCTGCAATTAAAAAAAGATTTTGTGGATTAAATAATAAAACTTAAAATGAAAGATGAACGTATTTCTTTTACATATCTTATAATGAATCATTATCTGAAATAATTATTACACCCACACTCACACTCACATACACAAACATATTTCCTTGGGTTTCTTTTATCAACCAACAGCAAAGAATCTTTAAAATGCATTTTTGGATGGACCACAAAATACATACAAAACAAATTAAAAAAATAAAAAAAACCAAAAACATACTGAAGCATTCTTTGAATCATATGATTATGTAAAGGATATATCACATAAATCTTTGTCAGTCATCTAGGACTGTGCTAAAGAATATTTCTGGAACACTTTTAAAACAGACAAAATGAAAAAAAAAAATGAATTAGTCTAAATGGATAAACCTACCAGGCAGCTGTACAGGCTCATCTGAGGTGAAGTTAGGTAACGGTAATTTCAATCTTTTAAATGTTTTTTCAATTATCTTCTGTAGTGATTCAGAATTTGCTCGTAATTTCATCACTTGAGAAATAAGTTTTTCATTCATATCAATTGACTGAGTCTGAAAAGAAATCTTTTATTTTAATCATCACTTTACATGTTTTATATCAGATATTCTTACCAAATATTCTTCATATTTATGTTGTTTTGATAAATTAAAATTGAATTAGAATTGTTTGTTTTTTTTGCATATACAGATTTACAATCCATATAAAGCAATACATTTTATTTTAAAAAAAATTATCTTTTCTCATTAATTTCAGACGAATGTTTGACATGTATTTAGTAAACAGAAGAATATAAACAGAGAGTGGGAGTGACAGTCATGGAGGAATGTTTGCAAGATGTTTAGCTGACAATGAAAAGACAGACAATATTTAAACATAATATTATATTTACCAATTTTAACTTTAGGCCATTTAATTGTTCAGCATGAGAGTCCTGTATTGCAGTCAATTTTTCAACTTTATTATCACTTACAGCCAACATTCTCTTAATAATCTGGTTGTCCTGGAAGAAGAAAAGATACAACAAGTTTACAGCTGATTTACACACAAATTTCTTGAATTATTTCAAATCTGCAATTATTAATAACAATTATTTTAATTTAATAATCCTGATGAGGCAGCAAAATTTTATATTTGGAAAATAAATGTAAATTAACCATTATATTCAATAAACCAATTCTAATTTATGGTCTTCACAAAGAGGAATAAACAAATGATTATCTTTTCAACTGACACCTTGTCATAGGGCTCAAACCTTTAAACACCTCGTATGTTTTATTAAGTCTCAGTCTAGGGTAATAAGGTGCTTTAGTGGCCATCTAACAAGGAATATAAACAATAAATTGACAGTAATCTACATAAATCAAAAATCTATCTATCCACTAGAGAAATAAACCCAATGCAAGTTAAGATTGAAGTTAATTATTACAGGTGTCTTGATAATAATAGATTATACAATCATAAAACATACATTTAAGTAATTTTGATTAATGATACAAGGAAACAATAAAAAGAGTGGATGTGACTGTAGTAATAATTAAAGTTACGCAATTTCAATTCCATAGCTTCAAAATAAAAGAGAAGATGTGATTTGAAGTAACAATTAAAGTTACGCAATCTGAATTCCAATTCTTAAGAATAAAAGCAGCAGATCTCTGATTGAAGTAACAAATTTGGTTACGCAATCTGATTTCTGTGACACGCCTCTCCACAAATTTAGAAAATGTAGTATACCTAAGATTTGGAAATTTTCTGGTATCACATGACACATAATAATAATAATAACAATAATAATGATATATGTGAAAGTTTTTTGTCAAACAATGGCATATAATACACATGAAAGTTTTTGTCAAACAATACATAAAATAAAAAGTAACATCATCAATGTCTCAGCTTCAGTAAGATATTATTTCCTTGGTTTGCCATGGGTTGATCAGTAGACATCATCCAGTCCATACCCTGGGTGGTCTATCCCACTGTGATCTTCTTAAACAGACTGCCCTGGAATCAATATCATTAGCATCTACAGCCAGCTGGTGATTGGGTGTTGCCATTTCAGGGGTTGAACAGAACATATTCTTTCATTCCTGGAAGGCTTGAGAACATCTTTTATTTCCAGATCCTGGGTGGTGACATCAGTCATACTCGGTGCATTAGGTAACAATTTAGGGAACTTCGTAATCACCTTCTTTATTATGTTTTGTCTATCACTTGAGAGGTGATGTAATTTCAGGTCCAACTGAGATTCACTGTTAGCCAGCCGAATATTGGACTTTTCACCTGTTTGATGAGCAGACATTTCCATCTGGTTATTGATGGATTGGTCGGAATCCGATCATGATATCCTTCAACAGATTAATATGGCAAAACCTTGTCAACTTACCTCGATCTGGTATATTAACAATATAACCTGTGTCACTAACTTTACCTTTTACAATGTACGGACCAAAATGTTTATTGTGCAGAGATGATTTAGTGATTGGCAAATATATTAGTACCTTGTCACCTGGATTAAATTTTCTTATTTACTTTTCGTATCAAATTTTTTTATATTTCAGTCTGAGCTTTCACTAAATGTTTTTGACCTAATTTAGTCGCTTACTGTAACCTATCTTTTATTTTAGGTACTACATTTTCATCTGTCATGATTCTATTTAAGGTTTTATTCATCAACACATCATCATATGCACAAAAACATTCATTCTCAAAGCCTCTGTTAAAATTTCTCTGATTTGCTCTATCTTGTTTGACTGGGCAATTGAAATATTATGAATATCTGCCAATTCTAATAGCTCTTGGCTCTTTTGATAAAAGTTAGGATTCCAAACTAGGATTGTTCAATGTATCTTGATCCATAATTATTTCTCAGTTTTGATTTATTTATTTTAATATCGTTATTATTTTGTTGTATTGTTTTCTCAAATGGATATAAACATAAATTAGCTGTAATTAAATTGAGAAAATACTCAATACCTCTAAACAAATAATTCTTTAAGAATTTTTGAAAATGAACCCCCAAATTATTTATTTGAAAAATCCTGGACAAGAGCCTCAACTTTTATAATCCTGTCATGGGGCTCAAACTATCTATGAGATCGACCAACACCTCTCTAGAAGCCAGAGGTGAATTGAGAAGAAGTTGGTGTAATGGAATTGTAGTACACATTCCCCCAACTGCCTTAAACACCTTGTATGTTTTAAATTAAACAATTTAAGTTATGCAATCTGAATTCCATTGCTTAAAAATAAAAGGAGCGGATCTCTGATTGAAGTAACAAATTTGGTTACACAATCTGAATTCCGTAACAAACCTGTAACATATTATCATTAACACCTGCATTTTAATTTTTTATTAATGATAATAGATGGACAACGAAAACGAATTACTATTAATAATAATAAGCATTCACATCTTGTTTTTTCAATTTATGTGATCTATCAGTTTGTGATAGAGCATGACCCATTTAAAATATAAAAAATAACATTTTAATTACCATATATAGCTTATCTTTTTTCTCTAAGACTTCTTTTAACATCGCAAATTTAGTTTTTGCTACTTCCATCATAATATTGAACTGCTTTTTGCCACTGACCAGGGCTATAAAAATATAATGAAACATAAACTGAACACATCAAGAAATGTTTTAGTAAAATCATAATAAATCTGTTTCAGTACCATAAAATGTAATAATAAATTTATGACAAGATGAATGAAATTTTTTTAGATCAATGACTATTACACATTTTAATTTGGAACGTGCTCTAATTTAGCTGTGAATTGCGCATAATGCCTAAATTTATTGTTTCTTAACTTACACTGTTTTAGCTACAATATTTTTGTTTAGGAATAAAAAGCATTCATTGTCAAGTGTTTTCAGAAAATGGAACAGGTAAGACTGTCTTACATTAGTGAAAAATTAGTCTATCTTTAAATTTAATTTAAATTTATTATGTTTGAAATATATTGTTAAAACCTTTGTGTAAACAGAATGCATTATAAAAAATAAATCATCATCAGAAATATGCAGGTCCCCATCTAGACCTGCATGTTCTCTTCTTTTCCAAACCAAAATAAAAATAAAAGTCATACTTTTAACCAAATACAGAAACACACACACACACAAAATAATTTATATGCAAATATTCCAGATAACATGTATCATCAAAATGAGGAAAAAACAAGTTAGCAATTTAAAAAATAACCTTGTCTCAAAGTAATTATTTTCACCAAGTTTGAAGCTTCCTCAAAAATCTGAGAAATAGAAGAAGCAGCTGAATCCCATATCTCTGCAGAAGTCATCAGTGGATTTTCTGAAATAAATTCAAAAAAATAAAAACACAAAGGAACAGGTATGATAAGGTCAGTTTTGGTCAATACAACATACTTATTCTTTTTTTAGATATATGCCTCCTAGTCAAGAATATGAGGTTTTTTTTTAGATGTCAGCTACCAATGGAACATAATTAAATGAGGCCTATAAATAGGAGAGTGGGTATTAAAAAAAGGAAATTACAAAAAAAAAAGAAGAAAAAAGTCATGTTATAAAAATGTATATATGTATTTTCAAAAATAAATATGTTTAGACCACAGAATCTTCAACGCACATGATATTCAAAGTTCAAGAATACAGTAGTTAATAAGATGCCAATAATGTGAGGCTAAAATGAGGATTTTTTCAACTAATGTTTGTTTTTAGCAGATATTAAACATTTTTAACATTGTAATATTCTTCACAGGAATATCAGTTATAGTATGAATAAAATGTTCCAGTTTTTTAACAGCAGCTTACAATGTTAATCTATTAGTATAACATGTTCCACCTTTATAGGATTTATGGAAACATAATTTGTGAAATGTAATTTGCTGTCAGAATTTCATCTAAATACCAATTTCATAAATTTTCCATTTGATATGTACAATTACTGCTAATACTGACTGACAGAACACACTGTCATCTGTGGTGTTGATCACATAATGTGGTTCCCTTTGTTAAACATAATCTAACAAGATTGATAGTTTTATTTTGATTTAATTACCTTTGTGTTCAGTGTTTATTTTCATACAGTAGTTTTATTATCTTAACATCTTAATACTGTTTTAAAACGAAAAACAAAACACAACCACGCTGATATATTTCTGACACTTAGAGTTAGAAAATTATAAAAGTGATTAAAAAAATGAATAGTCTTAAATCAAAGACTTCAGATTTATAATAATTAAAACATTTATATTTCTCTAGCTGATTTTTAAAGCCAAACTGCAAATTTAATTGTTAATGATTTACTGTTATAGTACCTAGGCCTACTCCTTTGTTTTATAATCTATAATTAAGTTATATGAGCACTTCCCCATCTTGCTAAGGATCAGATTAAGAAAAAATTAAATATTCTGATTAAGCTAAACTATGTGGTTGTTTTCTTTCATTATAAACATTCCTTGATCTCACCTCCATAAATGGTGACTTTTGGAATGTGGCTGGCATCACAAGGATCTCTAGAAAGGAAAAAAAACATTAATACCCAAAATGAAATTGTTTAAAATGACTTTGAATTAAAAGTATGCTCTTCTAGAAATAGGAGATAAAAATATAGGTATTCATTTGTTTGTTTTTTCTGACATTAATAAGATTGGAAAGAGTCTCACATTTGAATATTTATAAATACAAAATGTATAAAACAAAAACAAGAAAGTAGAAACTCAAATTTCTAAATACTGAATACTACATTAGCAGGAAAAATGAAAGCCTGCATGAAATTTATTATAACCATAAATAAAGTAATCCCTCAGAATCTGTTTAATCAGTTGCTGACTCATAAAAGGTAACTTAACTTACATTAAGTGTTTCATTTCTGACATAATTCTTCTGCCCCAGTCAGCCATAGTTTCAGCTGATTTTCTGAACTGCTCTAATGCTTCACTGTAAACAATAAGATTATTAGCAGAATCTTGCTAATATCTGATCTACACACTAATATTTGTTAATACACATTTATGAGAATAGTTTAGGCAAAACCAAATTTAAAAACATAAATTAAAAAATACAGTGTTATATAAAATAAGGTTTTCATTCATTAACTATATAAAAAAGAAATCAATAGGTTAAAGGAATAATTCAAGAACCATTTTAAGCAACTGAATGTTTATCAGTGCTTACTAACTGAAAAGAATAAACTAGTTGTGAATATTATAGATTTTTTTGAACTTTAATATTAAATTACATAGCTGGTTATTGCTCATATTTATGCCTATTTACTGTTTAAATATTTAAATATTTCTTGGTGCTATTCAAAATTTAAAATCACCTGTTATTATCTTTCTCTTATTAGTTAACATGCCATATAAAATATTTATTTTCTTTTGTGCTGTGTATATAAATATACTTACTCCATCACTTCATCAGCAGTGGCTATGTCCTCAAATTCAGTTTGAAATTCTTTTTCTCTGCTTGTAAGCTGTTCCTGTGCAAATCAGTGAAATAACGTCAAGAAATACTCATCATGTCTTTTACCTTTTAATCAACAAATCAACAAATAAGAAAAACACCATACTGTTTTGACATGCTAAGTTAATGAAGCTTTGTAATGAGTGCTCCTTTCATGCTGATTACTATGATGTTTGTAACTGTGTTAACTGAAACATTTCATTAGCACAACATAAACATCCATAATTAAAACTTACATTTTTCAGTGCCTCAGATACTCTTCAGATCAATTTTGAAATTAATTGAGTGAAATTTGTGATTTATTTATTTTCACACCCAATTTTGAAATGTACCTGGCAAGGCTTCATAAATTTTTTTTTTTTTTAAATATATATATATTTTTATTTTTTTACTTAGTAAGCTCAGATATTTTTCTTCATTTGGATTCAATATGCCTTACTGCTCTCACTATATGTTAAGTCAAATCACAGTGGACATCACAACAAATGTTTTTAATGAAATGCAGCAAATGAATATTCAGAATACTCAGACAATAACTTCGCTGATAAAATCTTCTGCATATTCCATAAATAAAATTAGATGACTGTGTATTTAGCCACTTTGAATGTGTAAAATACACAGATGTGCATTTTGTCTCGAGCTCTGTTTCATTATCCATTATCAGCACCATTACTTATTCAATTTATCACAGTGAAAAATAGATACACAAGTAAATAATTTAAAATATATATACCAATTCTTTTTGCTCAGATTTGATCCAATCATATATATCATTCAAAGCACTTTGTCTCTCATCTTCCTCAAAAAATTCATCCTGAAAGAAGTAATTTAATAGTAAAAGTTTTTAAACAGCAGCTTTATGCTTAATATAGTGAAATTATTACGAAAAAGGGTGAATACAAGTAAAATATAAAAAACTAAATTAATTATTATATATGCTCCTGTTTTAAGTTATTTTGATTTATGTATAATTAGGTGATACCATGATATATACATACCTCTGAGTCTGTTTCCTCCACTTTCACTTCTTCTTCTGACTGAATAAAAACTAAAGTCTGAAATAGTTTTTAAGTAATGAAATAAATATGAGATGACAAAAACACACATGCTGCCATGCAAACATACAACTGTGAATAAATAATACACCCCAAATTTACTGAAAAGACATTAATTTTAAAATAGATTCAAAATAAGCCTGCTATCTGCTTTTACATTTGAATTATGTATATGTACACATATATATATATATATATTATTAAAATTAGAAAGTAAAAAATTCCAAGTCACTTTGATTTTATTTTATGAAAGTCTTAGAAGTACATATATTATGCATTTCATAAAGTTATGTCTAATGCCAAATAAAAATAAACAAATATTGTGTAATATTTTTATCCCTCAGTTGATATTGGCAAAATTAACTATAAATTAGGATTTAAGAATTACAGTGACAAATGTTCTTGTAGTATAACAAATAACAAAAATAAAAAGTTACTGAAAGAAGTTTTTACCTCACTTATTTTGTCTTTTATATCCTCAAATGTTAAATGAATACTCTCTTTAATTCTTTGATTTCGGATTTCAGATATAGTCTTTCCTAAACATGGTGCACAGTATTTCATGTTATCCGTAAAACCAAAGTCAGTGATTCTGTTGAAATAATCAAATATTAGCTATATATATACCACACAGCCATTTTCATTTTAAATTGTGTATGTGCCTCTCCACAAAAATAAAGTGCTTTAATGTTACTTATTGACTGGAAGAATTCAAATGAATGAAGATAATACACAGAAAAACTATGAACATTTTATCCAGAGAACATGATTTATTATGTTATTGCTTCCAATTTGTTTTAAAAGTCCCTTTGTAAAGTACAATTTTAGAATTTTAGATGGATACATCATCCATCAGAGTTTCAAGAACAATGAATTATTTTTATTAAATAACTAATAATAAAATAATCTATTGTGTTAGATTACTCATTTTGTAATATGCCAAGCAGCACCAAGAATACATAAACATGAACAGAATCAGAAACACACACACACCACACATATAATCTATATATTATGCTCTGGCTGGAATATGAACTACTGTAATGCACCATTCTGCAAGGATCCAACAGTAATCATTTTCTTGGATTATACTTTTTTTTTTAATGAAAATTGTTATTCTTAAATTATGAAAAAAATATGCAAACCTCCCATCTTTTTTGCTGAAGTCTGGTGGGTTTATGGAATCAAAGCTATTTGCAGCATTCTTGGACGTATTAGAACCTGAAAATAATTTTAGATAAAAAAAAAAAAAAATGGTTACTTTAGTAGTGATCATAGTCAATATATTTAATTTTACATAGTTAAATATTAAGGAAATGAACACATGATCATACTTACATGCAGACAAACAGAGGATAAAAGATTCAAAGAAAAACACTTTCAAACACTATGTTTTAGAAAAATACTTTTAAAAACTAAATTTTAACATGACATAATTAACTTGCTACAAAATGAATTTGAGTTAATCCTTGTTTTATTTGATTCACGACAGCTTGTGAAAAACCTTTCTTATGAACTGTCAGTATAATAATTCATGAGTTTAATGTTTGCATCACCAAGGTTCATGTAATATAAATAAGTATAAATTAACCATGAATTATTTGATATTAACTTAATAAACATGAAACACTTTTTAAGACATTTTCAATGATATTTTTATTAGAAAAATTAAAAAAAGTAACTTCTGTTGATTGGTACTCTTTTGTTAAAATTGTAAATGACTATCAGGCTACAACTTGTCATTACATGTTAACATATAGCAATGGTAAAATCAGAGGATCCAAGTATGAAGTATTTTTTCTTCTGTGGTTACTAACTAGTCAGTATCCATTACAAGTTAATTATTGATAACATATCTGAACACATTTCCTATTTCCAGTGTACTGAGCAGTGACAAGCATTTTTCTCATGGTTTTTGTGTATGCTTCTTCATATGCCTTTTGGATGTAATATTTAATTTGACATTGACATATGTTTGATTTTTTCCTGTAAACTTTTATTCATTTATTTAGTATTACTATCTATTATTTATTTATTTATTTATTATTTATTATTTTAATTGTTTAATTCAGTTTGTCAAATTTAACAACTGCATGCCAAGTCATCAATTCCCTCATCTTGCAATGGCCAGAGTGAGTCATCACAAATTACTATAACCAATACAGGAAACTTATACTGTGAAATAAATATTTTTAATAAAATGTTTTTAAAATTATTATAAATTCTGTTAGACAAAAAAGACATTTAAACGTTTAAATAAAAATGGGTCGTTTGTTTTTCGTTTGTTGTTTTTCAAGAATATATATATATATATATATACAACCTTCGCCCATTTCAGGCTTCTTTGAAGATTCCATCTCTCAGTATTTTAAAAATATCTAGCCTGATCTTTATTACACTTTCAAATCTATCCTGTATTTAAGTGATTTACACTTTATGAACATGTTAAAATATATATACATCTAATATTATAATCTAAAATATAAATAAATTAATTAATTAATTAAAATCTAATTATTTTTCAACTGATAAAAAAATTAAAAATTAAAAAAAAATAGGTGGCGGAAGTAGAAGGTCACTGTAGATGGCACTGTCATGATCATTCCACTAAAACTTAATAACAGTTATGGGGTTTGACCGTAAACAAAAGATTTGTGATTTATTTTATTCCTTATGCCTTATTAAATATGCCAAGAAATGTTTTTGTACATATTCAGTAAGTTTAATATGTAGTTAGTGCAAAAAATATATAAACATGAAATTATTAAAATGATTTATATCATATGCGTAGAATCTGAAATTTTTCGTCAGACACTGCATTTTATTCAACAGTAATAAATATATTTGACCATTGCGTGTTATCACATAATAGAATTCTAAAAAAAATTGTATTGACATGATAGGCGATTTTTATTATCTTCGTAACAAACTATCGCTAATTTTACTCTGCCTAGAAAAACCATTACAAAGCAAAAACAGTTAACTAACGAGGCGTAACTCATTTGTTTTTGTTTAAACAAAATAAACTTTATTATTTACCAAAGAAATAATATCAAAGAAAGAAAAATTGTTCAGACTAATTATAGTCATTAATTTAAGCAAAACTTGTTTTAAAATAATAACAGGGATAAACATGTATATGTGAGTACCAAAACGACTATAAAGTGTTGGAGCTTTCCATGAAATTCCAGAAGATAGACGGTAGAAAACTTTTACCACTTGCACACTTTTAACAACAACAACAACAGCAATAATAATAATAATAATAATAATAATAATAATAATAATAATAATAATAATAATAAACGAAACAAAACAAAAGAAACACACACTAAATTTTGAAACTTTCTGAAAATGGAAAATTAAAGGCACCGATATTTTCGGTTGCAGGCCAATATTTCAAGTTAGACGTTCTAATAGTTTTTACACAACCAAAATTTGAAATCGAAAGACCTAGTGTTATAACATACAGGTGCGATCATACCATTAGTCTACTTGGACAGATGATCACTGATGTCGTCTGAGATAATTTTCATTTATGGATCGACGGAAATCGTGTAAAATTAACTTGTGAAATAAACTTTAAAATTTAATAGAAAAATATTAACAAGAAACAAAATTCGCGTTGATTATTGATTTAAGAAAAAGGTTTTAAATAATAATAATATTAATAATAATAATAATATTGTTTCTGCATACACACCAACATCATTCTAATACAACCATGAGGTTTTTTTTTTTTTTTTTTTTGTGTGTTTTTTTTTTTTTTGAGTTTTCCTCTATGAAGAGCAAAACAAATTAATTATACTTTCAAGTTAACAGTTTTAGTTTGGATGACATATGATCGTTCGCAAGAAAGAATGAAATTAAAAATTAGAGGGTTGCAAAACATTTGAATGCCGCCCTTTTATAATTTTAGAGCGAATCGTGACGACATCGCATGCAAAGCGGACTGGTCGACTGTTGTATTTAGCCCTGTGGTAAAACCTTTAAGAGACTGAAGTGTAATAGGCATAACATTTCATACGACTATTAACTATAAAATTTCTAGATTTCCAAATCTGCTGGATTAGAAATACATAGACGCTTTTTCAAATTGTTGGTCTTAACTATAAGTTGTAATTGTATTGGTGGTTTTTTTTTTGTTTTTTGTTGTTGTTTTTTTAGTTCAGTATATATTACTATCTAATTCAGTATGACAGCATTGGGCTAATTCTGTTTATTTTAAGTACTGATTAGTTGTGACTATATTTTACACTTTTCATCGTATCCTTCATACAAAAGCTATATACAATGGTGGTTTATATTTTTATTATTATTATTTTTTTATGTTTATATTATTGTTAATCAAAATGTCAAGGCTAAAACCTAATTAAATGAAAACAAATATATATCGTGAAATAATTTTATACCTCAGTCGATGTTGAATAAAAATTAATAATTAATTAGGCTTGATTTAATTTCATTTGTATTGAACTCATTTGGTAAAATAAAATATATTACACTTTATAATATCACAATAAACTAAGATAATGCATAAAAGGATACTATTACACTTTTATAACAATTATAGTGAAAAAATATTTATACGGTAATATGAAATATATATAAAGTTTTTTTATTTTTTTTATTTTTTACTTAAATTGGATACTCGCGTCAAAATATAGATAGAATCAATCACCTAATAAAAAAGGGAACCTATTGTGAAACTATATCCTCAAGGGAGATAACTCAGAAACACCGTAACGTTCAAACCATTTTCTTCACAAATACGAAGAGAATATAATTACAGTGGAAATAAACACGTAACACTGATTTATAGTAATTATGTATTTTTAAAAAAAAATCACTTGTAACTGTTATACTCGAAACAAATCAGTGTGACGGTAATCATGCAATATCAAATGTTAAGACGATAAACATTTTTAGAGAAGATTGAATATAATTATTTTTCTAAAGGATATTTAAGTTAACCATGAATGAAATTGAAAACGAAGAGAATGTTATTGAATGGATTTTTTACCATGCCTGCAAATTCAAAAACTATGAAATTATACATGGTAAGATGATGCAGATCTAGAAATCTGTTTTCATTTAAATACCTGGAGTCATCTAAGTATTACTATTAATATTACTACTAGTAGTATTAGTATTACTTATTAGTATTACTATTAGTAGTGTTACAAATTGTTTGATGGCATATGTTTTTATTATATCTTTTTATGCAAAACATATTTTTATATTCCTAAGGTTAAAAAAATAAGTAACATACATCAAATGTTTTTAAAATAATGGTTATAAAATTATAATTAAATAATTATTTTTCAGTAAAATACAATGCTTGCTTTAACATTTTCGGTTATAGTTGATTTTTTAATCATAATAATCTTGATCTTAAGAAACAATAATGTTAAGTAATGTTCATTATGTTGTTGCCATTTGCACTACATTTTAAAAATATGAATTTTGTATTATTTATTTTCAGAAATACTTACAAGATGTTCTCCACAGAGACTTTCACATACTAGTCTTACCCTTGCTGCAATTCATAAAATAGTAACAGATCATGATACAGAACATTTTGAATTAGCGCTTGTTCTAATAAAAGAAATTATTAATTATACAGAGTCACAGGAACCAAAGGTAGAGTCAAAAACTAAAAATATATTTCATTACTTAATGTGTTAATGATATGATAACATTTTCAGATAAGACACAATTTTAATCTTTGCTTTAGATATCATTAAAGTATACTTGTGATTGCATATAGTCTAAATGTGTAATTTCAAGTGATATATTTTTACCAGACGCAAACCATCTTTTGAGCATTAAACATTTAATTTTGCTTTTATATATCAGTGTAATTGTTCGTCCATGACTGAATAGCATCAGTTTATTCTTCACAATATCAAAGCTTTTGCAGTGCTAATAAATCAGTTAAATTGACAAATACAGTATTTATATTACAGATACTTACTATTTATTATTTAAAAGATACATGTAATAATTATGTGTTTAGATCCTTTAGTCATTCACACTTTAATGAAAAAAAAATATTCCAACAAAAACGGTTTTCACATCTTTTGTCTTTTTTCTCTGATTATAACACAAAGTGTAAATACATTATTCTTACATTTGAAAAATGTCTAATCTTCTTCAGAGTTCTTAATTATTTTGTAAAATGTCAATTCTATATTACAGTTTCAGTTTTATTCCATGATTGTTAAAATAGATAACACTTTGTTCCCTGAAGAGATTCTGTGGAATATATTTCTACTGCAGAATATATTTTAAGTCAAAGTAATAATTTAAATAAATAGTAAAGTAAATAATTAAAATTATGTAAATATCGTATTCCTTATGTTCATAGGCTTGTTGTTGTTTTTTTTACCCTTTTTTGCATATGCACTGTGGATATTGAAGGATTGTTGGAAACACCAGCCTCAAGTTTGTTCCTTTTTTGAATTTCCAGAATTTGTCAAACTACAATGCCATTGTAAAAGGTTTTCCATTATTATAATGTACCTTAATGAAGACTTAGATTACATATATTCTTCAAACTTCAAGTTATATTTTAGTTTTTATTATTCTTTTATTTTTATTTTGTTATTATATTTTTTTAATTTTTAATTATATTTTTTCAATTTTAATTACAGTGAAGTGTAACAATAAAAGAAATGACTGGGCCACCATTTTTCTATGATCAGGATGAAATTGTGATGTACATAATGACACCACAACTGAATTCATGAAATTCGAAAATTCAGATATTCAAATATTTTGTAGCAGTCATATTTTGTTATTAATGATGTTAGGTTACTCAAAACAAAATATAATTTTGAAGTATAAAGAATTTTTTTACTGCTTATTATTTCTTTCTTAGTAATAAATAATGAAATTATGTTGTTGGTACTTGTTTCTAAACAACATTTTAATAAGTTTCTTACACATTAGACTTTTCTTTTATATTTATATTTATTTAATTTTTACTTTCCACTATATTTTAATATTTTATTTGTTCTTTATTGTTTTTAAGAAACTGTTGATCTTAAGATGTATATGTTTTGAATCCCCCTTTTTTCAATTTTTATTTTTAATTTTTTTTAAATTTTTGTTGCATAAAATAATTGCTTAGAAATAATAGCATTTCATTTTTATTTGATTTTATGATAATGTTCCGTTTTTCATAGACAACACACTTTATAAAGTTATAAGTCGGCAACAAATGTTAAAAATCAGTATCATGGCCCAACAGATTATGAAGGTCAGGTAATTTTTCTCTTGAATTTCTGTATTATACAAAAGAAAGAAAAAAAAGTGTTTTGTTAATGTTAAAATTAAATAAATATTCATTCTCCATTTCTTAGCAACAACATCTCAATAATAATTATTAATTGTTTTTAAATATATTTTTTGTTTCGTGTTTTTGAATTATCTGTGTATGTGTGTTTGTATATAATTTTAAACATATATATTTTTGAGGGGTTTTCAGTGATGAAATTGAACAGATCTATACAATTTCCAGTAGTAGTGATAGTGGACCTTTGACCACTGACAGAGGTCAGTTGGGTATACACACTCAGCCAAACTTTATTCTTCAAAACAGATGTCAAGAGGTATTTAAAACAAGTAATTAATAATAATCAAGTCATTTAATATTCATTAGTTAATTTTCTTTTGTGTTAAAAATTATATATTAGATATGAGATAAAAATGTGTACACTAATCATTCATCATCTTTTAAAATATACAGTAATGATAGCACACAACTAAACTCTGAAATAATCTGAAATATATATATATATATATACAGGTACCGGACTAGTTATCCAGCTTCCTGAAATATGGAAAGATCAGAAAACCAGAAATGTTTTCCCGAAGCTATTTTCATGGTTAGCATGCATGTTGTCCTCATGAGACTGGAACTACTCTTTCAAGCCGTGTGGTGTTCATTCACTCGCCACATTGTTTACGTGTTGAGTCGCCACAGTTGTGTATTGTCAATTTTCTTTATGTTTTTAAATTTAAAATGTTTAACCAGAAAATCCAGAAATCCAGAATGCTTCAGGCCCCAAGGAGTCTGGATTATTGATCCGGTACCAGTATTTTTTATCTTTTTTAGTTATACTTTAAGAATATTTTTTTACATTTCTTTACAGTCAACTACACTTAATATATTGATATTTCTTTTAAATATTGATTTAAACAACACGAACAACAAAACTTGTTTCCTTTTATTCTTTTTCTTTGTTTTTTTGTTTACAACTAATGTTTCTTTATAATTAAAATTATTTTATTTTGAAAGTTACAATTTAAAAAGTTAAAAAAATTTAGACCAAATTAAGTAATTCTGCATTTTTTCTACAAACAACAATACAGTTTAATTATTCTGTTTTTAAAGGTTTTCAAGAAATGTACTAAATCAGGAAGCTGGAACATTACTGAAGGAAATGAATGTAAGAAAGAAATTATTTAAAAAAAAAAAAACATGTTAGGTACACCTATCTTTTATTATTTTGCTGGTAATATTTGTTTTATTAAAAAGGTGTTTGGTTCATTCAACAGATTACAGAACAGAGCACTGAGATCTTACGCTCTGTTCTCAACATATTCATCATATGGTAGCAACAGGTCTTCTCTGGTTCATTTGTCTCTATGGTCCTTAACAGTTCCCTCCCAGTCTACCTGCAGCCCAGTATGCTTATACTGTGTTTGCCTGTAATATATATATAAAAAAAATGATGGTCCCTGTCAGTAAACTATGTATCAGATAAACAATTGCAATTACAATGGAGATAAGGAATGTAATTTAGATTTAGTTGCGTTAAGGTGATTAGTATGAGTCCAGAGATCCCACGCTGTAATCTGTAACATGAGACCAAAAGTCTGTTATCAGTCTGCTAAGGTGGTAGACTTAGAACTGTAGAAGTAAAAAAACTGGATATAACACAATATATAACATCAAATTCATATTCAGAATACACTGATCCCCATCAATCAGCTATAAACAAAAATAACTGAGCAGACTGATGTTAACTGAAGAACAGAGAGCTGTTAATGCCAATATATTGTGTTTGCAACAGATGCGATGCTTGCTAGGAATCAGGAAGCTAATATCTTTTCATGAATGATATGTTTTATGGTTTTTACTGTAATTATTATTTTGTTAATTATGTAGGCAAACAGAGTACGGGTAAAATGGGAAGACACAGTTGTTACACATGGATGTACATTGATACAAGTAAAATGTTCTTAAATTTCAGCAGAAAGAAGAAATGAGTCAAGTACAGAAGAGATCTTTGTAGCCTCATCTAGTGATGAAGTATGTATCTTTTCTTTTCACTCAGTATGTTACAGTAATTACTTAAATTTTGCTTTTATTCCATACGTACAAACATTCTAAACATAGTTTGATACTCTGTAGATATCCAAGTAATTTATTTTTGGAACTCTTATTTACTGGTAATTCGAAAATAAGTTGGTGTTGGTGATAAGCATACGAAACTTGTGAGGAGATATCTGCACCTATATATTCATTTTGTCATTTTTCACAAAGAAATAGTAAAACAGTCCCTGATGAAGATATGGTAACTTTGGAATTACTTATTTAATCTGTGATTATTTTCTTAACAGAAACTGGTATATAGTGTATTTAAAATAAAGATATGCCAAATATATTTTTTACCACTTGTACTTGCTATCAGAGAACATCTGAAATACAGTATTGCTATCATAGTATTATTATAATTACTCAAACATTTAAATAGCTTTTTAAAAATATGATGATAATAACTTAAAAGGATTAGATTGTAATGAAAGTCAAAAATGTTTTCAGAGAATATCAAGAAAACCTCACATTTTATGATTGTTTTCAGATATCATCAGAAGATACTTTTCCTTATATTAGATTAAAAAAGACTTTTGGGGACCTCTGTGTTATTAAATTACACAAAGATGAAGTGAGTTACTTTTTTATATTGTCATGATAAAACAAAATTAATAATAATAATAATAATAATAATAATAATAATAATAATAATAATAATAATAATAATAATAATAAATAATAAATAAATAAATAAATATATAAATAAATGATTATCCATTTATTAGTGCCTATTCTTGGGAATTGTATATATTAATATTGAAGATGTATTTTATAATGAACATTAAAACTTAATAAAACTTATTTTTGTTTTTCAGAATTTATCAAAAAATGTTGTTGACCCAGAAACCAATCAACCAACAGATATTTTTAGATAACTATTTAATATCTTTTAAATTTTAATTCTGACATTGCTGAATTTCAGATGTTAATTTGATAAATAGCTGGTACAGTCACTTCTTTATATTTAATAGTAACAACATATAGTGTGATAGAAAAATTAACATTTTTAACTGATTCTCTTTGTAATATGAACTGCAGTTAAATTTGAAAAATATTTACCTGATCTAATGTTGACAATAAAACAGTTAACTGAAAATTGTCTTTGTATATTATAAATTTTATTTTATTTTTTTTTATTTAAATCATTTTTTCATTAAAATAACTTTATAAAGGTTGGTTTACTGTTGCAGATATTAATTTTAGATAAAATGTATTAAATTTTGTTTTATTGTTTTTAATATTGGATATTGCAGAAGACAATAAATTATATATTTTATTTTTGTTTTACATAAGTTTTTGATTGAAAATTATTTTATATATACTGCATAAACATTCCATCATAGTATTACCGTATATACTATGTTCAAGGCGACCTTATGTATAAGTGGATGTGTATTTTAAGACCAAACATTGCGTCATTTTAGGTATTACTTGTGTATAAGTCGACTGTAGATTCCAGGCACCGTCACTATTTTTAGACCAGTGTGACAGTGCCATGAAGGCCTACATTGTACGCCTACTGTAACAACTTGCACGAGCTGTAACTTGCACAAACATACCATAATAACGTAAATGCATGTATTACCCGAGCTATAGCTTAAATGTATCATAAATAGTATCTCTTTAATGTAATAGGTCTAACATGGAGACCTAACTTACCGTTATATTTAGCCGTTCTATGATTTACAAAATTTGTGGGTAGTGGATATTAATGACGATTGCAATATTATTTCACCAAATCCTTTACAATTAAACAAGTGTTTTGTTTATGAAATTAGGACCGATATTTAGTGCAATTTGGCAGAGAAGTCTGCATTCCTAGATCATTGCAAGACACTGTAAGGCATAACGCCATACTGACGGTTTTCTTGCTTTAAAATGTATTTTTATGTCATTAAACGGAAGAATATCATGTTTTACCTTCATATTTGGTTTTGCTATTTAATTTTTGAAAATGTTTTGTACGATAAAATTATATTTTTGAAAAGCTGAAAGACCATGATTATTTTAAATGCATCCCGTAGCAAAAAATAATTTATTGTCATTTTCAATATGAATAATTTTTGGGTACTATATTTTACAGAAGTAATTAAATGTAATGCTTATAAAGGTGGATGGTATTTAATATTTGGTCATTTTTGTTTATCATTAATTCACATTTTCCCAAAGTCAAATATTGATAAAATAATTTAAAAAATGTTCTGGAATTTAATTATTGTATTAAATTTGGACCATCTCACTCTCGGTTTGTTACAAAATATGGTTTAAAATTAGTTAATAGTTTGAATTGCACTAATTATGATTAGGAAAAACTGCACACGTGCCCATTTACACACAGATAAATGATTTGTTGCACCATTTATAGTGCCCTGACTGTTTAAATGTACATAAATTGCCCTCATTTTACCTGCTTCCTTCTATCCACCAAAGTTCCGGTTAGTGTCGTATTTCTGTAACAAAAAGTGTTCTGGCCACTACAGAGATTTCGTATTTGTAGACATTTATATCTCAGAAAGCTCACACCACCCATTATGCTATAGAGCCAAATTCAGAACAACACTGGTGATTGCATTTCATCTACATGTGGATCCTACTTTTTCACATTTATATAGTAATTCTGGAAAAACACTTCATTACAGAATTGATAAACTAATTATAACAATCATTAACAAAATTTATTTTTCATTACATTTTATCTGTAAGCAAAATGAAAATTTTGTAAATAAGAATATGTACCATGTCAGTCTGTGACAGCACCATGAATTTAATGTGTTATCATTTATGCCGATATTAAATTTTTTGCTTTGAGTTTTTAGCTAAAATCTGAGTTACGAGCTATCTTCAGATATGCCGACGCTAGGTGATGCAAAATGTAACATAATATCTGGCCAGCATCCCACATCTCACTCGTTTACTTCACATGGTTACCTTGGCGCGGAATCATCTCTGTTGTGTTGTGCTGTATTTTGCCAAATTTCTTTTTTCTGGCCTTGGATCCTAAAAAAGTGGATGCAAAGGACAGTGCTAAGCAGAAAAAGCGGATAGGGTCCATTGAATTCATAGAAAAACATGAGCGAGGTGTGCACATAGTCAACTTGGCTAGGCAGTACGAGCATAGTACTTCTACGACATGCACCATCCTGCCTGAAGCTGAAAGTCAATAAAGACTGTATCTCCAGCCAAAAGTGTTAAAATAATTTGTCTGATCTCCAAGATAAATACACTTTACAAAACCAATTTATTTCTTTACATTATATTTTATTTTGTTTTTACACAATATTTGTCATTTATAAATACATTTTTCATTTTTAAAAACAAGTTTTGAGGGGGCTGGTATGGATTAATGGTATTTCGGTTAATTTCTTTTGGGAAAATTGATTTGATACGAGCAAACTGAGATATGAGCTTGGTCACAGAATGAATTGAACTCGTAAGTTAAGGTACCACAGTGTATATGTATATGTTTATTTGGTTATATATGTTAGCAAAAATGAGGAGTATATTACTGTTGACTACATACGATTTCACTGACCTTGGTTTTCAGTTTGTATGTACATTGTACACCTGTTCCATACATGTTCTTTCTTTTTTTTTAAATAGTTTTTGTTACCTATTATGAAAGAAAACTTATTAAAGAGTATTAACAATATTGTTAGAAGCCTGGGGAAAATCCAGGAATGGACAACGTTTAATATCAAATGTCACATGGAACAACAGATTAATAATAATAATAATAATAATAATAATAATAATAAAACACCCAAAGAAAAGTCATCAGGAAATACCCAGTTGTATGTTTAATGTTAAATTATTTCTATCTTTCAGGAAAAGCAGTTGATAAATACATTTTTATATGACTGTCCATCTGTCACTCATTTTCAGTTGAGATCCAGTCATGAGCATCATTAACGTTTCTGTCATTTAGACGGTAATGAAATAATGGTATAAAAAGTATAATTTAACTTATTTAACTATCTATATAGCATGCCTTTTAGAAAAGGACATTGCACTTTGCCTGATGTGGGGAAAAAAACGATTTCATATGTTTTCAGAGAAAAATACACATTATACAGCTGTGAACAAAATGCATTTCTTAACGATTTTGAAAGTCGTATATTTTATGCATATTCTTAATGCTCACGAATCGTCACAATATGCAGAATAACCTATCAGCAGACGACAGTTGCTAAAATGTAAATGAGAAATGTTTTAATTATAAGCTGATTGTATAGTAAATATTCATATTTCCACCAATTTTCACCGTATATTAAACAAATACTTTCAGTACAATACTGATCGCGAAAACATTAAAATATATTAATTTTCTTTTAATTTTATGTATCAAACATATTAATATTATTAAAAATTAAATTATAACTTATGACTGTTTTGATTTTTATTTAATTATTTGTTTTTTGAATATGCTGGAAGTTGATTGTTTCGATTTGTTATTTGGTCTTTGTTTCGGCATGTGTCAAAGGGAGATAAATATTAAATGAATGAATCGACGACCATAGTGCACATGCGCAATTGAGTCAGGAAACGATTAGAAATCATTACAACGATGGGTGAGATTTTAAAATCTATATTAAACTCTATAAATTTTATTTCAAGTAAAATGGAAACTACTGTATTGCATAAATTTCCATTTTTTACTATAGTCCGACTAGAAGCTGTATCTGATAATATGATTACAGTTCAAATATTATGTAGTAATTTTGATCTCAGTGTTACGGATTGTGATTCATTTCGCAAACCGGCATAACAAACTGCCTTTATTCTGAATTACGAATATAATGTAATAACAACTGTTTTAACTTGCTCTTTGTATCTTAGAAACAGTATCGTTAAATATGAATCCGATGTTGCTTAATATTTGATCATGGTCAAAACCAATTTTTTATAATTGTCTTTTTGGGTGGAAATGAAACTCTTTAAATGGCAATTTATGAATTATTGATCGCAGCTAGAAAATGCAGATTCGTAATAAAATGATATGTTAAATTGTTATGCATCTTCCAAATTTATAAACATTTGTATAGAAATTTGTCTGTACATTAATTAATAATTTTAAGGCTGTGCTTTTTATAACTTATTATCTTATACATTTCAGTTTTAATAAACAAATTTCGTATGAATTTATATTTATGATTTTATCATATCGCGTTGAGAGTATCAGATGCAAATGACGAAAAAAAAAGAAGAGGGAAATTAAAAAAACCCAAACAATTGTTTATGTATAAAGCTTGTACTAGTGATTCTCAAAATCATTAGATACATTAACCTCCTTGAGACTGTTTTATTACTTTAGTTTTATAAGACATGATATTACAGGCCAATCACAAAAGTCAGAGAAGTGTTTATGTATATATTGTCTCATGCAGTCTACAACAAAACTTTCACTGGCCACATGACTCAGTGATAATTTTTAAAGATTCGTTTTATTATTATTATTATTATTATTATTATTTGTTCTCTTTTATGGTTTGTTGTGAACAATGGATTAATATTAAAGCTTATTTTACTACTAGTACTAGTATTAATGTTGTAATACAGCTGTAAGAAAATAATTACTTCTTTTACTTATTAAATAGAACTGACATAGTATGATCAATTACATAATGTATTAAGTCTTAACTGAAAAAATATATAATTGATAAATTAAGTTTCATTCATAATAATTTACTTTGCTTCATATGTTCATTAGCTACACTTATTGAAAGACCAGTATTAAAAATTCTTTTTGCTTATTGTCAGTTGACTGTTTATTATATTTATTTATTTATGTATTTTTTTATAAATTGTAATATATAAATAAACTTTATTATTTGAGTATAGCATTTAGGTAGAATAAGGTTTGAACAGTAAATTATAAATATCTTTTTTTACTTATAAATATATGCATTTGAATTTATTGCAATCTTAATTTTGAATCAGTGATATTAATCAGATTATTGCATCAGTATAAAAGCTGGAATGAAGTTTTAGGTTTAGCGTTAAGGCTAGCAGAAAACTGATATTAAATAATATGTGTGTGTTTGCATATGTGTATGTATGTGTGTATATGTGTGCATGTATGTGTGTGTGTATATATATATATATATATATATATATATAAAATAAAATAATTAGCATGCAGTAGTATGTACTGCATGTACCAGGAAGTTGAAAGAATTAATCTGTGGTTTTTGTATTCTCTCTCTCTATAAAAATATGCAATTTCTGTTAGTAATGAGTAAATCATAGAAATGAAAGATTTATACATATAAAATAAATATATAAATATTTTCTGCTATAAAATGATAAGCATCTGATATTTTTCATTTTATCTGGACATTTATTTGTAAATGTTAGAGCTAAAAGTAAAATTCTTTTAAAGACTGATGATAACTGATACGGCAACTTTATAATATTACTGTCTTCATTTCACCCCTAATCCTAGTTATTTTTCTGTTAACAGACTAAGATAGCTTCTATACATATGTGCTTTTCTTACATGAAGAACAAATTAAAACCAGATTAGTTGCAGATGTGTGCATGGTGAAAATTTCAGATGTGCATTTCTATCATAAGGCATTTTTGTCATCTCTCATATTAAAAGTTTTGCAATGAACAGAAATGTTACAGGTGTATGGTGTACAATAACAAAAGATGTTCATATGTGAAAATGTATGGCATATAAAAACTAAATGGTGAAATTTCAAACAAGGAGTATATAAAGTTTGGAAAAATAGGTCAAAATATTTTGATATATAATAATGATGTATGCAACATTTTGTGTAGCAGCTTGATATTAATCTCTTCTTTTTTCTTTCTTTTTCATATGTTCTCCTCTGTTGGTTTTTGTTGGATTGTGATAACTATCAGCGGTAAGTGTTTTAAGTTTTTAGTTACACTGATTTATATAGTCATGTTTTCTGAGCTTCAGCAGCCTGTGTTTAGTTACTTATTATCTTTAGTTTCCTTTATCTTGAGGTACATGTTATTTAAAATTGTGGTTTAGTATTAAAGCAACAATTTACAAAGACATAGTTTTTTATTGGATATAAATTGGTTACAAATGTAACAAAGAAATAAAATAGCTAAAAGAATAAATAAATAAATAAATAATTGGAATAATAATTTTTGAAAAAAAAGAAGAGGAGAGAAGAAAAACAATCATAACAAACGAACCCTCACAGAAATTATAAATAATTACAAGTAAAAAAAGTAAGTTTTATAAAGAGATATGAATTACAAAATAGAAAAATCTACCCCTGCAAACATCAAATACTCTACTAATTAATTTTGATTATTTTGAAGAAAAGACATTTAAGAAAAAAAGAAGAAAGTAATTCATTTTATTTGTTTGTTATTAACTTTGAAAAGAAGAACAGTGCCAGACAGACATATTAAAATGTAAAATCTATTCCAGTTCACAAAACATCATTGAAGGAATGTAGATATCTTAACAGTATCTCATCCTAGATAAACAAAACAGCCTGGCATGCATGGAAGAATGTTTTACTTTTTTCTTGCAGACTATTTTTAAAAATAAAAGTCAGAACCTGATAAACATTAATGTTTGAGTCATTGCATTCAGAGGCACATTCTTTTATGTATGTTTAATTTTGTTTAAATTTTTAGTTAATCTACTTTAAATTTGCATTCCATATTCTTTCAGTTTCTCTAGCAGTTTAAAAGTATTTTTGAAAATATAATTATGTAAGATATCTGATTATGTTCTTTGAAAACATATTTGATATTTATAGAATTTTGAAGAGTACTGTAAGTTCATTCAAAAACATGCATTTTTATAATAGCTTTTTAACCCTTAACTTGCCCTGGACATCTGCCAGTCTGTGATAAATGTTTTCTTGTTTGAGATAATAAAATGTTTTAGTGTTGGCTGTTAATCAAAATGTGAATTTAAAAAATAAAATAAAAATGTGAATAAATAAATGGCATGCTCTTCCAAAGTTGTAAATAAATTTTCTCATTGTATATTTATTATGTCCGATTATGCTAATATACCTAACAAATTGTGCAGTAGCTCTGTGCTGAAGGAGTGATAGGTTGCAGGATCAATCCATGTTAAAGTATGCATTGTTTTATTTCCCATTCAGACCATTGCCTACAGTTAATTTATTAAATAATAATAGGTTGTCTTTTCACAATACAAAATTCCTGAATAAAAGTAGCCCATGGAATGGTGGGAGTGTTTCCCATTTTGTACAAAAACTGTATTAAATAAATGTTAATGTTATTAGCATGGAATTAAAACTTATTAATTATTATTTCATTTATATTTGGACAATTAATATAAAGCCATAAATGGTATATGTATTTAAATTAAATAATGCAGTGTAGGGCATAAATGTGTTACACTAATGTGTAGTAATGGTGGAAACAAACCAAACAAAAAAACAATATTTTTGTTATTGCTGTAATCTGTATTATTAAAAAAATTTCTGACAAAGCTAGGGAAAAAAAGAGAAAATATTATTAAGCACAGGTGTAAATAATAAATTAAAGTTAATATTTTAATTTGTAAATGTACTTCACAATGTTTGTCATGAAAAATATTTGGTTAAAACATTTACATCTTTTATAAAAATTCACATAATTATGTTAATAACATCTGTCAAGCATATTTTGAATGTGTAGCATTCATTTGTTATTCACAAGACCCATAAAACAGATTGTGAGAAAACCAGAAGCCATTTGAATAAATAAAACATTTCTTTTAAATACATATTTTTTAAATCTATGACATACTGACCAACTGATCTTGTAAAGTGTAAATTATGTCAAAAAATAAGTTATTTATTTAATACAATTATCAGTAATGATTAAAATACTCTACTACTGCTATTACATCTGCTTTGTGTTTCAGTTATTAATACATATAAACATTTTTTGGGGGTGTTTGCCTCTTACTTAAAAATATAAAAATAAAATACTTTAGTTTTTTTGTTTTGTTTTTATTAATATTCTTTATTTTCTGTTAAATATTATCTTCTCTGTTTCCATTTGGTAAAGATTATCTGTATTTATAAATTGTAAATATGTAAGTCAGATTATTTATTATATTTATTATTATTTTTTATTATTATTTTCATCTTATTGGATGTCTTTGCACTTTAATTGTAATTCTAAATTATCTAGTATTACAGCCAGGAAACATTTAATATAAAAATAACATGTTACTGAGAGTTCAAACAAAGACACCTATATTAATATCTGCACAGAATTGATAATTTCTATTCAAAAACAGTTCTGCTCTTATCAAAGAATAAATTGTAGTTTATCATGGGAAAAATGGGGTGATGATTTTCTTCTTTTTTTTGTTCTTTTTTTTTTTGAAAAGAAAACCTGTGGGCTTAACAGGTTAATAATCAATATTTTTTTAATCTTATCTGAGAAGTTATAAATAGACCAGATGGGGTTAATCTTACATTAGTCCTTTGTGACATCATTGCCTGTATAAGCCATTGTCCATGAGTACATGTGCAAATTGGTTTTTAGCCCAGCTAACAAAGCATCTTGCTGTAGTATTAACAGTACATATACAAAAGTCTCCTGCAAGCTGGGAATAACATAACTCCGCCTCCACTTTCTCTGATAACTCAGCCCATGTGCTGAGTGGTATTGAATTTCATATGAAAGCCAAGTTGCAGCTGCCATTTCTTCTTCTTTGGAAAGCCTTGTTTCATACACTGTTTTTCTTTACTGGAGTGTGACCCAGCTTTCTGTGTGGAACTTTGTGTTGATCATACATGTGCCATGTCAACGCCAGGCAGCAGGGGACCAGCTCCACCATTACCCGAAAAGCCTCCCTCAGTTGCAGAACGGACAAGACTTTTGCGATCAAGTTTTCGCAAAGAAGAAGCTGAAAAACCAAAAGTTCCTGAAAACAAATCGGCAAGCAATACAGCTAATGTCAGTCCTGTTTCTGAAAGAAGTTCAGGCTCATTTACTAATGGAGAAAGATCACCCTCCCCAGTTCATGGCAGTAATCAAGGAAGTACTTCAAATGTTAACTCTGTGGGATTTAACAGATTTGCTTCCCAATCTGAGAAAACTACTTTATCTTTGACCTCCTCCTCACAGGATAGCAATAAGGAGGCCATTGCCAAACCTACACCAGGAATGAATGCCCCTGTATGTATTATGCCACTTCTCATGTCAGATACGTATTTGTAGTATAATTTTTGTTTTTTAAAGTTGATATTATCATTGCTACAATAATATTCTATGTGTATAGAAAGGGTAATTTGATACATGTTATTTCATTACAGTTGAATTCATAGCAGTTTGGAGAGTTTTTGAAACTAATGTTTTAGCTGTCTCTGCTGTGCTATTATTTACACCACTTGAAGCTGAATAGTAATGTTCAAAAGATGTATGTAATTAAAATTAACTAAATTATAAAAAGTAAAATCACGGGCATTTGATAGTTCGTTAAAATTTAACAGTTAATAATGATATTGATGATAATAGTAATAATAATAATAATAATAATAATAATAATAATAATAATTATTATTATTATTATTATTATTATTATTATTATTATTATTATTATTATTATTATTATAAAAACCAGAACAAAAACCTCTCTACCTACTTCTAATTTCAGAATAAAAGTAATAATAAATACAGTAATTTAGCTGCTTTGTCTGCCAGTGTTAAAATATGTAAGTTGAGTCTGGTAAGGATATGACATCCGTTGTATACACATTAACTAGTTCTGAATTAAAACAACTGGTGGATTCACTAAGGTTAAGGCCATGTTATTTGAAAACATTCAAGTGCCTGTTTCCTGATATTGTTCAATTAAATGCAGTGTGCTTAATAAAGGTGGAATGACAACTTATTTATTAAATTTATCAGTTTGCGCTTTGTTATTCAAGTTACTATAAGTTACTATTATTTTTATTTATTGTCCATAAATGTTTATAACAGAGGAATAAATGCAGCAATCAAGCACAGGCAGTGAATAATTGTTTATTTCCAACTAATTTATTATGAATTAAACTTGGTATATAAAGAGCAGATTGGTGAAAGCTTATTTCAGATAATATAAACAGGTTCTATAAAGAGAGAAATGTAAACATTTAATATATTATGTATTTACTAGATGTTTGTATTTTTTATGTTATTATTCTTTTATTCAAGCTAATAATTCCATAGTAGCTTGTAATTAACTATTTTGTGAAACACTTTTTCACCTAGCTCAGTTTTTTACAGTTACATAGTTTAAAAATGTAGTTTTGTGTTAAATCCCATGAAGATCAACATGTTAATTATTTTTGGCCAGCTCACAAAGACATGCTTCATACAAATAACATTATTCACAGACTTGCATATGGGATCTATCAAACCTAATATGTGAGCATTTGCAGATGATGTCCAGAGGCTAAATTGTTTTTCTCTATGTAATAGTAGTAGAATATGTTAACAAAAGACCCGTACTATTTATAGATTGTTAAATAATAATTAAATTAAATGCTAGTATTTTGTTCACTGTATTTCTTGATATATATGTATATCCACAGCATTTGTGAAAGGGATGGTGGGAATTGCATAACTGGTGCAAGTTAAATAAAGGGATGGTAGAGAAAATGTTCAGGGTACAAGTACTTTGAACAATGTTCAGATTACGTGTTTGTCAAAAATACTCACATAAATAATTGCATCAAATGCATTAACTATTAACAAGTTTATTGTACTAGCAATTAAATAAAATCAAAGTGTCTGTTTAATTTATTATACAAAACGAAGTTCACTAAATAGCTGTTGCTAACAAATGTTGGCAACTCGTTGTAGGTTATAAGTGATGGTGGGACCACACATATCCACACTGAAATCACTGAATTTTCTTTTTCAATCTAGAATAATAACAATAAAACTACTATAAAATAATTACAAATACGTGGTTGGTAATAACTATTTCTTGTTCAAATCATTGCCAAACAACAGAACAGGTTTATAAAAATATCTATCTATAGTAATGTATGGTTATAACAGATTCCTTGTTGTTGATTTAAAAAGAGTAGGTCAATGCATAGCATCATGGTTTGTCTTCATCCCTACAGTACATTTCTACCTATTTAACCATGAGTGAAAATGTTTTGACTCACTTTTACAAATACACATGCACACCCACATACACATGCGCGCACACTCACACACACAACACACACACTCACATACACACACATATATTAGGTTTTATGCATAAATTTAAGTAGTTCAAACAAAATTCAGTCTTTGTAACAGATTTCAGATGAAACTATTTTGTATAAATTTACTCAACCCTTAATTTTCCTTTAAGCAAAACTAATTACCAGCCATGAATCATCTCCTTAATGTGTTTTAACTTTTCAGTCGGAAATTTAAGCTGTCTTAGTATGGTGAAACAGCTAAAATCTTTTAAAATGTAAATTTGATTATTAATTCAAAGAATTTACAAAATGTATAATTTTGTTGCAGGCATGGCTAATTATAAAATGTGGTGACTTCAGAACATGTTATGAAAAAATTTGCTTTGATTATATATGTAATTGATACCCTAATTATTATATTTTTATAAAGAAAGTAATATGTTGTATGTAACATTGGATGAATTTTAGGTTTTCTTCTTGCATAGAACTGTTCTGATATTGAAGTAAATCAAACTGACTAACAGGGTTCTTGAAATAAAGTTATATAAACCTGCTGGTTACTGTCTGAGCTGACAGCTTTGTAATGTTGATTACAGATTCCTCCTGACAGCTCATGGTAGCTCTGAGTCTGTGAAATGTCAGGTAATGAATCTGTCTACTCTTCGTTAGAAATCACCTGGGTTACATAAATATCCTGAAAGTAGTTTACAGCTAATATATATATATAGTAAATTTGGTTAAAAAAAAGAAAAAAAGAACTCTCAATCTTGACATGTTTCATTATATCCATAGGGAAGAATGTTTAAATATCATATTGGTTGTTTTTAATAATATTTATAAAATCTGAATCAAAGTTATATTTTTAGATATCATTAACAAAGAAAATGCAAGACATTATTAAGTCAGTACTAACCTCCCTTAGCCCTTCATGGCTGTTATAGTTTTAAATGTTTTGATTTTAATTGATCAGATTTGAAATAACCCTTACAAACACTATTACTTGATTGATGAAATTTGGTATAATCCTCTGATTGATTACTGATGAAGGTAAAATGTATCTATACACTAATGACAGCAGGTTAGACATACATTTAGCCATCTGCCTGGCAAGATAAACAGTTTAATCTATCTGTTACTATGGAATGTAGAAAATTTGGTGTAGCCTTTCCTAAACTTAAAGTGTATGTTAGAAGTTACCAGCTAAATATATAAATAAACATTTCTAAACATATGACTGAAAGGTTCTCTAGACTTGAATGACACTTACTTTCATGAATTGTTTGAATGTTTTAATCAGAAATAGTCACAACTTCTGTTATTAAATGAATTAATTTAGGTTAAAAGTCTTGTTTTATATGCATTCTTAAGCTCATGGACTTTCCTATATTTTATAGGCACCCCCCCCCAAAAAAAAATCCAGTGTTAAAAAACTGTGAATGCTTCACATCATAAACTATTTTACATGTATTTATTAGCCTGAGAGAAGATAGAGCATTATGGATGATGGTCTTTGTCACATTGTTTGTTAACTGCTGGATGGTTTATTTTCATAATTTTTTACAGTTTACATTATAACAATTTGTTGTTCATAATGATATGTGGGTAAAGCAGGAAAGTCAAAAAACAGCACAATCCAAACATAATCTGTTGCATTTGTTGGTTCCCGGGTTCTAGTTGATTATGTTGAGCAGAATGGAATGTTGTGATACAGATGTTGAGAATGATGAAATGGAAGAGCCTGATATCAGTGAGGTTTGTTTGCTGGTTTCATCAACAAAAATAACTTAATTTTAAAACATATAAATTAAAAAAAAAAAAAAAAATCTGTTAATGCCTCTTATAATTTAAATAAATAAATAATTATAATAATAAAAATATGTTAGAAATGGGTAAACCATTCTTTTTCTTTGCAAGTACCATTTCTCATAATTTCTAGAGGAAATCCTATTAATCAAATAAAACTGAGTTAAAATCAATAATGTATTTTTCATGCTTATGTATCAGCAATGTTATTTCATCTGAGTTTAGAAAGTGGATAGAATAATTCCCAGGGGACAACAGTAATAGAAAATATTTTCTGTTAAAAACATAGATTATAATTCTTTTACACTGATCAAACAATAGCATATCCCTGAACCTAAAATGAAAATGATATTGTAAAAGTGAATTAACAACCATTTACATAAATTATTTTTCTGTATATTTTGTTTAATTTTAATGTGATTATATTAATATAACTGTGTATGTGTGTCCTTTTCAGTTTTAATGATAATATGTAGTCATTAGTTTTCATGTCCCAACCAGAGAATCTGTTTTTTCTTAAGAAGATCAGGAAAAGTCATTTAATTTATTAGAAAACAAACAAAATTGTGTTTATAACATGAGAACCAGATGGAAATTCAAGTTCTCTTCAGGTTTGGTCATTACACAGAATAGACTGAATAACTTTAACAATAAATCTTAGACTTAAACTGTCATCAGAGCACTGAAAATCTGACATTAATTCATTGTTAATGAGAAAGGTTACATAGAAAATCTTTTAATGTTTAATTTTCATGTTTACAAGCAGTAGTAGTTGTAGCAGCAATAGTAGTAGTAGTTATAGCAGTGGTGGTGGTGGTGGTGGTGGTAGTAGTAGTAGTAGTAATTAAAGAAGTATTAGCAGTGGCACTTAGAATTTGGAAATGCAAAAATCTGTTTCACTGGCTAAGTCATCTAAAAAGGTTTTATTAATATTTCAGTATTTATCTGTATAAAATATATTTTAACTGTATGTTTTTAGATGTTGGACAAAACTAATTTTTAAATTAATTATAGGAATAAATAAGGATTTACATTTTTCTAGGTAAAATATCTTATTAGCTGAACATTGATTATTTTGTAATCTTATGTGAATGCTGAAAATAATGCTGGGAAGTACAAACACAAACACAAACACACACACACTTACACTTACATACACTTACATAGACGTATATACATTCATATATGCACACAACATAAACACTTCAATATACTTGAAATACTCTTTTGGCTACATCTTGATCAAGTATTTTTCAAATTATTTTTCTGTTATTTCAGATGAATGCTGCCAAAAGAGATGCTTTCTTCCGATCATCCAACGATCCTCCAACCACGAAGTTTGACCCTTCTTCAAGATTCTCACACGATCGAGAACGCATTAAGCAAGAAAAAGATTACACAAGAGAATTTGACATGGAAAGGGACAGGAAATATTCTGATGCTTTCAGACAGCTGGAAGGTTATGTTGGTTTTGCCAATTTGCCGAACCAGGTCTATAGAAAATCAGTGAAAAAAGGATTTGAATTTACACTAATGGTTGTAGGTAAGTGCATTTTTCTTTTCAGTTTTAATCATTATAATTATTTCAGCATACAAAAAGACAGAAAAATCCATACCAAATAACCTTCAGGGATGATTAAGATACTGACTTGTTTTCTTTTTTCATTTGTTTTCTCTGTAACATCTGTTATACGCATTTAACTTGTATGATTATTAAGACATTTTATTAAGATTAATTGCTAGTGACAAACACAGGTATAAAGAGAGTTCACTAACATTAATTTTCGGGTCGAAAAACTGATAAATCCAAAAAAAAGTAAAAAAAGTAAAAAAAAATGAAGAAAATAAAAATATTAGACAAATGAATATCACTTAATATTATTTTTTACATATACCTCCCCAGACTACCATACCTTTTGTTTTTCAAACAGCTAATTACAATCTGTTAGAGCTTTTAAACAGTTTATATACTTTGTAGTAATATTGTCCTTAACGGCTTAAGAAAGAAAGAAAAACATCCCAAGTTTGATTTATTCTTTATTTCCAAATATCCAGAAATAAATTTTATTGCTATTAATTACAATATAAATTAATAAGATTGTAGAAAAAGTTGTTTCAGAAACTATGTAGGTGTGTGTAAAGGTATGAGTGTGTGAATGTGTTTTATAGAAAAGTAAATTATGTAAATATGTTTGCAGAGAAAGAGAGGAACTGACATAATCACAAGGTTTGAAATTGTTGTACTTATAAACCTGAGTTGGTGTTTCTTGGTGACTGCTCACTTATGACCAGTTGACCTATTTATGTTTAGCCAAGCAGAAAATCATCTTGTTACAGTGTAGATTGTTTACAGAATTTATAAACTTTAGTACATGCAGCAAACTCACAGAAACTATTAAATATTTCTATACATATATTTATCTGGAAGGGAATCACTTCCATTTATTAGAAAACCTTTGTCACACATTGGACATCTTGCTTTTCTGATTACAAACAATTAACAGAATCAGCAGCACTGCAAACCAAGCCATGATAATCCTGACCTTTATTTCACACTATTATCTGATCTAGATAGTACAGTGTAATTTTCTAATTTAGTCCCAAGTAACAGCAGATCTATTGTAAGTTGCCCATTTCCAGACAAACATACAAATATGTTTTGGTATTTGTTATATTTCAGGGATATCCCTGAAATATAATAAATTAATTCATAATTCATCTTGGAACTTTTCACAGAACATGAACAGTAAAGAGAACTTGGAAAGAACATTGCTTATATTGAATTTATGAAAAAATGTTAGGTAAATTATCAAGTCAAATGTCATCTACTGAATGCATTTTTATAACTAATCTAAGTTTTTGTTTATTTTATATTTTATGTTGTCAGTTCTTGATTTATTGCCTTACTGCTGGTTGGGAAAGGTACCAGGAATATTATCAAGAGTTCATTCTTGATCTGTATCTAAATATATATTTCTTGCTTGACAGGTGAATCTGGATTAGGAAAATCTACTCTGATCAATTCTCTGTTCCTGACTGATCTGTACTCAGGAGAATATCCGGGTCCTTCTCAAAGAATTAAGAAAACTGTATGTGTAAGTATTCATGAAATTGTGGAGCAGGGTGCAATTAGTAAATTTAGGGTCTTAAACCTAATAAGCCAGAATAAAGTATTCAGTATATTACTATATATAATTAATTTTGTTATTTTTATTAATTTTCAGGTGGAAGCCACTCACTGTATTGTAAAGGAAAATGGCGTCACTCTGAAACTGACTATAGTAGACACACCAGGGTTTGGGGATGCAGTGGACAACAGTAACTGGTAGGATCTTGAATTGTTAATAATTTAATTTTTGATAATTTTACTGTCTCTTATATGTTTTGATTAGGATGTCTTTACTGTTAAGACATGAACTATATGTTATTGGATTATTTTGTAAATATATTATTATGAATAATCTGCGGGGTGTATGAGTTATGTTATATGTATATATATGTATGTTAAATGAAGTATTTGTTTTCTTACAGCTGGCAACCAATCATTGATTACATTGATTCAAAATATGAGGAATATTTGAATGCAGAGTCACGAGTGACTAGAGCATCAAAAATCCCTGACAACAGAGTGCACACATGTCTTTACTTCATAGCACCAACTGGACATGGGTAAATACTCTCATTCTCACTCACTCACTCACCACTGACTCACTCACACACACACACACACAAAGTCTCTGTTTGTCTGTCTGTCTGTGTGCATGCATGTGTGCACACATGAGTAATCATCACTGATCATTATTTTTACTGTGCTAATATCATTTCACACATCTCAAATATTTTATCTGTATTACATAAGTATAAATGCAGTTTGATTTTTGTCTTTTAGACTTAAATGAAAATTTTACTGTATTTTTCTTTACATCAGAAAAACTGGAATTTATAAAAAGAATTTAGGCAAGAGAAATAGTAAGAGTTAGTGGTCCACAGTTATTTTTTTTTAATGTAACATGTTAAAACAATCTTGACTAAAAATGCTGACAGTTTTGCAATGACTAGATGAATAAAATGTTTTCTTTGCTCTTTTGTAAAAGATGATTTAATTAAAAAAACAGCTTAGGTCAATCACTTGTAAAATGGTAGATTCCTTGTTTGTGTTGATACATCTCATTGTTTAAAAAATAATTATTCTAAACAACGTTATAGCAGTATAATTGTTAGGTGTGAAAAAGAGTGGATATTTCTTGTTTATTTGATGCTGTTTTGAACTCAGTCAATTACTAAAGATCTCGCACCAACACTGCTTTTACAGAATAGGTACAGTAGAATGAAATGATAATTTGTATTATCAATGTGAAATTGTCCTGTTTATTCATTTGTTTTGAAATATTTCACATGATGCTATTTAAAATAAGGGAGAAAGAGTGAAAATTATTTGTAATATAAATTCGAGAAAGGTTTAAGAAGTAACAGTAGCAGAAATAATAGGAATAGTTAGAATAGAAGTAGTAGTTTATGACAGAAGCAGAGCTAGTAATACTGCTCCTGCTTTTACTACAATAATAATAATAATAATAATAATAATAATAATAATAATAATAATAATAATAATAATAATAATGTGGTTAATATCTTTTATTGATCTGTTGCAGATTGAAACCATTAGATGTGGAATTCATGAAACGCTTGCATGAGAAAGTCAACATTATTCCACTCATTGCTAAGGCTGATACATTAACTCCAGATGAGTGCCGAGATTTTAAGAAAACGGTATGTACTTTTTTTTGTCTCAGTTTATTATTTTTGCATTTTTTATTTTATTTTAATTTAAAGAATATATTTTGAAAGGTGTTTTATAATTTTTGACATTTTTATTAAAAATTATTTTTAATACTGCAAGCAATAAAAAAGATATTAAGAGCATTTGACAAAAACCTTCCATCTATTAAAGATAATGCACGTTGTTTTATTATTTTCATTATTGTTATTTTATTTATAGATATTAAATGAAATAGCACAGCATAAGATCAAAGTTTATGAGTTTCCGGAATGTGATGATGAAGAGGAAAACAAACTGTCACGTAGACTGAAGGTAAATAATATTTGTCATTAATATAGAAAACGTGCATTATAGAGAATAAAACTTCTCTTCCAAAACAAATAAATATTATCCTTGTGGATTATATTCAATCTATTAATGTAAGGAATTCTTTTATTAATAATAGATCATGAACTTAATGTAATCATAATGTTAATGCAGAAAATATGAGTCCATGCTATTTGCATTAATAGTAGGATACATTTATTGGCACAACAAATGAAACTGAAATTATAATATATTAACAGAATACATGCAGTATTTCATTGTAGATAAACAGATGAATTGTTGATAAGCACAGCAAGTGGTGTGTCATGTGTTACTAAGATAAAGAAAACTTAATACTGCAAAACATTTATAAAACAAGTCATTCTATAAATTTTCTAGGGAAATTAAAAAAACTAAAATAAACATGTTGGACACCCTTTTTATATCTGTGCTTTAAAGTTTAATCACCTACAAACCTTATACACTATGTGATTGAAAATTGATTTAAAAATAACTGATGGATAATGTAGAATAAAATTTTAATGACAGTATTTTCTGAATAAATTTTGAAATTACTTTAATACTGTTTTTTGTAGGAGAGAGTTCCTTTTGCAGTTATTGGCAGTAACCGTGTCATTGAGCTAGGAGGAAAACGTCTACGAGGCAGACAGTATCCTTGGGGAATAGTTGAAGGTGTGGAGATTTAGCATCTGCTTAGGGTGTCTGTTTTGTTCTGATCTAACACAAATGTGTTTACTCCCATATAAATTAGATAAATATCTAGATAAATCAGCATAATATTAAACATATTTTATTGAATTTTTTATTATTGGTTTTGGCAAATGGTTTTTGAAATGGTGAAATACAATGTAGATAGAGGTCCAAATTATGATAGATGTTTTTTCTCTGATCATTTTAAAAACAGTTTTACAATAACAACTGCTGAACTTACTGGATATATTTTCTTTTGATATAATATTTATATATGTATGTCTGCACATATGCATATGTATTTGTTTTGCATGTTTGTTTAGTACTTTGTTGTTTTCCCCATCACTTCATTAATAAAAATAAATTTTGTTATTGAATGCTATATTAACTGGTTTTTAATTTACTTTTTTCACATTTTTTACCAGTGGAAAATCTAGAGCACAATGATTTCTTGGCACTGCGGAATATGGTCATTAGGTAAGCATTAGAGTAAAATATGAACTAATCAGACACTTTATACTTTGGAAGCTAATTAAAAATAGTTAAAATGATTTCATTTTGAGTTTGTTTAGAATCAATTTTGTCAGTATAGAACTTAATATTATAATCTAGCTAACATAAAGGACATTCAGAGAAAAATGGTATATATGTGTTTCAGTGAATGACATTTAGCAATGTTAAGAAATATGCAAGTACTTCAAATGTAAAATTTATCCGATATTTTCTTCTTATTCATGTTAAACACTTATTTCCACTTTGAAAATGAATTAAAAGGGTGCAATACTGAACACCATTATTTAGTCAAATAGTATAGGCAGTTCAATGAACATATGGTGGTCAATCAGTACATTTGCTTATATTTGCAATTTTTTCTGTTTTTGCTTTCTTTTTCTTTAATGTTTCTCTTTTTTCTTGAAACGTTCATACCTGGCATCTTCACAAGGAACATTTTTAATAGATTTTATATTTTATTATCTATTGACAGGAAAGTTTAATTATCTAGAAGTATACTTAAATAGGACATTTTTTAATATATTTTGTCCTTTCTTGTATGTTTATTGGCATATGCACACACTCATAATTGTTTGGAATTTTAATGTCAGTTAAAATGAAATTGTTTTGTTTCAGGACACATATGCAAGACCTTAAAGATGTTACAAACAATGTCCATTATGAAAATTTCCGTTACACCAAGTTGGCTCCCATTGGTGGGGATGGAAAAGTGAAGCCAGGTTCTTACTTGAAGTAAGTTGTTAACCTAAGCAATAATAATAATATAAAAATAACAACTGTAGTTCAGAGGTAGAGTTCTGATAGGTTGAAAGATATATTTTCTATCATTATACTGTTAAAAGACTGGTTTATTTTGATAAATTCTGTGAAAAGCACTTTTCTGCTTACGTAAATGGTTCCTTTGTTGCTAGTAATTAGAAGTATGTCCATGAAATGGTTTCAATAAATTTCTTCCCAAAAATATTCCAATATTGACAATTAAGATAAAAAAGTGTATCAATAAACACTGATTTATTTATTTATTCAGAAATAGTTCCAATTCTTTATTTAAAAAAGATAAAATAAATAAATTGAAAAAATAAAATGTAAAAGAAAGAAAAAACTGAAAATTGCTAATGTTTTTAAGGGATCCATTAACACAAATGGCTGAGGAGAAGAGGGAACATGAGATGAAGATGAGGAAGATGGAGGCAGAGATGGAACAGGTGTTTGAAACAAAGGTCAAGGAGAAGAAACAGAAACTCAAGGATTCAGAAATTGATGTAAGTTTATTTTTGTTTTTAATTTTTATGTGAATTAGCGTAAAATTTTATAAGGTAAACTTGGTTAGAAATTTTATCTTTGTTTAAATGTTACGGATAACTGTAAAGGAATCTTCTTAATATTATGTATTTAAATATTGACAGCCTTATGGTAAATTATCAATTTATTGTTGTTGATGTTATTTTTGTCTATGAATTATATTTACGCAGATACATTTTGTGGGTTAAATCTACAATCAAACGTGATAAAACCAGAAAGTCTTCTTATTTTTTATTTAATCACTTCACTGATTAAAAAAACACTCTTTAGCTGAGAATAATTATAATAGAAAATGTTGTCTTTGTTAATTGATATTCAGCTTTACCGCCTTAGCTATATTTAGGATATCGTTGCCATGTTTCTTTGCAGCTTCAGAAACGATCTGAACAAATGAAGAAGAGTTTAGAACAGCAGCAGAAAGAGCTGGATGACAAATGGAAGGCTTTTGAGAAAGAACGACAAGCCTGGGAGGAACAGTTTGGGGAGAGAAGACGATCATTAGAAAAAGAGTATGTTTTATTTTTTATTTTATATGTACTAAGCTTGGAACAGAGGTGCTATGGTTTCTGGTTATGAGTTAAAAGGGGTCTGCATGTTTTTTGAAAAACATATTCTCTGGTTATTGAAAATAAATTTGACAAAAGAAGGAATAGGTGTCTCTCTGATTCTTTATCTCTGTCCATTCACCAAATCCAAACTATATGAAAGAGGGTTGTTCTCCACTTCAGAAACTATCCATGAGTTAGTTCCCTTGGTATATAAATCTTCTGAAAAACTCCAGAGACTAACACTTACAGTTGTCTACCAGCACCATACTATTTGATACATATTTTTCATTTAGTCACATAACTGACAGTTCTTGGTGTTAATTCAAACATCCAAAGTCCATAACAAATTGACAGATTTAATTTTATAGTAAATATATTTTATTTATTTATTTATTTATTTATTTTAAATAATCATAACTTTGTAATCATAATAAAAGTTTGATTAAATTTTATATTTATTTAAACAAAAAAATTTAATGATCACCTATTCTGTTTAGGTTTGATTTTGGCAGGTAAACTGTTGGTATTTATAATTTAAATACCAGGTATTGTTAATTAATACACAGTTTTGGACACTGCTACATCTTGGCATTTCCCAAATGCACTTCTCGTACTTTACATTGATTTAAAAGTGTTATAATTTTTAACTGACCATTTTGTAAACAGCATGAATCAGTTGTGTTGTTTTTAATTGGCTTACTTGAATTAATAAAAACAAAACAGTTAATACAATCATCTGTTATTGTGTAACAATTAACTTATTAATATGAATCATCAGTAACAAAATTAATAAAATCTTTTATCATTTATGTATAATTAGTGCATGCTTTAACAAATATGGCGGACAACTTCTCTCTGTTTTAATGTTGTGAATTCAATTAATTATTAATTTTCGGAAGTTAGTTCATAAGAAAAAATTATTTATTTATTTATTTATTTATTTATTTATTATTAATTTTTATTTTGCAAAAATATTATATTCTTCTTTAGATGTCATCAGATACTTTTACAATGTTGAATTTTGACAATTTGAAATTGTTTTCTGTATGTTACAGAGGATTACCTGAGCTCCTTAGCTGTTGGTATTCTAAGTAATCTGTTAATAAACTGAATTTAAGGTAATATGTAATGAGGCATGACAGTTTGGAAGTTGACACATTGATTGACTGAAGTTTTTATTTTCCTGTAGCCCACCTTCCAATTTTTTTAATTTTTTTTTCACTCATTAAACAAAGTTTTTCAAATTTAAGAAGAAAAAGAAAAGAAAAAAGATATAATAATTTATATATTTTTATTAATTTGATAATTTGTTTTGTAAATAATCATCTTCACAGGCACAGTAAAATTCACAATGACAAACAATAGACGTTTCATAAATATATAAATTTTTACACATTATTTGAAATACAAAGGAAAGAGAAAGAATTAGTTTTGTAAAATTTATTTCTGTAAGAATGAAATAGAATTTCCACATTAAACAAAAAAACAAAGGAAAGAAATTTAAGCATTAAACAAGAAAAAATAGGAAATGAAATTTTTTTTGTTTTTTTTTAACAAAATTGAAATCAGATGGCATATTCTTCAGGGGAAAAGGAGAAACAAGATTCCTTTATATATGTTTTTAATTATTATTAATATTATTGTTATTATATATTTATTTTTTAAAATGTTTTTGTAAATTTGGATGAACTGACTTTCTTCATCTTCTAGAGTTTTTAGAAAAGAATTACATTTAGACCGGATTATTTTGCAGTGAACATTAGAATACAGTTATGCATGTTGCATCATTTCACTATGTTTAAGTGCTAAATGGTAGTTTTTATTTCTAGATGTTTGTATGTATAAAATTCTTTTCTTTTCCTGTAACATAAATACAGATTAATGTTTTATATAATTAAAAAAAAAATAATAATAATAATAATAAAAAATAACTGGTATCACAAATATATGAAATAAAACCACTTTCAATCAGAGAGAAGTTCTTGCCATATTTTAAGTCTGTACTTACAAACTGTATTCAAAACCTGTCTCTTTTCACTAGTTAAAGTGTTAGTGCTTTTTCAAACCCAATATCTTTGTTTATTTCCATTAGTATCAGAAGGTATGTGATTTCATATCTGTGGGATGATGATTTGCTGTTAATCGGTATTGGAAACCTTTGATGATTGAAAAAGTAATTTATAACATTAATATATCAATAAATATTGATTGATTCATTAATTTATTGATTCATAAAGATATAAACAGTGATATGAGATGGGATTTCAACATCTAATGTTAATTTTATGATTTGCTTGTCTCTTTCTGTGTGCTGTTGTATGTTTTTCAAGATGATTTACCTCAATCTGTTTTTGTCACTACACAGGTCAAAATTATTCACAGCAAAGATTGGCAGAAAAGGTTCTAGTGATAGCTGTTTTCATCTTGTTGCCTCTAGCTTTAGTGATAATTGGGTTTTTGCTTCACTCTTTCCAATTTTATTTCTTCTTTATTTATTTATTTATTACTTTATTTTATTATGTATTCATTATATTTTTTTCATCCTTTACTTTGTGTGAAATTGCATAATTAGCAGGGGGGGAAGCCACTAGTAAAAACTAATTTGTTCATTTTTGTTAGGTTTGCCAAACTTAGCAAATGCCACAAATTTTAGTTTGGCCTTCACTGAAGATGTTTACCTTATGTGAGTGATGTTAAAATTGTTTGATGCAGATTTTATTTCCTATTAAGATTTAAATTTTTTTTATTTATTATTGTTACATAAATTATACATTTTTCAAAATACATTTTATTCCTGTTTATATTATTATTTGATACAAATAAATCATATAAATAATTGTTTTAAAGAAAATTTCTTAATAGTTACTATGGTGCTTAGAACTTTTTTTTTTCTTTTTTTTTAAAAATATAAATGTGTATGCACACAAACTAGCTGGAATTATAAAATTACCATTTTTGTAAATAACATTTAAAATTTAAGATTCTTTGTTAACAAATGATAACTTTTGTTACTAATAACAAGGTTATTTAACAATTTAATGCTTGTTCATCATCACCTGTTTTTTTATCCGTTCATTTGTTCATTCATTCCATCATTAATCTGTATTAAAATAATTAATCTTAAATCAAACTGAGTATCAACAAATCAAAAATATGCAAAACTTTTTTGTGCTTTAGAGCTTATTTATAAAAAAAAATCTTTAAAAACTTAATGTGCCTTTTTGTTAAGAAACATTAATGTCCAATTACAATTCACATCAATCAAAATAAAAGTGAAGTTAAAAATTGTTAAGTCCATCTTCATGTATTCAGTTTTGCAGCATTATGTTTTTTGTAGCTCTTTACAAATTCTCTTTTTTATTTTTGCTATGTTTTGCTAACAATATTTCCTTTGTCATTTGCTCATTTCATTTCTCTATCTGGCACTAAAATTTTAATTATGGCTTTTCTGCTTTTTAAAGCTTAACAGATTGCTAATCATTTCATTTTTTTACAATTTACTGCTTTTAATTATTGTCTTATAATACAGTTCTTGTAAAATGTTCTTTAAACTACTTTATACCATTGTTCATCATTCATCATTATCATTAACATTATTATCTTATGCATACCTGAGTTTGATACAGTAATAATAATAACAACAAAAACCAAATGTTTCTTTCATTTAACTGAAATTATAATAGTGTGTCACAGCTAATGGCTGTATCTGTTTGAGATGATTTTTGGGTCTTTTTAATTTATTGGTTTTACAAAAAAAAATTATAGAGTTCGTTTACAAAGCTAATGTTCAGTGCATGACTACATTTCTTTATCTGGCAGAAGGTTATTTTTTTACTACTAACATTATTATTATTCTTACTTACTTATTGTTGTTGTTATTGTTTGTGTTTTTTTTGTTTGTTTCATTTTTAATGAAACATTAGCCTAATTTTCATTTATTAAAAAGAAAATTGTTAAAGTTTGTTTCATAGGATTTTATTACTTCTGTAAGAAGAAAGAAAATTCAGAATACTTTGACATTGGGTTACCTCTGAAAAAAATACCAAAATGGAATCTTTGGTCTTATTAGACAGAATGTATTCATTTGTTTGTTTCAGAAACATTTTTATTTTGCTTTTCTTGAGTTCGTAACCATTTCAGACTCCATTAATAAAAATAAAATTTTCTTCATTTTATTTAAATCTCTCTTCATTGCAGCCAAAACTTGTTTAAATTAAACAATTATTTATTTCTAATATTGCCAAAAAAAAAGAAAAAAGAAGGTTGCTGTTTCATTTACATTTACTTATCCTTTATGGTTTGCTATTGGTTAAATTATAAATTACTGTTTATTGTTTTAGTAGAACAAATATTTTTTCTGAATCAAGATTCATTTATAAAGATTGTTTTGTTTTAAAATCTATTTTTTATTCATTTTATTTATTTTAGTGCAAAGAAAAACAAGAAGGGATTATTTTGAAGATACCAATCATACTCAAGTTTAGATGGTTTTCATGGAGTTTTCTCAGGCACAGTGCCTCATCAAAGAAGAAAATAAAATAAACTCAGTCTGTTTAGTGTTGTGTCCTGCCCAGTGAAGTGTGGCACTGAATTGAAAACATTATTTTGTTATGTATTTGTATATTTTTTCATTGGTGCTCCAGAAGTAATCATCCGATAACTTGGTTTTCATTTGTATAAATAACACTCCCTGAAAGAATGCAATTTGGTAAACATTTCTCAACTTTTTACATTTTTAGTTAGCTATCCATAATGTTTTGAATGAAATTAAATTTAACACATACACACAAAAAATCCCTATCAGAATCAGAAACAAAGATCATTTTTAAGCATGGAATTGTATCAAACATTTCTGTAGCATCCACAAAAATTGCATGACTATCTGTTTGTATGTTTATCTTTGTTTGTATTGGTGTGTGTGTGTGTGTGTGTGTGTGTGTGTGTGCTTGCATTCGTGTGTGTGTGTGTGTTATTTCATGAATACATTTCAGAATTCAGATTTGGCTTTGATAACAATCCTAATAGTTCTTCTTTTTTTTAGAATTATTTCCAATGAAATTTTTGCCAAATTATTTGTACTTTCCATTAAAGCATTGTTAGATTTTAGATTTTAGATTTTAGTTATGTATTAAAAAGCTTATGAGAAGACAGAGCACAAATATTTTTGTGGTTGTTACAGATAGCCCAGTGATTTCCCAGATTATATCTGTATTTGCTGTCAAGTTAAATGGTTTGACTTAACCTATTAGCTATTATTTAGGGGCTTCCATTTATATTCATAGATTGTCTCTCCAGCACCATCCTGTAATGATCACTTAAGAAATATGAGAATTAAAAATTTGCAGAGTAAAGTTATGGAGGTGAAAATGAGGAAAACAAAGTGTTTTTTGAAAATTTAAATTGATTTTGTTATTTAAGAATTTGAATGCTTTGAAATGTCATATTTGTATTCATTCCAATTTGACCAATTACATAGTGTAAATGAGAAATCTTTTTAGATTAGAGACATTTTAATTCTGTATGTAAAGGAAGTGGCAAAAGCTCACAAACTTATAAACTAAACAAAATAGTAAAATAAAATGAAGAAGAAGATAATTTTGCACTAAATAAGGATTATTATTATTATTATTTTTATTATTATTATTATTATTATTATTATTATTATTATTATTTGTTTTTGTGTTTGTTCTGCTTTTAAAAGGAGAAAAGAGCTGATGTAATATGTGTTGTTAGTTTTCAATTTTCCTTCATGTTGATTAGTCAAGTCTAAGAAATGTTACTTTATATCTGTACCAAGAGAAATGTATTGTGTTATAACTAGTGCAATTTTCACAAGCTAGAAACTTGTACTTTACTACTCAACCAGATATGTGTTTCAACAAAAAGAAACTGCATTTAATTTAATTTAGTGCTTATAATAACGAACATTTAAACTAAAAAAAATAATTTATATTCATAAAAAGTGTCTAGACTCTCCCAGAAAGACATCCAGTACTGGTAGAATAATTTGGAATTTAAAAAATTAATTAAAATAAATATTTATTTAAATAATAATTACAGTGATAATTACTGTATTATTACCATCTGCCTACAAATGCCTCAAATGTATTTTTAATCTGGTTTCATAAAACATTCTTTAATGTAAAAACCCTGAATATTTTATAAGTGAAAACAAATGCTTGTCATTTTATTGAACTTTTTCAATGAGGTAGCTTTATATCAAGGATGACTATAATTTTTATAATAAATGATTCTAAACTGTTAACATCAGAGGAATGTAGTAATAAATATTTAGAAGTGAATGTTATTTGGTATGTAGTGTTGTCTGTGTAATGCAAATGAGCATATAAACATTGTTTTGCATGTTGTCATTTTGAATTGTCCATGTTCTTACTGTCTTTAACTACGATGTAAATTCATTTTGTCCCCATTATCTTTTATTTAAAAAATTATTTTTAGTACTGGGGGGTTGGGAATACAAGAAGGGTAAAAATAATAAATGTATTTTTAATGTTGCAGTTTCATTGTAACATTTTATTTATTATTCTTATTATATAATTAATTTCTATTAGGCTTATTGAAACTTAAATGGATTATTTGTCTTATTTATTTTATCCTTTTTTGTGACAATTTTAAAAACTATTAAGTTATTTGTAAAGTAATGTATTTTTCTTTAATTTTTAAATGAAAACAGGAAAACAAAAGAATGAATAGTCCTGATGGATAGTGCACCTTTTTCTTTTCTGCTCTTCTTTTTCTTTATTAATTCAAATTTTTTTTTTTTAATTTTCATTTTTTCATTTTTATAAAATATGTATTTTTTAACTTCATAAAAATGTAAACTAATTTGCCTATCAGTGTTATTTATTTAGAGCAAACAGAAAACATTATAATCAAATTCTTGTTGTATTGCCTTCAGGATTTGTAAAAAGCTTATTTATATATATATATATTATTTCTTTCATTAATTATTATTATATCTTTCCTTAAAATAAATTCATGAATCCTTGAAAGGTCACATTTTATGTATAACATCAACATGTAATGAAACTTTCAGAGGTACACACTTGTGACAATAAATTTTCTGAATATAAATAAGCCAGCTTAATGTAGCTGTTATTGTCACTGATATTTTGGATCATAAGTCAGGCCAAAATTAATTAGGAGTCACAAATATTGTGAATATGTTGTCAGTTTATAAAGTGTTAATTGATAAATGATCTGTATATATGTTATGAACAATTTTATTGATTTTTACATTGGTGTTAAATACAATAGATGGTTGGTTAATTTTCTTTTTTATTCTAAAAGTTTTGGTATATCTGAGAGGTAAGTAATGAAAATGAAAAAGAAAGAACTGGGAATTTTAATTAATTTTTTATTTTATTTATAATTTGTGTCACTTTCTTTCTCAAACAGTTGCCATTTACTGTATTGACAAATATTAATTTGCATGTCTATACACATATATATTTAGAATTTTTCTTTTCTTTTAGCTGTCTGTTCAACTATTATATTGTTGAAAACATGCTTATTTATTTACTAAAAATGTATTTACTCTTGCCTTTTATTCCTTAACAATTATGACTTTTAAATGTCATGCTGCTGTTATTTTGAAAGTGACACTAAATATGAAATAGAACTGAAATAAAAGCGTTTTCTTCTTCTTTATTTCTTGTTAGCTTTTATTATTAATATTATTATTGTTATTATTTTGGACATTGAAATCTTATTGTTTTCATGGAGGATGAATTACGCATTATTTATAGAGAGCTATCCAAATATTAATCTTAAAGTAATTTAGTCAAGACATACAGACAGTTTGCTTAGGTGCTTGGCTGGTTTTTAACACATTTAGAGGTTTTAAACAGGATCTCAGTAAACTGTATTCAAATCTAGACTGTACCAAACAAGTATATGCAATACTGATAAGTTTTACATTTTACACAGATTTTTTCTCCTAATCCTAGATAATTTATCCTGGTCTCTGCATGTCCTCTCAACCAGTATGCATGTTACTTCTGTAAGCTTGAAAAAGTAACAGAACAAAATGGAATAAAAAAACAATGTAGTTTTTGATTGACTTACTTGACCTGTCCTGACAGCTTCAAGAGCAACATGAACACAGTAGTTTACAGTTGACTGTTTTGCCAGAATTTCTCTAATTATTTTTAAAACACAGCCATTTCTACTTCTGTTTTAAAATTGATTACGTAAACTGGTCTGAAAGTGGATTTAGTGCAGTAGTGTTGTTTTTACATGGAGGCCATCTGCAAGAACATTTTCAGATTTCTACTTTTCCTCTTATAAGTAATAATATTAATCTTATTGTAATATCAGTTATGAATGCATTACAAAATTTTAAAACTAAAGATTATATATAATTCTTTATAACTTTTAAGATGATTTGAAATGGGCTTTTTATGCATATTATGAAATAAAAGTAGAACAAATTAATCCATAAAGAACTGTTATGGCCACTCGATGTTTAAAATTTGAATTAATTAGTATATATATTAATTGTATTATAATGGATTTGTGTTTGGAAATTATGCTAACATTTTATTGTTTATATAGTTTCTCATGTTAAATAGTTGTCACCTGGTCATAGATCAATGCTTTGTTTAAAGAATGTTCTCTTCTTCCTTTTTATTACATCATTTTGTCTGTTGTTAGCAAGTTTATTAGCTTGTTTCTATAGTACATATGCTTCACTTTGTTGTTTTTGTTAATATTGTTCAAGAAACTTTGTTTTACCAAAAACAGAAACTTGAAAGTCAGAAAACAGCAATGTTGTTCTTTCAGCAGTTTTGAAGCAGAATGTTAATAAGATATTTTAAGTGTCAGCTATTTCAGATAAAAACCCAGACATTTCAAGTCTTTTACTGATTATATTTAGAAACCCATAGAGAAATATTTAAATGTGATACAAGAAGATAAATCTTTCACAATAATTTAATTATAAAAATCTTACAGCAGTATTAAGTCTTAACATTATTAATCTTTTTCATATATCAGAATTTAAGAAAACAAGCAAACAAACAAAAAATACAACTTTCTTTTGTGGAAATTAAAAAATTAAAATAAACTTATCTGTTATTTGTTGTGCTGTAGTTGTGAAATGAGAACAAAAGATTCATATTTGATAATAATGTTACATCAGTCCTTTATAATCATCATAGAAAACAGAAAAACGTACTAGTATGTGTCATTTGAGAGACTTGCCTGATCCAATAGGTTTTTGTATTATTCTTTTGCCTCTCCATCCTCAGTGGCTTGCAGAGGTCTGGTGATGCCTGGGGCCAACTCCTTGAATGTATGCCCCAAAGACTCAAGTATAAGGCATAGTACTGAAATATGAGAAAGGAAGATTTTTGAATATGTAAACAGATGAAACATTAAATAAATACTTTATTCGATTTAAATATAAATCTACCAACTTTAATAAGTTGTTTTTTCTCTGACTGGATGCCCAGGGCCATCGCCCCTTCGGCTCGCCACTGTGCATGCCACTGTGCACACCACTGTGCACATCACTGACAATCATACAGACTTGTATCTTCTTTTTTTCGTTTTTTTAACTAATCATATTTTGCCACTGTTGCACGATGTATGTGTGAGTGAGTGAGTGTGTGTGTGAGTGTGTGTGTGTGTGTGTGTGTGTGTGTGTGTGTGTGTGTGTGTGTGTGTGTGTGTGTGTGTGTGTGTGTGTGTGTGTGTGTGTGTGTGTGTGTGTGTGTGTGTGTGTGTGTGTGTGTGTGTGTGTGTGTGTGGGTGGGTGGGTGGGTGTGGGTGTGGGTGTGGGTGTGTGTTTGTGTTTGTGTGTAAAATTATGTATATATATATGTGTATTTATGACTAAATACACAAATCACACAAACACACATACCTTACAATCCATAAAACGTACTCCAGTTTGTCGAATTTCGGAATATTTGTACAAAAATTGGGAAATACACAAATAATCTCAACTTTAGCCAAATTTCGAACCAGTCAGTGAGGTAGCGAAGTGTACGAAGGCGATATTCCTCGAGCACGTGTGCATTCATGAAGTGCGTGTTCTGTGTTTCACATTGGAATTTCTAGATATTTAACTCTTTTTTTTGTGGATCTCGATCACGGGTAAACAAACTCAACCCACTGGCGGTAATGCACGTACAAACTGAATTTAGTTCTATACATTATTCAACAGTGTGAATTTATAATAAATTTAGATCTGTATATTATTCTACGTTGTTAATATCTGAATTATTTATAATATAAACGTTACTAATTTCAATACTTGAATACACAGCACAGATCTAATCATGTATTTAATACCAACATGCTGACATGCTCCAAATTACCGAGGTCTTCCATGTTCATGTTTGAAAAAACTAGAAGCTGCTCTGTATGCAAATTTTCATTAGATCGTCTTTTAAAAATAATTTCAATCGATGTCTTATTATTTTTGCGAGAAGCCATTTGTAAATGAAATCGGATTTGTTTTTTTGGTTATTATTATGCGTTATCATATCCTATAATTAAGTTGATCACTTAGCATTTTTTTCTTGCTCTTCTATTTATTTATTTTGGAAAACAGTATTTAAACAAGGTATTGAAAATTATTTTATTTTGTTATTATTTTAATATTTTATATTTTTGTCTTTTGTTAATAATGTTGAAAAAATGTTATTGTGGCAGATTTAATACCATACCGACATCTGCCTTCAATAAATTTTTGAGACAAAACTGATTAAAACATCAAAAATCATTTATTTGTATAGCTTGCTGTTGTTATGTTAAGCTGGAATTAGTTATTTTGAAGACAACAGTTCATCAGATTATATCTATATAATACTAAAAAGACGTTGATAATGACGAAGTAATAACGTTAAAGAAAAAACATCGTGTAACAAAATTAGTTGTTCACGTTGACTATTTATTCTTTTTATTATGGATGTCTCGAGTGCAGACTGCAGTGACAAACAGAACACCTTAGGCAGTCTTGTCTCTCTCATTTAAATAATTGTATTTAAATAATTCTATTTATTTTGCTCTAGCAAATTTCTATTGCTGCAATATTGACTGGATTTGGTAACATATTGCTTAGTGTTGTATCCGCCTCTAAGTGTTAATCAGAATAAACTTTGCTCGCTAAACAAGTATTTGTCGATAAATCAATTGATTTAGATGCTTATTGGATTTGTATGTGAATGTGCATGTTCAGACTGAAAGTACACAACTGAAGACGATTTACAAAGGTGTTTTATTAAGCTGACAAAAACAAAAAAATTGTCCAAAAATAAATAAATAAATAAATAAATAAATAAAAATCTGTCTAACGAATACAAAAAAAATCCCTACTCACTGAACTGCTGTCTGCATTTGATATATTTGCTTAGATTATCTATGATAATCAATATTATCTTTTTTTTTTTAAAAAAAAAAGAAAAAAAAAAAAAAAGGAAATAAAACATATGAACAACACCAACAAAACAAAAGAAAAAAACAACAACAATAAAACAAAACAAACACTATGCATCTTCAACTGAAATGTAATGAGTATTTTAGCTGTAAATATAATATCTTATAGAAAAAGATTATCGGCCTAAATAACGCTATTTACCTTCAGAAAAACTTACAAATGTAATACACCTTTAGAGCAATATCTATCAACTCAATAATTATTTATTAATAAAACTAACATAATTCTACATGTTCATACAAAAACATCTAACTGAAGACACACATCTTTACAGTATACAAGTTCATACAAAACATTATGTAACTTCATACACACATATGCGTAAAGGCAGACATAATATAATTGACAGAAACTCTGTGTAGAACGTGATAACAGTATATTCTACCAGGAAGAGTATCTGCCTAAAGACAATAGCGTTAATTGAATGAGGAAAAAAATAACTAGAAATACAGGACGTGCCTACGCAAAACAGAGCGAGCTCTTAATATCTAACTACAGGAACGCCGTAAGATACCCACTGTTGAGTTGAAGCATTTCTGTATCGGAATGCCTATCTGTTTTCAGTCAAATTCAAGTGGCATTGTTTGAAATATTCTGTAAATAATTTGAGAAATACGCTATATGATTAAACTGTTTGATCGGATATTCTCTTTTCATATCCTATGTGTTCAGTGCGGTCCACAGCAATAATTACATTTTGTTAGTAAGTTAGTAACCCTTTTTCCATTCATACGGCCATTTACATTAATTTCTATTGACCAGTGGATTGCCTCAGTCTGGTGTAACGTAGGAAAGACTTTTGACAATGAATTAAAATTATCATCAATTTCCTGATTAAAATATCTCGATTGTTCTGGAGAAGATTTATGGAAAATTATATTTGTAAATCGTAGTTTGATATAGAAAATATATGTCAGCAATAGTTACAGGAAAAAGTATTCCTCTATCGAAACTGTCACCAGTATTTCAAGTAACTGATTCTGTGTCGTCTGCCGGGTGCTGGTGGAACATCGCTCACTCTTCAGCCTCAATTTTTGTTTCTCCCGCGTTGTCCTACCATCCGTCCGTGCCACGTGATCATAAACCTAGGTGTGGGACGTGCAGCGCTGTTTCAGAACAACTGTCACAATATTTCACAACGAGACCAGAAAATGGGTTCTCTGTAATGAGCCATGTTTATGTTATTGAAATATTTATCATGAAGTGAATGCATGGCGCTCACCCGGATTATACGCTTGTCTGTAAGATTACCTTGATTAAAATAAAGTGATTCTAGTAATTAACCTAACAACTAATTTTATTCCACTTTTCTGTATTTGTATCATAATGTGTTTTTGTGTTTAAATGTGTATGTGTTTGTGTGTATGTGTGTGTGCCTGTTGGTGAGTGTTTTGGTGCATGTATGTGTGTATATGTGTGTGTATGCCTGTGTGTATGTGTGTGTGTATGTGTGTGTGTGTGTGTGTGTGTGTGTGTGTGTGTGTGTGTGTGTGTGTGTGTGTGTGTATGTGTGGGTGTGTATGTGTGTGTGTATGTGTGTGTGTGTATGTGTGTGTGTATATGTGTGTATGCCTGTGTGTGTGTGTGTGTGTATGTGTGTATGTGTGTATGCCTGTGTGTGTGTGTGTGTGTGTGTGTGTGTGTGTGTGTGTGTGTGTGTGTGTGTGTGTATGTGTGTATGCCTGTGTGTCTGTGTGTGTGTGTGTGTGTGTGTGTGTGTGTGTGTGGTGTGTGTGTGAAGAAGTAGTTTATTTTTTATGTTTGCCTTGATTAGTCAGTAAAATAACACGTCTCTGATGCGCCTCTATAAAATCAATATTAAACGCGAAGTAAGCTGTTCCGACTGATTACACTGATTTCAGCTGAATAGAAACAATTAGTTATTTCTGTTGCTAATATTTCTTTATTCAGTAATAAGAGTGTGCACATTCTCTTCTGCTAAACTGGAAATTTGTTATTATTTGTAAATGTAGGGCGCGCCGTGAGAAATTCTGAAGTAAGTTAATTAGAAGTATCTAAGTAACTCTCCCATCCTTTGTAATAATGGAGGTGGAATTTATTAATAATATTTCAGAAATTAGAAGAATAATTCCCAACTTAAAATAGACTGTTGTAATCTGTTTATTGTAATTTAAGACTGTTCTTTATATTATCGAGTTGTCACTTAACTGCTGAAAAATAAATGTGAACTGAAACAAATATCTTAGCTTATAAAGGTATTTAACATTTAAACGAAAACTCCAAATAAAATGATGATGTTAATAACGACAGCGACAATAACAGCAATAGCAACAGCAGCAGCAACAACAACAATAAATAAATAAATAAATAAATAATTGTAATAATAAATATCGAAAATAAATATATAAATAACTTTAAAAGATCTGTATTTATTTTAGATCTGACACGTTGTTGTTGTTGTTGTTGTTGTTGATTTTATTATTATTATTATTATTATTATTTTTTTAATAATAATATTTTATCTTTTAATAAATATAAAAATAAATAAGATAAATGAGAAGTATTATTGTTTTCTTCAAATGAATCTTGATTAATTTGAAGAAAATAACAATAACACGAAGACGCATTAATAAGGAAGTAACTGACAATTTATTTCAGTCTGCCTTGTTTAAACACACACCGCCTTTTTCCTTCCGTTGACGTCACGCGGCGAAGTATCCCATTTCCTTAATGATTGGTTCTTCGTGTGGCGGTGTGGAATTTCGAGCAGATCGTCTCAGTAATCACCGGTGCTGTGAGTTAATCACTGCTGGTTTTTCTCTTTTTAGTCTCTTCTCAGTTGGTGGATTCAGAAAACACCTGCAGGATGCAGAGTACTTTGGTAAGTTTATCCTGTGACAGAAGATTTGTGAAACTCGGTAGATAGGCACTTAACTTACCGTGTTTACTCTAGTAGTAATAAATATTTAACAATATATTTATTGCTCTATTTTCCTCATTACTTACGCTGAATAATAAAATACATGTTTCTATTTGAGTATGTTTGTATTTCTTTCATCAGTTCGTGCTGACAATAAACACAAAATAATACATTTGTGACACGAGAACTGACATTTCACGATGTCATTTCGTGCAGAGAAATGGTAGAATATAAGAAAGAAAGAAAAGAAACTAGAAAGAAGTAGCACAAATAATATATAGATGAATAAATCATTTCAAAGTTTCCTTCGTCTGTGAAGATTTGTTTTATACTTATAAATTTAATCATTTCTAAGAAAGACTGGGGAGAAATAAATGAAACAACCTGGAAGCATGCAAAATGAATTAAAATATCTCAAACTGTTGACTAGTTTTCTTCTTGTCATTATGTTTCAATTTTCTCAGATTGTGAGCATGCATGAAAGTGGTGAATATATAAATAAATAATGAAAGCTAACGAGCAAACAGCTGCTGGCTGTTATATCAGTTCAAGAGAATTTTTCATTTTTACTTTGAAACACACGAGTGTCAAAGAATTTAAGAATCATTAATTAATTAATTTTTCTTACTAATTAAAAAACAATATATTAGTTATTATTATTTTTAACTTAACTTAACTTAAGCTTAAGTTAACTTATTAATTATTATGATTTTTTTTGTTATAAATTTAAAATAATGGAAATGGAGACGGCCATATTGTTCTTTTTGGTTTCCCGTTCAAGTCTAATTCCTCTAATAGTGCAGTTATCCACAGTCACATTACTTCTTGCACATTTCACTCAACTTTTGTAAACAACACATATATTATCACTAGTGTTCTTTCAAAACAAAAAAGACAATCTTTCTTTATTGAATTAACAGCTTTACTTGCGGGCGTGTACTTGGTAAGCTAGCAAGGTAGTTATGGCATCTGGTAAACTTACTGCAGTAATTTGCAATGTGCGGCTAAAGCGTAGTTTTGTCTTTATCTACTGTAAATTGAATTCACCGCAGCTGCTATTGAGATGCTTTTTTACAGGACTTCTTGAATTAGAAACTGATACGATAGGTCTCAGTTAAGACAGGTAATAGTTAATTTAATACCTTTTCTATTACCTGAACTCAACAAAGATCTGTCGTTCGAGATTATTAAATTAGAAACGATTAGAGAGAAAAAACTCATACAACAATCTTTTTTTTTCTGCTTATATCGTGAGTGCTGACTACTTCACTGTATTTGAATGTATTTAGCAAACAATAGCGCAAGTAGAAATGTTCATCAGTATCAATAAATAAAAAATGTATGTAGGCCTGACCGTGTCAAACTGGCACACTGAGATGCTTTAAAAGACAGCGTCTTCAGATCGATGAAGACATTAATAAAACCACTCAGCCAGCAAAGAAGGCTAAATTACTTGAAAAAGATAATGTAACAGACGCAGCTGTTTCACCTGAAGACGTTCCAAAAGATACTGAAAGCATTTTCTTCCAGTGTGTTTGACACAAGAAATGTACTTAAACAAACGCGTGCCTACTTCCTCTTCCCACACACATGTAAACACATGTATTGTGTGCGCGCGTGCGTGGGTGTATGTATCCGTGCGCGTACATGAGTGTGCATGTGAGAGAAAGAGAGAGAGAGCAGAGAGATAGTTATTTTTGTTGTATTTCACTGTTGGTTTCTCGTTTAATACTGTGCAGGACATTATTAAATGTCAAAATGTGTGTCATTGTTTTTATATTCAGAAAGAGAAGAAAAAATAATTAATAACTGAAATCTTCTATTTCATTAAATTAAGTTGACAAGAGTATTATTTATCAATAAAAAACAACAATAAACCATATTTATTATTATTATTATTATTATTATTTTATATAAAAACGTATTGAAATAAATAGTAAAAACCATATGAAATATTAATAATTAAAATATAGTAATTAAAAAATATATATATATGAAAAATAAATAAATAAATAAATACATAAAATAAAATAAACTAAATAAAAAATAAGAAGAAGGAGAAAGAAAAGAAAAAGTGAATTATTAAATGACAGTCCGCCAAACATCGTCGATTGAAGCTGCTGATATAATTTTCCGCCATTGTGACGTTGGTTCGGTGACTTCCACGAAGGATGAGGGAGGAAATCTCACCAATAAAAGAAGTGATAAAAACCCCTAAAGTTGTTTGTTTTCCCGACACAGAGAATCAGGATTGAAGAATCAAAGGAAATTCAGTTTCGTTTATCCTGACAAGAAATTTGCATTACCTTTTATCATGTCACTACAGAAAGCATATCAAATTATAATTTTTTTGTTATCACAAAATTATTAAATCAAATCAGAGACAGAGAAGCGCACAAAGCTGCATGAGGCCTTCAGTTAAATGTTTTCATAGAACTAGAAGATAAATACAGTTCAGTTTTAAAACACTGGTGTTTTATTCAGGATTTCAGAAGTGAAGCTTCGTTATCGATAACTTTCTTACTTGTAAATCTGCATATGCCTAAATAATATGCTATTTCTTGGAAAGAACCAATTTAGAAAGTTATCATATTTCATATGCTTCTATAAAACATCTTCCTTTCTCTTCTATTTTTCATCCGACTAATGCCTTTAGCTTAGTAAATATTACCTCATCGTTTGCGTTAAAATCTTATCAAAGACGTTCCGATTCGTGACGGTGTAAAATTTGATTTGTCTTCACTCTACTTCATGAATCGTCCAAGTCTGCAGGATGCGAATATTTCTAGAGCAGAGCTTAACATTCACACTGCAGACTCTTTCTTGACGAGCTCATCTGTGAATAAACCGAGTTGATTGGTGGAAGTATCACATCCGGTTTAATTAAAGCCAGCACCTGCTAGGTTGGAAAGTTTGTAATGAAAGAAGCAAAGAGTTTATAAACTGTCTTAAAAAGTACTGAACTGTAGGGAAAAATAAATGACAAAATACACCCCCATCATTTATTAATGATATAATAACAATAACAATTGTTATCGTCATAAGCATAATACCAGTTATAAAATAAACATAATATCAAGAACATAAAAAAATAATAATAATAATAATAAAATTAAGAAGCATAAGAAGCATAAGAAGAAGAAGAAGAAGAAGAAGAAGAAGAAGAAAGAAAGAAAGAAAGAAAGAAAAACGTAAGTAAAATATTTCCTAAAGAATGATTAAAATTAAAATAGATTTTTTTTTAGATTTGATAAAGGTATTATTTAAATAATTTTTAAAAGGTCGAGACAGCATAATTTTATAAATTACTTTGGTAGTGTCTATTGAGATCGTTGCCAATAGTTTACCGAATGGAGTGTGAGTTTGTGTTCAGTCGCCAGACATCGCCAATACAACTCATGACACCGCGTAAATCAATTAGATTTTTTCATGTTACAAAACAACTCAATAAGAAAATATTTCACTTCAAGCGGAGTCGAGAACGATGATCGACTGTAGAATTAGACTAAAAATAAATCAGACTGCTACAGTTTTGTCTTAAAATAAGTTTCCTGTCATGATCATGGATTAATCGTTTACACGTTAGGTATCAAACAAACCGTTTTTGTACAGTGTCATACAGAGAGCAAAGCTGCTATTGGAAATAATTTTATTTCCTGCAGAATCAGACAGACACACGTACATTTCCATTCAGTTAGTTAAACACGACACAGACCACACACTACACACAAGCACAGGTAATAAAAATTCATGATATGTATTTTTAACAGGACGACCAAGAAACCAGCTAACTGAAGACAGCGGTCCCCTCTACACTAACTGTAGTGCAAATGCTTTAATATTAAATAAAATATTTCTTCCTTCCTACTACTACTACTACTATTATTGTTACTATTACTACTACATATCACCACTTCTGCTATTAGTATTACTCCTAGCATTACTGTTAGTACTAGTAGGTTTTTAAACTATTTCATTCCAGAAAACAAAATACTTATTTGCAAGTAAATAGGCATTTATTTATTTACTGTAATTGGAACCAGTATAACCACGGCTATAACTTTTACTACTACTGCTACTAATGCCTGCAGTGCGTTACAGTAGGTCATAAAATTAGAGTATTATAGACCAGCAAAATTCGTTTTAGTTGTCTCTATCCAAACAAATCTTTTCTTTGATGTCTTCACACATATTTCTGGGAATCTAGCAGAGATAACAAATTATTTACAGAAGCTAGAAGCACTTGCCTTCCAGCAGGCTGTAAGTACCATTATATAGATGATTAGCATACCTGAATGTCAGGCTATTGGGAATTTTTAGCCTTTTTAACCATTGAAAATCCCTTATGGAAGAAAGCAGTTAAAAGTCACGTTTGTTTTTGCTTCCAATAGATGTGGCCAATTACGTGTAGCAATTTACGTCAGACTTGAGTCTATTTTTCCCGCTTCTATTTCATTTCTTTCACGTCTTTCTTCAAAAGAATCATGAATCACGCACATTAGAGCACTTCTTTCTCTCTCTCATTTTTCTAATTTCTATAGGCAAGAGAAGCCTAGCTCAAATGTAGAAATTGGTTTATCTCAGAATAGTGGTCTTTCTTTTGTATTGTTTTGGAATACTGTAAATAACGGAGCATGCAGTTGTATTCGGGTCACTGCAGGGTTCTCGGGGATGTTAAATCATGGTAATGTTTCCGTCCATAGTGTGAGTATAGCGCCAGTATTATATCAAGTGGTTAAACATTTTTAGTTAAATATTTGGTCTTTTAACTTTAGTGTTTATAATGATGATGAAATGATGAATCAGAGAGGCCAGAATGAGTTAGACAAAAACTTTCAGTATCATTACATGTGTTAGTGTTTTAAAAAAACAGCGCAACGAATAAACATATCAGCAAATTTAGAAAACCTATACCTGAACTGAAATGGAAAAGATATTTTATATCGGAAGAAGCTGCTCTTTATGAAAACTGGTGATACTGACGAAGTAAAAGATTGAGTATGGCCTCGGATACCAAGAAAAATCACTCTAACAATAACAGAAATAGTTTAGTTTCAAACCTGACGTCAGTGAAGACAAAACGAGTAGCACGGAGCAGCAGCAGCGACGACGTGAAGAGGAAACAGCGCAGTGGCCGTGTTCCAGCCGAGTCGCGAATTACTGCAACCAGTTTAACCAGAGCGCACGGCGCCTCTGTTTTATTCATGGAAACGTCTCAGAATCAGACAGTTCACTCGTGAAGAAACAAAGATCTGACAACGGAAAATGATGAGTCACGTAAAGATAATTTGTTGAACGTAATATCAGTTCTGATAGTGTAAATGATAAAGTAATCTGAAAAGTTTCGTATTTATAAAGACTGTGTAGTTTTATTTCAAACAATTAGTAACAGACCAAGAACGCAGTTTGACAGAGATACAAACATGTACAGCCATACAGCCAAAACGTGTAACCAGGATAGAAATAAACACACCCACACTTGCATGCACCACTCAGCCTAGCGTAGTCTAAGATTCTGTAATAGTCATTAAGACCATTAGCTTCAGATAGAAACTTTATTATTCATTGTCAGTGAGTCCACTTGATTTCCATTAACATCAGTAACACGTATGTAGGTGAACCATTTCCGCTCTATATACTAGTGTAAGCGGTTTTATTATGGGAAGGGGTCGATACCGATATTTGTTACAAGTTTCATTAAGAATACGATAGAGGTCAAGTGGATTTTTATTTAAAAAAATAATCAAATAGGCTTATAATCCATTTGTTTTCTTATATTTTTCAAAAGGTTTTTTAAATCGTAAATAATTGTACTTTAATCAGAAAGCTAAATATGGTGATTGTTGCTGTATTTTTAAATAGATAAGGCATATAACGATGACTGATTCAACATATCTGTTCTGATATGTAATTAATTCTAACAAATATTAGTCCAATCATCATGAAAAAAAAAAAATTAAAGATCAATCCGATATTCAAATTGTTCAGCTTTCACCGTACTTAGGCTTGTCTGCAGTAACTATTTAAGAACGTTACTAAAAATCAGGATTAGTTCGTGCCTAGCATATGTCGTAAATAGCTATTTATTATTTACCTTTCTTCAGAAAATTCTGTTATTCTATGAAGTTTAAATCTCAAATACCAATATACGTTTTAATCAAAGATCTATGTAAGTAATTATCAACAAACCATTAGCTGAGGACGACGTTTTAACTGTATCTAATGTGTTGTGTCTCACAGATAGGTTGAAGGTCATTAGTAAGAAATATGCTGTAACATTAAATGTCGTTAAAGATAATCAATTTGACAAAAAAAAAAAAATAAAAAAATTCTGTAAAATTTTATAATAACTTGTGATTTGAGTTAGGTTTGTTAGCAGACTCTAGCAAGATTTTCTATTGTATTACAGTAGCTACAAAGTAGTAGATCGTTTCTATGTATGTTTCTATATAGAATCATACATACATATATACATATAAGTATACGTATATGTGTGTATGTATGTGTGTGTGTATGTATGTATGTATGTATGTATGTATGTGTATGTATGTATATGTATATGTATATGTATGTATGTATGTATATATATGTATGTATATGTATGTGTGTATGTATGTATGTGTATGTATGTATGTGTATGTATGTATGTGTATGTATGTATGTTATTTATATGTGTGTATGTATGTATGTGTGTATGTATGTATGTATGTATGTATGTATGTGTATGTATGTATATATGTGTGTAAGCATGTATGTGTATGTTTGTATGTATGTATGTATGTATGTTAATGCAAACTCTATGTAAGTGAGAGGTCTTAAAGTACATGACTGATGTACGCGATGCTGGGAGTAACGGATGGTTGGACATCATACACCATCCACCGAATCTGAAATGACATGTGCCCAGTTCCATATATTTAGAAATGGACTCATTAGCAGGATGACTGAAACGAAATAGTTCTCCTTACTGGCCTCGTTAACACCCTTCACATTTTTATCTCTGTGTTACTTAAAAGATAATCTGTAAAGACTCATTTGAAAATCACTTGAAGAGAGCAATTACAAGCAAAGAAGGGCAGTATTATCTTGGAGAAATTGAACTCGTGGTTTAGATTATAATTATTTTCATTTGTTTGCTTTTCTGTATAGAGAGTTTTTGGTGTGAGCTGTACAAAGAATATTACAATAATTTACTTTGACACTCGTTTTTGTTTAAGTTGTTGTAGCTGCTATTGAAACATCGTGAGTTCAAATGTGTCAGATATGTAGTTTTTTAATGTAAAATTGGTATCCTTGTAATGAAAGTGTGTTTAATACTTCTCAGCACAATGTAAAATTATTAATTTCTGTTTATGTATAATAATGAAAATAAACCTCGCAACTAAACATTGTCGATTAGCAACAAGAAATCTGTTATATACACCTTCTCGTGATGATGGAAACACAAACCAGTTCTTCTGACAAACAGTGATCAAGATCATCGTTATTATTATTAATATTCTTACTGAATTAAAATAGTTGATCGTATTGATGTTTAAAAGTTAATACCCTTTATGTACAAAAATTATTAGTAGAGTAAATCATTTTAATTCATGATATTTTTGACAATTAAGTTTTACTTGACTTATTTTTACACAATTTGTTTTTTTTACATGATTTTTACAAATTTATTTATATCGGCAATCCCTCACTGAAAGACAAGATAAACAACAAAAATGTCTCAGTTTTCAATGTTGAATTTCTAAAAGGTTCTTGTAGCTTGAAAAAGGAAATATATGAATTAGAAATCCTCACTGTCGATAACAGACACATATAACGATCAAGAATGCTGAATTTATTGATGCATTTTCTTGTACGGAGACAATCTGCGGCTTATTTTGTTATCTGACTTGCAATAACAGATGAGAAATTGATTTGATTCTAAATTAGATGACAAGAGAATGGTCATTTTCCATATACACCACAAACCCTAGAAAAACATGTGTCGCGTAACCAGAAAATTAAAATAATAACAACAAAGAAAAAATTAAAAAGGAAGAATGAAATAAATATATAATAGAAAAATAAAATAAAATAAATAAATAAATCCTTCTACTAAACTCAGATTCGGTTAAATAAAGACGTTGAAAACAATGAACTGTAAGCCGCCTGCAACTTTAGACTTACACGTATCAGCAGATACTGCAAAACATGAAATCTTTTGTCACACAGTCTCGATAGAGTTCTTATATTTGTGCCTTTTTCTTTTGTTGTGTTATTTCCATCGAAGAGTGTCTTTATTTAGCAGCTATAGTGTCTTGATACATTTAAAAGCTTTTAGTATTAAGAAGTTTGAAAGTAGAAAACAGTACTGTAAATGCCACAGAGAGTAACCTAAAAACTGTCATCATTTATATCACCAGCATATCAAGAACAACACAATAATAGTAATTTAAAAATTAATAATGATAATAATATAAGAACTATGATCTTAACAAAAGATAGAATATATAATGAGAGAAGGAATAAAATGAGAGAGAGAGAGAGAGAGAGAGAGAGAGAGAGAGAGAGAGAGAGAGAGAGAGAGAGAGAGAGAGAGAGAGAGAGAGAGAGAGAGAGAGATTATATTTACTCAGACATAAAAGTAATTAGTTTTATGTCTAGTTTTGCCTTTATTTACTGATCACAAATGTTCTTTTCATCTTACATTTAAGGTAAGATAACATCAAAACATGATTCACATATTTGTATTTCGATTAAGATAAACAAAGGAATAGTCGTCGCTATTACTGGCCAACAACCACAACATCGTGTCCAAAGAGAACTGCAGATACACAGCGACATCGATTCCTTTAGCTCGCCTGACACACCAATTAGACAAATCAGAAAAGTATTTCAGTAATTTCCTCAGGTTCCAACCCCGAAACTACTTCAAAGACGTTATTATCCAATAAAGCCTGCAATCAAATCGAAATCATTTCCATATGTTAGAGCTCTTTTGATTCTTATTTCTCTGTAAAACGTTGATATTTTATACCAAGGACTTTTTTTATAATTTAAATGTCAGGTAGACTTTCGCAATTGAAGGGTCAGTATTTGTAATAGTTTTGTTATGTACGTGTCTAGTTAAACTTTCGTTATCTGTGCGCTGAGCTGCATCGGTTGATTCGAGTAAATAGTCTGAGAGAAAAAACATCTCGCTTATAAGCGTATAGATTTATATTTACTCTTTATATGTCACATGAACGATGCCACGTTCACAATTTTATGGTATTCACTATCGTAGAATCATGGCTTCTTAAGAAGAGCCTCTGTGTATGAATACTACCAAGCGCCCTCTACGCTGCTTCTTAGCATGTTTTGTGTGTAATTACTGAATTATCTCTGTGTCATACACGATGTCTGAAGTTCCGAGCTACACAATGCTGACACGTTAGAATATTATGTATGAAGATAAGTTAATATTACACAAAATGTCGAGTTTGAAAGTCTGTTTCTGCTGACGCCTGCAACATTAGATAAGGTAATTTTACTTAAATGTATCTCTGGGGAGTGCATTATTAGAATATGCAAGAATTCAGTGGCGGAGAGCAGTATCACTCACCTCCTGTCCATTAATTCAGTGGTTGAGAAAGCGTTGTAAATGTCACATTATATTTGCACGTACTTTCTAGGCAGACGATCCCTTGGGTTACAAACTTTGTAACCTTACCGAGAGATTATGCACTTCTCAAAATACTCGGTACATTATGCAACATCCTTCAAAAGTCCAAATATAACTAATAATTTAGGCCATTCATAATGAGAGAGAGAGAGAGAGAGAGAGAGAGAGAGAGAGAGAGAGAGAGAGAGAGAGAGAGAGAGAGAGAGAGAGAGAGAGAGAGAGAGAGAGAGAGAGAGAGAGAGAGACTCATAATGAACTGTAAACATTTTTATCGAATGCTTCCTTTAGTAACACATACGATCAGTATATTATTTTTCCTAGAAAGTAAATACGATTCTATAAATCATATTAGGAAAACGATACCTCTTAGACTTCCTTGTAGTGAACTCAGTACAGGTGATTATTTAGAGAAACATCTTTTCTTCTCGGTTACTGATGGCCACCAACCTCATTAGAAACCAAATTTTCTTTTTTCAGTATTTTATTATATACTGACGGGAAAACATTACTTTCTAGTAGTATAACTAAAACATTATTAGCAGGGCGAAAGAACCCGTTATAACACAGACTGAATCGAGCTGGAGTATCACGATTTATGGCCACGTGCTGCCATTAATGTCACTATTTGAATATGTTTATGACATTTGGTACATCATAAAAGTGTAATAAAGTATAACGAAAACGTGGAGAAAAAGACTGCTATTGTTTTGTCTGGTCTTCATATATAAGGAAAATAAAATAGTTTACCGTCTTCCTAGTGGGACTTTTACAGCTATGTTATGAAGTTAAGTAGGTGCAGCACATACCTTAGATATGTACTCTCATACTTTACTAAATGTCGTTTATTTTCTTCTATTTGCTATTTACGTTTTAAACGGTAAAAAAGTAATATTCCTCTTGTTAGATTAACCACATTAATATGCGTCTAATAAATGACATGTACTAGGTTATCAAAGGTTTCATTAAAAAATTAATTCATCAAAAATATAAGTAAAACGGTTAAATTTTAGAACCATGTGACGATATTTTAAGTTTACAAGAGAATACTAGGTTTGTTTTGAGAACTTCAGTACATATATATATATTCCAGTGCTTGGCTAAGGGTACTAGTGTAATGAATACTACAAATGAAAAAGAAGCCCACAATGCACTGCAGCGATTGCCAGGATTCACGCTACCCACCTCCATGGCCACTTTGAGGATAATGTTTTGTTAAGGTCAAACAAAATTTGAAAGAGCGCCTCGGAGTTTGTTTAATTCTTTTTCCAAGATTTAGCCTGGCTCTCTTGCTGCAAATTATTTTCGCTGTTTTGTTTGCACTGATGAATATGGCGAGATTTCGACCAAGTATGAAATCGACAAATTTGCTTCCATTAGCGACCATCTTTCAATGTTTGATTGCAGCGACAGTGTATACAAATCACAACTATTTATGCAAATTGGGTTCACGTATGTCTTCAGTTCTGTATCCTGTGATAGTCCATAACGGTACTGTGTTATTCCAACATGGCGACAACAGTAACAAGAACAACCATGTTACAAAAAACAACTGAAACAAGCATAACAATTCAGTGATGATAACGAAGTCACTATGATGTTGACCAAATAAACAGTTATGTCATAAATATTTTATTGTTGACATATTTATTTTATTTTATATTTATTTTATTTACTTATTTATTATTATTATTATTATTATTATTATTATTATTATTATTATTATTATTATTGTTGTTGTTATTATTATTATTATTATATAAAAAAAAAATCACATTTTTGTCTCATTTTGTAATGAGTATTCTCAGTTTGTATAAACATACAGATCTCAGTCCTGGAAACTCATTATATCTGAAATACATGAATAAATGATTTTCTTTATAAAATAACAAGTTCTGATTTCTTCATGTTTCAGTGAATATAGATTACATTATAATATGATTATATGTATTACAAGTGCAACGTGAATATTATTAACGTTAAGTGTCACGTTTTTGTCTGTTAAAGAGTTTTGTGTAGATGTTGGATACTTTTTATTTATATTGTTTATCCTGGTATTTCAGATTCTTTTTTTTTTGTATGTCTCGTTTATTTTTTCTTCTTGACTGCTGTTTGTTTTATAATTATTAGTATTAATATTAGAAGTAGCAGTAGTAGTGATAGTAGTAGCAGTAGTAGGTGGTAGTAGTAGCAGCAGTAGTTCTAGTAGCAGTAGTAATTGTAGTAATATTTCTGGTTAATTATCAGTTGGAGATGCATGCTAACAGAAATAGTCTACACTAAACTTAATTAAAAACTAAATACTTTCACAGTATGAACACTGGAATGTTAAAAGTAATGGGAAAATAATAGAAACTGGTTCTATGAGCTGGTGATGTCTTGAGACTTATTAGCGACTAATTAAAGAAAAAAGAAACAACTACTCAGCAACAAGCGCGCTCTGTACGCGCCTCCCCCCCACCGTAATAATCCTTGTCTAATGACGTTTAGAGAAAGCGAAGATCACAGAAAATATTTTTTTACGTTGAACAATTTTACAACAAAAATGTCGTCAAGAAGCTGTGATCACAGACATTATTGATTAATTTATTAGTTTCGTCAGTAAAATAAACAAACAAAAAAATGTTATCAGTGTTCATTTCCTTGCAGGTTGTGCATGCTTTATGCGATTTGCAAGATTTTTGTATTATTTGGAAAACGCGTGCTGAGAGAAATCTGTAAACGCTGGAGTGAGTACAGCGAGAGATTTAGAACTGTTTACACTCGTCTCGTTCAGGCGTCTATTAAAGACACGATGTCAATGAATCAAGCTTTTGAGCAGCGGCTAGTAATTACTGAAATCTGTAAATTTCTAGCATGAAAACATTGTGAATTCTGATAAGTGAAGCTGATTTTCTAGCAGATTACTTTCTGGTAGCCGCCGTGGATTCTGAACAATAACTGCGTGTAAACTTGAAAATAGCAGTTGGATGAGTTGATTTCAAGTAATAATTGGTACGCTTAGTATCACGAGAAAATAAATATTTCTTGTTATTCTAAATGTCCTTGAAGACGAATAAGAGATAATAATTTGCTTTACATAATCGTCAATACGTCTACTGGAACATTTACCACTCCAGTCCCGGTTTCATGCATGGCAAATTCATTCTGTCAAAAGCAGTGGCATGTGCTTTCCTGCTTATGGGAAGTTATGTAAAAAATATACTGCTGCTAGTCGGTAACCCACTGACTGTCGCAAGATTTTAAAACTCTCGCGTTATATTCCATAATAAAAAACAACATCGTACGTCTGAGCAGTTTGGACACTGAATTTTGAAGTGCTACTGAGGCCTTTCACAGACAACATCATACGTCTGAGCAGTTTGGACACTGAATTTTGAAGTGCTACTGAGGCCTTTCACAGACAACATCATACGTCTGAGCAGGTTTGGACACTGAATTTTGAAGTGCTACTGAGGCCTTTCACAGACAACATCACACGTCTGAGCAGGTTTGGACACTGAATTTTGAAGTGCTACTGAGGCCTTTCACAGACAACATCATACGTCTGAGCAGGTTTGGACACTGAATTTTGAAGTGCTACTGAGGCCTTTCACAGACAACAACAAGGTTTGGGCAACCACGGTTTTCTTCTTTAGAGGGCTTCTTTCATGACAGATCACTATAAATTTTAAAAAATTGAACCATCTAAGATCTGGATTAAAATTTTGAAGCAAACTAAAATCGCTTCTGCGTTCCTCTTGGGTTAGGCGCCCTGAAGCTTCAATAATTTCGTAACTGATCCGCCCCCGAAATCAATACCTGATAAGAATAAGTGTAATTTAGACAAATATTCACTATCAAGATTTTGTTCTTATTTTAAAATATTTTTATATTATTTAACATGTTATTAAAACTACGTCAGTGATTTGTCAGTTTTACATATCCTTAGAACTGATAGGTTGCGTGTGTAAGTGTGGGTTTATAGGGGATCGTATATGTATGATGTTCATTCAGACACAAAAATAAATTAAAAAACAGTATTAAATAAATAAATAAATAAATAAATTAATAATAATAATAATAATAATAATAAAAATCTCACTGCCATCTAAAGCTTACTTCTGAACGGCTTTAAGAACATATTCGCCACATAATTATGGCTTCCTGGTTTCTTGTGATTATCTTTATCATATTAAAAACAATTTTTTTCAATGCAAATATTATAAATGTCTTCAGGCATCACAGAGAATTCTACAAATAAAACATTTTTTTAAAAGGGCATTTTGACTTCCTACTCACATTTGTGGAAGGGGACGCTTCAAGCATTGTTGAGTTAGGATATAATTATTTTGCTTAAAATCACTTCTCTATCCTATTAACCACTCACGGATTAATGAGGAAAGATAAGAAAGAATATGTTCTCAGTGCTACTCATCGATAAACTGATGGTGTGATTTCGACGGATGTCAAACATTGAAGTTTAAATCTATTTTGTACTTCCTCGTTAATGTTAATTATTTCCGTCGCCCAGACACGTTATTGATTAGTGACACCAAACAACAACTGATAACAACTGATTATTGAACTATAACTCTAGTACAGCTATTGTTACTACTGCCACCACGAAACAGCCACAACCTACTTTCACTTTTCAGTCAGCAAAATTAATCTACTGCTTCTGTTACTGACAGTACAACCGTTACTACTGCCTCTACTACTTCAGTGCAACTGCTTCAATGGCTGCTACTACCACTACTGCCATTTTCATTATTGCTATGTTGTTATTGAGATTAGTACTACTAATGCGAGAGTGAATACTAGAGCCACAGCAGCTTCTACTTCTGCTACTATCACTAATACTACGTTTAGTAGAATTCAGTTAATACAACTACAACTACTTCTTCTGCAACTGTTACTACAACTACTGAGATTACTACTACTCCCTGTAATTATTAGTACAGCTACCACGACTATACTACTACTACTATTACTACTACTACAACTACTCTAACATTACAACTATACTACTCACCGCAATTATTAATACAAATACGACTACTAGTACTACTACTAATACTACAACTACTACCACTGCCATTACTACTACTAGTCACCGTAATTATTACTACAACTGCTATTACTACTGCTACTACTACTACTGCTACTACTACTACGACTACTACTAATACCATCACCACCTCACAACGACATTTTTAAATTATTATTGTTGTAAGTAGCAGCAATAGTAATAGTAGTTGCAGTAGAAGTAGTAGCGGTAGTTGCATTATTCAGTATTATATGGATTATAAAAGATGAGAATCTGTGTTTTCATGAAACAGAGAGAGTTCGCCTTTGTGTGTTCTGTACTAAAAACACTGGAAACAGAAGAGAGTCAAGCTGAGATGAGAGCAGTGTTATGTAGCTGATTCTTACTTTATCTGTTTTCTATGATCAGAGTAGCTGATTCTTACTTTATCTGTTTTCTATGATCAGAGTAGCTGATTCTTACTTTATCTGTTTTCTATGATCAGAGTAGTTGATTCTTACTTTATCTGTTTTCTATGATCAGAGTAGCTGATTCTTACTTTATCTGTTTTCTATGATCAGAGTAGTTGATTCTTACTTTATCTGTTTACTATGATCAGAGTAGCTGATTCTTACTTTATCTGTTTTCTATGATCAGAGTAGCTGATTCTTACTTTATCTGTTTACTATGATCAGAGTAGCTGATTCTTACTTTATCTGTTTTCTATGATCAGAGTAGTTGATTCTTACTTTATCTGTTTACTGTGATCAGAGTAGCTGATTCTTACTTTATCTGTTTAATGTGATCAGAGTAGCTGATTCTTACTTTATCTGTTTTCTGTGATCAGTGTAGCTGATTCTTACTTTATCTGTTTTCTATGATCAGAGTAGCTGGTTCTCACTTTATCTGTTTTCTATGATCAGAGTAGCTGGTTCTTACTTTATCTGTTTACTGTGATCAGAGTAGCTGATTCTTACTTTATCTGTTTTCTGTGATCAGTGTAGCTGATTCTTACTTTATCTGTTTTCTATGATCAGAGTAGCTGGTTCTCACTTTATCTGTTTTCTATGATCAGAGTAGCTGGTTCTCACTTTATCTGTTTTCTATGATCAGAGTAGCTGGTTCTCACTTTATCTGTTTTCTATGATCAGAGTAGCTGGTTCTTACTTTATCTGTTTACTTTGATCAGAGTAGTTGATTCTTACTTTATCTGTTTTCTGTGATCAGTGTAGCTGATTCTTACTTTATCTGTTTTCTATGATCAGAGTAGCTGGTTCTTACTTTATCTGTTTTCTATGATCAGAGTAGCTGGTTCTTACTTTATCTGTTTACTGTGATTAGAGTAGCTGATTCTTACTTTATCTGTTTACTATGATCAGAGTAGCTGATTCTTACTTTGTTTACTATGATCAGAGTAGCTGATTCTTACTTTATCTGTTTACTGTGATCAGAGTAGCTGATTCTTACTTTATCTGTTTACTGTGATCAGAGTAGCTGATTCTTACTTTATCTGTTTACTGTGATCAGAGTAGTTGATTCTTACTTTATCTGTTTTCTGTGATCTGTTTCTTACTTTATCTGTTTTCTACGATCAGAGTAGCTGATTCTTACTTTATCTGTTTTCTATCAGAGTCTGATTCTCACTTTATCTGTTTTCTACGATCAGAGTAGCTGATTCTCACTTTATCTGTTTACTACGATCAGAGTAGCTGATTCTTACTTTATCTGTTTACTGTGATCAGAGTAGTTGATTCTTACTTTATCTGTTTACTGTGATCAGAGTAGCTGATTCTTACTTTATCTGTTTACTGTGATCAGAGTAGTTGATTCTTACTTTATCTGTTTTCTGTGATCAGAGTAGCTGATTCTTACTTTATCTGTTTTCTACGATCAGAGTAGCTGATTCTTACTTTATCTGTTTTCTACGATCAGAGTAGCTGATTCTCACTTTATCTGTTTTCTACGATCAGAGTAGCTGATTCTCACTTTATCTGTTTTCTACGATCAGAGTAGCTGGTTCTTACTTTATCTGTTTACTGTGATTAGAGTAGTTTATTCTTACTTTATCTGTTTACTATGATCAGAGTAGTTTATTCTTACTTTATCTGTTTTCTATGATCAGAGTAGCTGATTCTTACTTTATCTGTTTTCTATGATCAGAGTACTGTTCTCATTATCTGTTTAGATAGTTTTATTCTTACTTTATCTGTTTTCTATGATCAGAGTAGCAGATTCTTACTTTGTTTACTATGATCAGTGTAGCTGATTCTTACTTTATCTGTTTTCTATGATCAGAGTAGCTGATTCTTACTTTGTTTACTATGATCAGTGTAGCTGATTCTTACTTTATCTGTTTTCTATGATCAGTGTAGCTGATTCTTACTTTATCTGTTTACTATGATCAGAGTAGCAGATTCTTACTTTGTTTTCTATGAAAAGTGTAGCTGATTCTTACTTTATCTGTTTTCTATGAAAGAGTAGCTGATTCTTACTTTATCTGTTTACTATGATTAGAGTAGCTGATTCTTATTTATCTGTTTACTATGATCAGTGTAGCTGATTCTTATTTATCTGTTTACTATGATCAGTGTAGCTGATTCTTACTTTATCTGTTTTCTTTGAAAAGTGTAGCTGATTCTTACTTTATCTGTTTACTATGATCAGTTAGAGAAAAAATTAGAGAGGGGAAAAATATCATATAAACAAGTTATTTAATAAACAAAAATGTATTCTAATTTCTAACTTTGACAGTACTGTAACATACCAGTGTCAATCAGTCAACTTCTATTATTAGTTGTACGTGACCTCCACACTTTTCTGGCTTCTTTTTCGTGGGCTTCGTTCTCAGTTTTAGCTCGTTATGTCATCAAGTATTATTACCTTTGGTTTCCAGCTGCAAAGTGTTTCTAAAATGTGTCAGTGTACATTCAGTACAAATTTGTCTCTGAAAATTAATTATATGAGACGCAGATAAACTGTAATATTACTGTTTTTATTATATTAATTCAGTAACTAATTTGATTTTCGCGTGCATTCCGCGATTTTAAAATTGTTTTCATCTAAGACAGATAATGTATTTCAGCTATTTAGTGTCATTTTCTGTTTAGAAAATTTATTGTTATTCTTTCTGAGTCTTGTATAAACACTACAACGAGGAGGAATCTTAACAAAAAATCTCTTTTTTATCTTGTAAGGTTTCTACTGTCTTTTCTCAGATGGTTTATTATAGTTTGTTTTTGACGGCTGTGGGTAGATGTAGATCAAAGACCAGTATATGCTAACCGAACAGTTCATCTGTAGGCAGCAATATTTTCTCTTTGACACTTTATCAATAGGTCTGATAAAACAGTATGTAGATTCCATAGTGTCTACATCACAGTATGTATAGATTTGTGTTTATCTAAGAACTTTGTTAATCAACGGTTTCGTTTCATCAGCATATTTAATATTTCCAAAATATTATAACTCAGATACAGTAATATAATAATAAGTTTCTACAGATTAAAAACAGTATGGATATATAATATTTTTTGTTTAAAAAATTTTACCAAATGAGTCAGTTTCAAAAGAAATATTTTTTTTTTTTTTTTTAAATAATTGCAATGATATCATTCGTAATACTGTGTGATAATTTTAAGATTATACTTTCGTGAAGTAATAAATATGAGGTATATCTATTAAACAACGTAAAGTTATGATATTGTAAAATTCTGTGAATAGTACACGGAGATCGTTAACGATAGTTTATTATTGACAGTATGCGAGTCTTGTTGTTATGTACGTACATGAATTTGCAATGTGTGCAAAAGTGAATTAATTTAGCAATATAATATAAACAATGCAACAACATACTATATATGTATATGAAATGAATTCTGCAGAATATTGCTTTGAATTAGTAATTTAACTCTCTCTCTCTCTCTCTCTCTCTCTCTCTCTCTCTCTCTCTCTCTCTCTCTCTCTCTCTCTCTCTCTCTGGCATAGAAAGTGCAATCTATTCAGTCTAAGATTTATTATCTTCCTAAGTGTCTGTGCGTAATAATTCCCATTATATAACTATACAGTACTATTTGAAAAATGCTGTTAGCTGTAAAACGTCTAGAAGGTCAGTCATTGTTTGGAAATACCTCATCGCCTCTGTAGCATACTTCAGGCTCACACTGAAAGGGTTCGTCTGCTAAACTCTCGTGATCTTCGTGTGACTGGGTAATTTGATGAATTCAGTGTATAAAACGTCTCGACTTTTTAAAAACCTTTTTTTGTAATTTTAACAAAGCACAGACTTGTTGAGACGAACTGTGTGCAGCAACAGTTTTAGAGACCAGACAATATCATCAGTTATTTACTTCTTATTTTTATTGTAATAGTTTTTAATCAACTTTGTAACGTTACTTACTGATGATAGCACAGTACATCAAGCTCAGTTACCCACAGTCTAGTTTTGCATCAACTACAGTTATATTGCTGATAGTTTTATATCAACTTCAACCATACTGTTGATATATTTTTAATTAGTTAATATAGTTGATATTGTGTATCAATTACAGTTATATTGTTCTTAATTTTGCATCAACTATAGCTATATTGTTGACTGTTTTGTATTAACTAGTTAATATTTTTGATAGTTCTATATTATTTACAGTTATATTGTTCATAATTTTGTATCAACCAATTATACTGTCGATAGCTTTGTGCACTTATAGTGATAGCTTTGTGCACTTATAGTGATAGCTTTGTGCACTTATAGTGATAGCTTTGTGCAGTTATAGTGATAGCTTTGTGCAGTTATAGTGATAGCTTTGTGCAGTTATAGTGATAGCTTTGTGCAGTTATAGTGATAGCTTTGTGCACTTATAGTGATAGCTTTGTGCACTTATAGTGATAGCTTTGTGCAGTTATAGTGATAGCTTTGTGCACTTATAGTGATAGCTTTGTGCACTTATAGTGATAGCTTTGTGCAGTTATAGTGATAGCTTTGTGCAGTTATAGTGATAGCTTTGTGCAGTTATAGTGATAGCTTTGTGCAGTTATAGTGATGATTGTTTTATGTCACACAGTTATAGCGTTCATAGTTTTGTATCAATTACGGTAATATTGTTCATTGTTTTCTATCAACTACAGTCATATTGATGACAGTTTTGTATCAACTACAGTCATATTGTACACACTGTTCTGTCAACTACAGCTATATTGTTCATAGCTTTGTATCAACTACAGCTATATTGTTGATAGTTTTGCATCAACTAGTCATATTGTTCATTGTTTTGTATCAACTACAGCTATATTGTTGATAGTTTTATATCAACTACAGTTATATTGTTTTGTATCAACTACAGTCATATTATTCATAGTTTTGTATCAGCTACAGTCATATTGTTCATAGTTTTGTATCAACTACAGCTATATTGTTGATAGTTTTATATTAACTACAGTCATATTGTTGATAGTTTTGAATCAACAGCAGTCATATTATTCGTAGTTTTGTATCAACTACAGCTATATTGATAGTTTGTGTCAACTACAGTCATATTATTCATAGTTTTGTATCTACTACAGTCATATTGTTCATAGTTTTATATCAACTACGGCTATATTGTTGATAGTTTTGCATCAACTACAACTATATTATTCATATTTTTGTATCAACTTCAGCTATATTGTTCATAGTTTTGAATCAACTACAGCTATATTGTTCATAGTTTTGTATCAATAACAGTTATTTGTTAATAGTTTTATGTTAACTTCAGTTATATAGTCGAAAGCCTTTTTTTATCAATTACAGTTATACTGTTGACGAGATGGAAGGGGGGGGGAGTAATCTGGTCACATGATGAAAGATGATGTGTTTTCGTATCCAAACATTTATCTTCAGGCTCGTCACAGAGATGAAGTAGATGTTGTTTGTGAGAATCACATGTAAATAATAAGAGATGGTTTGAATTCTAAAAAAAAAAATATATATATATCCTATTTATTAAACACTGGTTGAGTCATTTTTCTTCAAACAGTAATTATTATACATTTATGTGTAGCTAAACATCTTTTTTTTTTTTCACTCTCATTTTCTTTACTTTTTTTCTTTTTTTCTGTGTTGTGTAGTTTGCCTTGGATAAAATCAGGAACTCCATTAGTTCCCATTGTATTCAGCAACTGAAACCCGCGAAACCAGAATCTGAAATAATCCGACCGAACAAGCGTACTGAATAAGCAAAATTAACAATAAGCTTAAATAAATTACTAAAACTAATTAATTAAAATTTGACACAGACCTTGATACTTCTGATACACGTAAACATTCTGTGAAATAAAATAGCTGCTGCTGCTGAGGATTTCTGTTTTAAGAAATTATTTATTTTTACAGCCTCTGATGTTCACAGAATATCAATACTTTGCGTAGTGTAGAAATTATGATCAGGTAGACTCGTATTTATGCTGAGTTACGAATTGACATCTTTTCCCTTTCTGTACTTTTTTAAAAACGTGATGTAAGTGGAAGCCATGAGATTATTTGTTTGATGTGTACGACATCGTATGTGATGAAAGTATTTTAATGATCGTCTCTGTCTCTTTCATTCTATTACTGCGTCTGTCTGTTTTTAGGTGGATATGAAATGATTCTTATGATTCTTTTCTTTTTTCTTTTTTTCTCGGTATCTTCCTGGACTATTCCTCCCACCCTGTGTGACATACAAAGCATCACGACAGATCTATGGAAAGTTTCGTATGTTTTGTTTGTTATTTTTGTGTGTTTTTTTTCTACGGATAAATTATTATTAATTTGTTTATACGTTTTACAAAGTGTTGATCGTATTTAAAACAACATACGGCTGCAGAGCTCATCGATGTCAGATACAGACAGACTTTGTTAGATTGAACACGACTAATACAGTTTCTAAAGCGTATTTGTGTCTGTGTGTATCTCTGTTTAATGTAAGCTAATACTGGATTATAGCGTCTGAAATATGATCGATCTTAGATATAGATTAATACTGTATTAATATCTTACTTTCAAAACAGAAAGAAAAAAAATCAACATTTCAGTAAATGTTTTTTGTTGCTAGTCCTCGCAGGACTGAATGTAAGAGGCCGGGGTTGCAGTAAATACAGTGATGCCCTAAGGCGTTCTAAGACAAAGTTGATCTCCGAGTGGTTACTAAGCATTCATGTGTACACACTGTTCCACTGTTCCTCTGTGGTATTTTCTTATCCGATACTGAACTCCCGTTCTTATTGTCTGGTTGAAAAACTAAATGAGTAAAAAGTTACTTTGGAGAAAACAGCTTCAGTACTAAAAAAAACTAATTGACGTATGGGGTTTTTTTTTTAGTTATTTTTGTCATTTCTTTTCTTATTTTTCTTCTTATTATTATTAGCATAAACTATGTCTTTTTTAGTCTGTTTGTATGTTTAATTATTTATTTTTATATCATATTTTATTTTCCTTTTTATCATAATATCTTTATTATGAAATTTCAACTTCTATATACATGTATATGCAATTACTGTAATCATTCGTTGTGTTCGTTCAGTCACATGACAAGAGCAATAATAATAATTTAGAATGAAAACATTTTACGAGAAAGTTTTCTTCGATACGAACGCAGACGAATGTTTGTTTTCTTAAACCGGATCTCGCTTCATTCGGTGATCAGTCACACAGCACCCGTCATTCGACCCCGCGATAACAACCATTAATCTGCTAAAACAGAAACAAAGTTCGCTCGGAGCCTCGACGCTCAGTTAACTTCAGACAGGCAAACAAAACAAGCTGCATTTGACAGGAAATTTGAAGAAAATGGTTAATACATAGTTTAATTTATCTTCAGTCCAAACCGATTTAATTAATATCAACGATTTTTAATTTGCATTTGCTGTTAGTCTGAGACATATGTATATGTATATAGATATATAGATATATATGCATCGTATCTCGATGCTGGATAGCTATTTAGAGATATAAAACATCCACACCTAGGCGCGCGCACACACAAGAGGGCGCTGCGCATTGTTAAAACGAGCGGTAACTTATTGACGAATCAGTAAATACTCTTGCACGTCCTGAAATAAAAAGCACGTGACTTACACTTTCATTCATTCAAATCACTGCACTGTTCCTCGACGTCATCATTCCTCCAGTCATGCGAAGAAAATAAATTACTGAGTAATTATTATTTCAATTAGTTTTTAAGAACTATCAGAAGAACAGATAGCCACTGGCAATATGCAAAAATTGAACATTACAAGAATAAAATTTATGTAATAGTAATCATATTTCTTTAGTTCTCTAATTAAGTAAAATAATATAAATGTATCAGTGAACATATTTAAAAAATAAATAATAATTAATAAATATAAAACTATTTATACTTCTATTCACTAAGTATTCTGGTTATAAACTGAAATACATTCTTATCTCATACGAAAAAAGTAAACAAAGTGAATTAAAAAATGTCTTTATTATAGAAATAAATATAAATTGCTTTTTTATATATGTAATTAAAATGTTTTACCATTGTTTTCCCTTTTACAAAGATTATGATGTGACAAAAACTTGAGAATAAAAAAAGAAAAGAAAAAAAAAAAAAAAAAAAAAAAAAATCTGATAGCAAAAATTACCGGAATGGCAAATATAGCAGTATATTTACAAACATAAATATTCACACGCTGCAGTGGAAATGTGTCAGCAGAGGGTAATAACTCTCATATAAAACTGTTAATTCCAGGTAATTGTCACAAAATACCACATGTAGTTTCTAATGATTTAAACACGGTCTAACAATGTCTCTAAAACTGGACACGTACATCAATTACGTTGTGAAAATGCCAGGCCAGCAAGAGCTAATTCATTTTTCTCATTTTATTAGATTTCTTAAAGATTAACATCGAGCCATGACATTTATAGTTAACAAGCTGCTCTCTCATTATCTAATAATGAAAACAAATGTTGTTCTAGGAGAGGTTCTTGAACAAGAAAAGATAAGATCATTAATGTCCCATCTATAAAGTGATATTGTCCTAGCACTTAGGTATCAAGAGAATAAATTCAGAAAGAAGGAAATAATGGGAAAATGAAAGAAAGAAAGAAAAAATAAATAGAAAGGAAAGAAGGAAGACAGAATAGAAAGGAAAGAAGGAAGACAGAATAGAGAGGAAAGAACGAAGACAGAATAGAGAGGAAAGAACGAAGACAGAATAGAGAGGAAAGACAGAGAGTGAGATTCATTTGGTGTGTACACTGCGCGTGGTGTGTTGTGAGTGGCGCGTGCGTGATGCGTGTGTGTACAGCGGCAAACCGTTTGTGTGTAACACGAAGGACAGAAATATGTTTGTTCTCTATTTCTAGTCTGACAATACCTGTAACCCCAGGTGTTGACAGGTAACTTTTCGGACATATTCACAAATCGGTTTAAACAAAAAAGATTTAAAAAAAACTTGCTCTGATGCAGAACAAAAAAAGTAAATAAATAAATAAAAATCCTAGGTACGCCAGTAACTCAGTTTTATCTGAGGTTTAAAAAAGCCAGTTTGAAGCGCGGTACGCGCGGCAGAGAAAATTGTAAATTAATTCTTTTTAAGTATGATTCTTTTTCTCTGTCATCAGCAAAAAAAAAAAAAGTAAAGTTATTTTCAGATTCCAGATAACATATACTATTTTGGAAGATCAGTATTTGTTAATAAAGTTTTATTAATTTATAAAAAAAAATATTCCATTTCAATAAATAGGAAATAATAATTATAATTATTTATTAATTAATTAAAAACTAATTTTAAGTTCAATATAACAAAGAAAAAAATGACAGCAAGAAGACACAATAATGATGATGATGATAATGATAACAAAGTAAAATAATAATAATAATAATAATAATAATAATAATAATAATAATAATCAATAAATAAATAAATAAATAAAATATAAATAAATAAAATAAAATAATTATAAAAAAACACCCGTGTACTGAAATGCCCTATTTTTTTTTTTATTCATTTGAATTGCATTATTTTATTATTTGTAGTTTATTAAAAGAAAACAAATTTCATAAAATGTTTTAATGTCAGCTATTAAAATTTAATCAAATATTTAACATTTTACATTAAATTAATGTTACAAGAACAATAATTGAATATATGTGATAAACAGCATGAATTTTAAAAGTCATTTATATAATCATTAATCATCCTATAAAACTTATGCAAATAAATAAATAGATACTAATTGTATTTGTTAATATTCATCAATAATAAAATAACCAAGTGAGAATGATATATAAATGTATCATGCAGTGTTCTAACCTCTTTGCGAGTGAATCTACGAATACTGGACGTGTTTACATACAGTTCACTATTTTTCCCAGTCAGTACATTATTACGTTTTACGTTTTCTTTATTTCTTTCTTCTTCCTGAAATTAGTTTTGTTTAAATAAACCACTGGAATTACTAGCTACGTAGTTTTAGTATTTTTAGTAGATGCGTTACTTCCCATTCTAACTAGTACGTGCATGTAACGATATCGTGTTTCTACTCGCCTACGACAGCTCACGAGGTGAAGCAGTAGGTTCATACGCTAAGATTTAATCAAGAATCACTGGATTTTACAGTCAGATGATGTTGAGATGATGCTAAATAAGTATTAATTCATATGTTGCTTTTCTGTGTAATGTTTTATTTGTATTTCTTTCGGGGTTTTTTTTTCGTTTTTTTAGTTAGTTTTTTTTTTTTTTTTTTTTTTCATCGATTTATTTAGTTCTGTTCAGGGTTTTTAGTGTAAATTAATTAAAAAAAAATTCTGTAAACATCAAATTCCAGTATAGTATGAGAAAATTTTGAATATATTATCCATGACAGTTTGTGCAAAATATAGAAGAAGAAAAAAATCATCTTTACTTATCCTTTAAACACAAGTTACTTCAGAATTAGTATAACAAAGAATATTTTCATTTTTGTGCTTCTGAATAATATTATTCTTTGCTTTAGGGCTGTTTTCCGTCATCGACAACCACGTCCTCTGAGACGATTCTCTCTTACACAAAAGACGCCTAATTTGTTGTCTAAACTTTTTGCCAGTTGCACAGTACAAGAAGAAGTTCATGGAATGATTCACGTACATTAGTAGTTTGGTTATGGCTTCTGCCAAGCTGAAGCGAGCGATATTTTTCGGATCGTGGAGAAGCTGATTCCCAAATGTCGTCACAATAAGAAAAATGTTCATGGGCAACGTGGTTAAGAGAAAACTGAATGAAACGGTGAGAAGCATGATTGTCAGTTTTGTCCCCTCAGTGCTCTGTCGTCGTGCGTCCAGTTTTTGTCTTTCCGAAAAGCTCTGCATCTTCTCTCTGCAGTTGTGCGCTTTCACCACCTGATGAATTATCATGATGTTCAACATCAAAATGAACATGAAAGGTAAAAAGGAATAAATGCAGGTGTCCACCCAAGGCCACGCTTCTTCCAGCAACACTTTGTACGGATCAGTTGCGCGACAGACGACAGCGTTTCGGCCGTCTGCGCTCTCTACGACTGTCTGCACCGTCCAGAGGAAGTGAAGGTTTATAACAAACATTAGCAGAACAAGGCCAAGTATAACTTTTTTCGCACGTGGTACATTACACATTTCATTGGCTTTGAACGGGTAGCAGACGACAATAAACCTTTCTACCGTCACCGCCATAATAATCCAAACCGCGGTGTCGCTCACGACGTAGCCAAGTATAACGGTAAGCTTGCACAACCATAATGCCTCGTTTTGCAAAATGACTCCTGTTAATTTCCCAATCCATGTAGGTAGTAATCCAATATGCAGAACAAACAAATCGGCAATGGCAAGACAGGCGAGGTAAAAATACGTGGATACCTTAATCATAGAACGACGTCTGAGAACTAGAAAAGAAAACAAATTTCCAAACGTTCCGATGATGATTATAATTGGAGGAATGTACAAAAGAAGAAACTTGCTCATACGAAATTCCAAGTACTGCATGTATGGTTCTTCATAATTCTCCACCCGCATCGTATCTTCGTACAGAAGAGATTCCAGTTCTTGCAGACTGGTAACTCCCGACTGCCTGAACAACTGCTGCTGGTCGCTAACTGTCAGTTGTCGTATAACAGACATCACCGCCGTCCTATTGACACTGAGTGCGCCTGCGCCAGACCGGTCTAGCAGAAAACTGAAAGTAGAAGACGATAAAGAATTAAACTAATAGCTTCCAATCTGTCATTTGTTGAATTAACGATTAGATTATTGACACTGTTCTCTGATATTGGAATATGTTGTAAAATAGGTAAATTAAAACCTAAAAACACAAACATATATACAGTAATACATCCAGTGTGTGTGGGGGGAGCGGATCTAGAGAGGAGTTCAAGGCGCCCGGACCCCCGTCAAATTTGGGATGTTTTTTTTTTTTTTTTTTTTTTTTTTAAAAATGATTTTTAAAAAAAAACAAATTCTGTCAATGTATAGAACACTGAAGAATACAACAGCATCTCTATTATATGTGTAATTTCAGTAGTGCCTTTTCATAATGTTATGGTGCCCTTTTGTCATGTACTCCCCCTTCATCAGAAAAGCTGGATCCGCCCCAGTGTGTGTGTTTGTGTGTGTTTGTGAGTGTGTGTGAGTGTGTGTGTGTGTGTGTTTGTGTGTGTTTGTGTGTGTGTGTGTGTGTGTGTGTGTTTGTGTGTGTGTGTGTGTGTGTGTGTTTGTGTGTGTGTGTGTTTGTGTGTGTGTGTGAGTGTGTGTGAGTGTGTGTGTGTGTGTGTGTGTGTGTGTGTGTGTGTGTGTGTGTGTGTGTGTGTGTGTGTGAGTGTGAATTTGTGTGTGTGTGTGTGTGTGTGTGTGTGTGTGTGTGTGTGTGTGTGTGTGTGTGTGTGTGTGTGTGTGTGTGTGTGTGTGTGTGAATTTGTGTGTGTGTGTGTGTGTGTGTGTGTGTGTGTATGTGTGTGTGTGTGTGTGTGTGTGGTAGGGCCGAGCGAATCTCGGATACTACTGAAAACCAGATCTATCAGATACAGTCTGCTCAGTAAATTAAAAAGATCATATAAATACCCACTATATTGCTGTATGATTAACACAAAACTGAAGTTTAAGTAATGAACAGCTGATTAGCAAAGTAACAAATATGTGTGATAACAGAATTATCTGAATTTCATTTTAAAACGTACAGTTTTCAAGCTTGATAACAAGTGGAAAATTAATTACCAATCATAACACAATTTAAATTTACAAATGAATAAAATAAAAAAAAACGGTTGCACACTAAAGGAAAATCTAATATAATAAAATGAAAGATATTAAACATGGAAATAATAATATATTTTCAGAGAGGCAGATATACATGTACACTATACATACAACTACAAATAATAATTATAATCAGTAACAGATTATTTATCCAATTTAATCTGGTTGTTTTAGCACAAAAATAATAATTATATCAAATTTAAAACGTCATGTATATGCTGTGTCGGTTTCACTTTATATACCCATCCAGACATATATACATATACATATACGTAGGCACGCACGCACACACCTTGGTACCATGATTCTTTACCGTTGATCTGTTCAACAGATCTTTTTAAAAATAAAAATAAGAGGAAAGATTTAAATAATATAAATAAACAAATAAATAATAATCAAGGGCAGCTAACTCCTATGGCCTTATGAACAGCAGCAACAAACTGATTTGATAGTTTTAATGACAGCATTGAAATCAAGACGATTTAAAAATTATTATTATCACTGTTGTTTTTCTTTGTTTTGTTTTTGTTTTTGTTTTTATTTTTATTTTCTTAGCATTCTAATAAAGGTTTATCTGTTTGTTTTTTCTGATGTACTTAGCGTGATATAAATAAAATGAAAATAATTCTTACTTTGATCACAGAGCTGCGCTGTTCTACAAGGCTATTTAAAAAGAGTTATTTCCCTTGCATTGGCAAAGTACCCCCTGAATAAGCATGTCCAAATCTGTTTTATGTCACACTGAAACAAACCCTGGATGTTACATCGAAAACCAACAAACGCTGCTTTAAAGATTGTCTGATGTCTTAAATAAATATTTACGCTTGGAGTGAAAGTGAAATGGCTATAGAAGATTACCAATTATAATTTAGTTTGAGAATGAAAGTTAATGGAAAACTGTTACCTAACTGTGACAGTTGTTGCATTTTGTTCGCTGATATTAAAATGAAGTTACGTGTTCAAAGAAAGTTATGTGTTTACTGCTGTCAGGATAAAAGCATTTTAATGACCGACCAAGACCATGAACGAAATTTAATAACTTAACTTTCTCAGATATTTAAAATTATTCTGAAGCCACTGACGATTTACAATGGATTCGCTGTCTTGTAACTAGTCTAAAATCAATGATCATCCAGTAAATGTCAAGTTGAAGTCACAAAAGAAAAAGAAAAAAAGCAACGACACAACAACAAACAAACAACAACAACAATAACAATGCAAATCATCATAGACAGTTTTAAATTCTGGACAACTGTCTGGGGTGAAAGGACTGCGCGTCACATGAGTAGAGTTGTACTAATAATTAGATTATGTTCTAGGACTGCAGTGATCAGTCACTCACTCCAGTAATCAAACGTCTCGACATGACTGTCCCCAGACGTCAGTTTTACCAAGATTTATTTTATTACTGTTACTTTTTTTTTTTTTGTGCCAGTAAAACATCAGCAACATTAAAGTATATTTTCTTACTGTTGTCTACACTTTAATGAAATTGTAGTTGCTGATGTCGACATCTGAATGATATTCTTGTTCTCTCGTTTTTATTTTTTATTTTTGTTACGCCTTATGAAAATAGTTTCACTGTTTAACAAGTTTTAATCTGGTTTCATTTTGATGTAAGGTTTCATGATTTTAAGTAACTGTTAAAACTTTAGAACTGAAAAATAATGCGTTCTTCTATTCAAACCATTTAAGTGTATTTCTATTAATTTTCTGATCATGCTAATTTATAAACATAAATGCGACTGTTACTCCTATTACCATTACTGCTAGTTACCATTTTAATTTGCTACAATTATTATTAGTGGTATAGCAACAACTAGTAATAGTACGCTTATCAGTACTATCACATCTAGAAAACTGCTTATATTACAAGAACCGCTATTTCTAAATAAACACTACTGTTTCACTATTTCTGATTAAGTTATTACTGCTACTACCACAACCACCATCATCACATCCACCACTATTACTTATTTCATAATGTAATAAAATTTCGCATTGATTTTTGTAAAATGATATCGAATGTGAAAAAATGTACAATGAATCCAGCTGTATTAAGAGAAATAGGAAAATTGCCTCTGCGTGTAATATGTAAAGTAAGAATTGTTAAATATTGGTTGAAGCTTTAAGAATAAAAAATAAACTGTATCTTAAAACCAATATATGATGATATGCTAGAATATCAGGAATCTTTTGAATGACTATACCATGCAAAATATTTATTATTTTCTTTGGAATTTGGAGGTGCAAGGCTTAATCAGCAAGTTATTTAATATTTATCAAAATTGTTCACATACACTTATCTGTATTCTAGAAACAGACAAAGTGTTGAACGTTTCACCAAAATATTATATTTTAAGGTATTTTAAGGTAATTTGTGTTCATAACATTATCTGAGGATATCATTGCTGTTTATCTCAAAACTTCGTGTTTCATCGCAGCAGCTATTCACTGAAAAAGAAGGTATTGAACGGACATAGTGAATCTTTGCATATTGTGTGTAAAAAATACTACTTGTTAAGACATCGGTATTGTTTTTATATTAGTACAATTACTGTCTGTTCAGAATTGAAAAGAACTCTGTAACCTTGGTAACTGTTTAAAGCACTTGTATATTTGTCCATCGTGCAAATATACATCCTCTTTATGTTTATGCTGATTATTATTAATAATATTGTATGTACTTTATGCTTTAGAGCGATCCGGCTTAAATTAAATAAGCTACTGTTACTACAACAAGCTTTTATTTAAAAACCAAAGCCCTAAGCAAACAAACAAACAACAAACCAAACAAACAAACCAACAAATAAATAAATAAAGTGTCTAAAGCCTAACAAAAACCACAAAGATTCTGTGTATAATGGCAGAATTTCAGTTTTCATTCAGCTTTGTGATTATATAAACAAATAAATCAGAGAAAAATCAATATGTTTATTGTATTAAAAAGAAAAGGAGTAAAATGAAAGATCAATTTCGACAAACACATTACAGATCGATGCATCAACCATTGTTTTCATACTAAATGTATTTGTTAATATTTCTCGACTGAAATGAGATAACAAAACAACGTAAATTACCCTGTGTCAGTGATTGATGGAGCAATTTCACGCTGTTCCTACAGTGGAACATACACTTGTAGTCAACGTCCACAGAGCTTTTTGACCTTCAAACACATACGTATTGTTTATAGGGTGAAACTTTTTTCTTTTTTTACCAACGTCCACATCTTTTTGACCTTCAAACACATACGTATTGTTTATAGGGTGAAACTTTTTTCTTTTTTTACCAACGTCCACATCTTTTTGACCTTCAAACACATACGTATTGTTTATAGGGTGAAACTTTTTTCTTTTTTTACCAACGTCCACATCTTTTTGACCTTCAAACACATACGTATTGTTTATAGGGGTGAAACTTTTTTCTTTTTTTTACCAACGTCCACATCTTTTTGACCTTCAAATACATACGTGATGTTTATAGGGTGAAACTTTTTTTTTGTTTTTTTGCCAACGTCCACATCTTTTTGACGTTCAAATATATGCGTGCTATTTATGGGGTGAAGCAATAATTTTAAAACAAAAAGTCCACAGATGTTTTTGACCTTCAAATACATACCTGCTAATTATGATGGTGAAACAATTATATAAAAAAAAAAAAAAACAACGTCCACAGAACTTTCTGCTATTTCTGGGGTGAACAATTATTTTTTCCTGCTCTAGCAGGCCGACACCGCTTAAGGAAAGTCGATTTCATTACAAGACAAATCGTGTGAAAATTACTAAATGGTAACGACTTAAAACTTTCACGTCGTGAATATTTGACTTCAGTTCAGACCAAGACAACAACGACTGAAAGTCATATGTAGGTGATATCAGGTCAACCTTTTTCAAGATGAGGCGGGCCGCAGAACTAATGAGTGTTATTTTCCTCGTGACTTTCTGAAAACACCTCGAGCCGCGGCTTTCTCGTGACAGCTCTAGATCTCTTGCACGTAGTCTTACCCTGTACATGCGTAAAGTTATAATTTTCTCCAGTTTCTCTCGATAAATCAGATATAATAATAAAATATCAGTCGAAATACCTGTTATCTTTCTGCCTGTATATAAAAATACACACTGAAAATGCTAACGTTTTTTGTTTCATGTTGTTCAAAATCGATATAATTGTTGATTGCAAAATGATGGAAGAAAAATTTAAAGTTTTAAAAATAAAAATAAATAATATAAATAATCACAGTTATTATTTCCTCTCTTGAAAATATTGTTTTTGTTATAATAATTTCATCCTGTAAGGATTAATTTTTATTGTGATTCGTTATTATTATTTTTTTTTTTTTTTTTTTTTTTTGTTTTGTTGGTTTTATTATTATTATTTTTTATCTTTAACTTTTTCCTTCTTTTTTCTTTTCTTTTCATATTTTTCTTATTTAAAAAATAAAATAATAAAAGAAAAAAAGAAAATTCTAATTCTACCATTTCCAGCACCGCATGGTTTTTCTCGCTGTGATATGTGCGTGCATCCGTGTATGTGCATTTTTCTTCATAACAGTTTTTAAAACAGTCAACACAGTTCATTTAACACGTGATGACGTATTACTGACTTCTAGGATATCAGTTCTGACGACGGGCTTTTGTTCTTATCGAGACTAACAGTGCTGGATAATTAATCTGACTTCAGATTAAATCGATCTGCCTCAAACCTTCTTGGTGTTCATTAACTGTAGTAGCTTTGTCAGCAAATACGACTAATTTGAAATGTGTAGAATAGAAACAAACACTCATACATATACACATACATAGCCATACACATACATACATACATACATTTACACACAGCCACATGCATAAAAACATAAGGTGTCAATTCAATGTAGACAATGTGCAGGGAAGAGCTTTACGCAGCGAGCAGCATTTCCTTTATTCGCTGAAAGCTTGGTTAGGGTTAAAAGTGGCAGATTATAACAGTAAATGGTGAAATACAAATTGCAATGGCTGCCTATGTTTGCAAGTTCGCCGACAGCAAGAAGCGCTTTTTAAAGCTAAGTTCGTGCGCTAAAACAGGACATTTGAAATGACGTCAGCCAAAAAGTTTCCCGCCTTAGTGATTGCCGGATGAGTAATGGTCGACCTTTAAAATAATATTATTGTTTACATAACTAGTATTGATAACTGCTGCTTTTTCTGTATGTGACGATTAGGTTTTTTTCATGTATGTATCTGTGTGTATATGTGTAGGTATGCATGTGTGTATGTAGTGGTGTGTATGTATTCGTATATCGTTTTTGCTATTCAGTATAAACTTGTTACAGAACAAACTGTACAAAATTCACCTTTTATATCTAAAAAAAATAAACTAATAAAAAATAAAAAAAACCCACTAAAAACAACAACACCCCTCTGTATGAAAAGAAAACTCTAAAATCTAATATGAATTTTCTTTACAGAGTTTTACATAAACAGGAAACTGATCTGATAATTAATCGCAACTAATTTTATTATATCTGACAGTTCAGTGGATGCGAATCCCTCAGTGATTTTTAAATGCTTCAGTATTCAGTGGTCTGCACAAGCGCTTCCTGGTCACACGCAAAACGATCACCTCAAATCAGATTAACCAGATGATGGATAATATTAAGAAACAATGGGGAACATGGCACTGGTTGGTTGTTAGTGTTGAAGTAATCACAATATGCTGGGTGATTTTGCTGTTATTATGATGTTTGTGTATCTATCTGAACTTACATGAGATACATTATCATTTTACTTTCTAACTCAGTTGTTCATTATCATTATCAGTATTTTTATTATTATTGCCACATTTTAACATTCACAGAAATAACAAAAACGAAGATATATACCAAAATAATAAAAATAAATAGTAATAATCATTTGTTTAAAAAAAGGTTTTTCTCGTCTGTTTATATATATTTATAATTCGAGTTATCGATTCTTCGTGGTTCGGGTTATCGATGCTTCGTGGTTAAATCTGATAATCATCATTCTGAAGTCGATTTCCGATCGTGCTCCTTTTCTTAATTGAATCTTACAGAAATTATTTTATGTGAATTCAACTCGTAGCGTCTAACATTCACTTGTTTATTTCAAATTTTTAGCAGACTGAACATTTTTGTGTTCTCATCGTTCATATTATTTATTGCAGCCGACATTTAAATATAGAAGTCCAGAAATATTTGCATATTTTAAAAGCATTATTTAATGTTATTGTAGTTTTATTTACTGTGATTAAACGTTATTATTTATTCTTCTTGTTTGTGGTTAAGATGTCGATCCTCTAACAACCTGTTTTTTTTTCATATAAGCCAAAACGATGATGACCCAGCAAAAGTAAAATGTAATTTACAGTAATTTTCTTTGTAATAATGTCCTTTTCATTGATAAAACACACGTAATCAAAGCATAAAGTGTCCACTTTGACTGAAGATAAATTAAACTGTTATTATAACAAACAAATACATAGGTACATGTTTATGTAATAAGAATAAACTTAAAATGTTATTTTTGTGACTGGTACATAACTGGAGACAATAAATGTGAATTGAGGCAGTTTTTGTGATTATTACATAACGTGAATATCCTAGTAATATTCTAGTAACTGTTAATTTTTATGTCCATTGAAAAAATATAAACGAACAATGTGTAATGGTTGTACAAATAGATTTTTAAGCTGAACTATCAATCGCCCTAATAATATTATCAAATTATTCGTCAATATTGCATTTGTTTACTATTGTGATTCAGTCTTGTTGAGAGGTGCAAAAACATACATATTACAAAAATACACATATTACAGAAATACACATATTACAGAAATACACATATTACAAAAATATACATATTACAGAAATACACATATTACAGAAATACACATATTACAAAAATATACATATTACAAAAATATACATATTACAGAAATACACATATTACAAAAATACACAGCTGAGCCAGGATGGGGGATTACGACATGCGATGCTAAAGCAGTCGACTTTATCAATGGCAAAGATTAAAAATGACAGTTTCTCAAATTCAAATTCTGTAACTAATATTAGAATCCAAACAGAGATCATGTTATTTTTTTTAATCAGCTGCATTATTAATTGTAACTACACCTTTGCATATATATACTGACAGATAGAAATAGATATAGATATAGATATATAAGTGAAATCAAGAAAAATAGAACATTTCAATTTTGCTCAACATTTTCGGTGTCACGGCATTTCCACCCGGATGTTCCCCCCAGTCAATTCCCCCTCCCACCACACGTCGCGTCTTCAGAGACGTTACCCCGGGGCTTCAGTCTGGTCAGAGACGACGGCAACAGAGATCGCGCGGACTTCCTCCGTGGTGTTGCTCACAACCTCCAGATGTAAAGTGTGTCCAAAACAGTACGCAATATGAAATGTTCAAATAAACAATTTATATTACATAAAATTATTTTTTTATATCCAGTTAATCTGAACAAGAGATCATGGTAGGCAGGAGGGAGGAAATAATCAGGGGGAAATAACCGGGGAATTGACGGGGGAATATCCAGGGGGTAAATGCCCTAGAATCTAAATTTTCTTAAATTAGAACCAAGACTGGCAGGAAGGTGTCTCATTTTTTTTCTTCTGTAAAACACAAGTGCTAAGGCTAGTTGTTCACTGCGGAGTAATCGACTTTTGAAGATCGCGCTATTTTCAAAGTGGGCACGGTTTTCCTGATACTAGTTATCACAGTACAAATAGTAAACAACAAACTAACTATATCTTTAGAATTTTTATGTTATGCATACCGTCCTGTGTTGAAGTCCAGAAGTGAAACTGAATAAACATATAATAAAAAAGAACAAAAAAAACAACAACAACATTGTGTTATAAATCATCGAAAAAAACAAACATTCAGTCGTTTATGTCACGTCTATCACTAATTTATTTTAAAAAGTAAGAGTTGCAAAAATATGAAAAAGGGTAGCTTGAACCAATAGCTATTACTAAAAGTCAAATGATTAATCTTCTTGTTAATTTGTAGCAAGGGGAAATAAGGATCCCGTCACCAGAAATGTCACACACATGCGACATAAGTACCAGATACAACAATGGAAAGACTTTCAGGTATTTGTAACCAAACTTATAATGAAATAAGATGCTATATTGTAGCTGAATGACTTTGTTTGTATTGAGAGCCAAATGGCCTTAATGGCAATCATTTAACTACAGATCATGTCACACAGGTAACAGAAATTACCAGTTTGCTAATTTCATTTATTTATACACAATAAAGTATGTAATGAAATAAGATGTTATCTTAATTAATTTTTTTATACAGAGCCAATCCATCTTAGTTTTCGTATTTAACCATGGATAACATACAGAGAGGTCTGACAAAAATAATACAGCTTCCTGGCACCCTTGTCTGATGAACACTGAGTGTGTGACTCAGTATGCACTTACCTGGTAAATTTCTTTGAATGCTAGCATATTATTCTCTAACTGCCCAAGTAAAACAAAAGGAAATGCCCTTATAATATTCTGAGATCTTGTTGTTGACTTCTTCGCAGTGCAGAGCCCTATTTTCTCATTTAAATAGAAACCTGGGCTTCAGTTTTTCAAAAGACCTGAGCTAATTTGTGTGAAATAAATCTCAGAAACTGGTAAATCAACATTCTACAGCAATAATGGGGCTGTTATAGTACAGTAGTAGCCCATGGTGACAGCCTAGCCTTCTACTGTTGACGGCCACCAGTAAAGTTGAACGAACATCTTGAATAACCAAATAAATTTAAGTGAAAGGATACAGAAGCGAAACCATCTGAACAAGATAAAGAGAAAAAGTAATAACATTTAGGAAAAAGAGAAAGCAGTGAAAGGATGACAAGTTGAGGAAACGATGATGTAGACGGGCAAAGGCTGAAAAGGAAGGCAGTGCATAGGAAAACCAAGAAGGACTCCTGTGGGAAAAAACAAAGCGAAGCTTTTGAGAAACTGACGAGGGTGAGCAGTCACGAAAATATGGCATCATAAAAGAGCACCGCATGAAGGAAATGAAAAAAAGAGTACTGGAAAGTACAGCTTAGAATGCCCTTAGAAGATTCAGTTGATACTGAAACTGAACTTACTCAGAGCCAGAATAGACCTACAACAGCACTAAACAAAACTGTTATTACCAAAGGCTAAGACTGTTAGGAAGGATGCCAATATAAATAGAGTCTATCAACATGGGATACTGGTCAAACCTGGATGCTATCGGAAAATGTAAAATCTCAGTGGAAGAACACCAAGAATGAAGTGTGTGAAAAAATTAAAAATTTAAACAAAATTAAAAAAAGAAAGAAAATAAGGAAAAGAAGGAACTGTGTGGACTTTTAGCAGAGGTAGAGGATGATTTTGAAACTTTTGCCAGACGTTCTTTTTTTTTTTTTTTTTTTTTTTTAAATATTTGATAACTGACAAGCTGGATGTATTTCTTTTATTTGATATCGACGTTTTTAGAAAGATTTGTATTATCCAAAGAATGTTTCTTCATGGCAAACTAACATAAAGTATGGAAAAATAACAAAACATACTATGTCATGTCCATTCCACTTACATTGATGTGGATATTAACTTTAGTGACACAGTTTATTGTATTATGTGGCCTAAAAAGGGCGAAATGAAAAAAGTAGGCATTTCACGTGTTAGTCAGACGACCATTATGATTCAAACGTATCCGATGATCTCCGAATCCGTGATTCATAACTGGGATGTTGGGTTTGTTTTTGTAGTGTGTATATAAAACTATATGGTACCTTTCTATGAAATCGAAAATGACCGATCTAAAATGACGATACGGTTCACGAAGATTAGCCAAATAACGATATAAAACTATCTCTGGCGAAGAACCAGCGATATCCATCCAAATGTCGTCTGAGCTGTTCTTCGCCAGAGTATCCTCGGACTAATTAATATACCTGTATCTAAAATGATATATACTTGTGTCTAAATTATATGTACTGATATCTTAATCATATAATGATATATACATGTACCGGTATCAAGACCGTATACTGATAATACACGTATTGGTATCAAGACCGTATACTGATAATACACGTATTGGTATTTAGACCGTATAATGATAATATACGTATTGGTATTTAGAACATACTTGTATCTAGACCGTATAATGATATATACACGTATTGGTATTTAGACCGTATAATGATATATATACACGTACTTGTATCTAGACCGTATAATGATATATACACGTATTGGTATTTAGACCGTATAATGATATATATACACGTACTGGTATCTAGACCGTATAATGATATATACATGTACTGGTATCTAGACCGTATAATGATATAAACATGTACTGATATCTAGACCGTATAATGATATAAACATGTACTGATATCTAGACCGTATAATGATATATACATGTACTGGTATCTAGACCGTATAATGATATATACATGTACTGGAATCAAGACCGTAAAATAATATATATATATATATATATACATACATACATACATACCTACATACATACATACATACATATACATACACGTACTGATATCTAGACTGTATAATGATATATATATATATATACACATACACTGACGTACTGGAATCTAGACCGTATAATGATATATATATATATATACAAGTACTGATATCTAGACTGTATAATGATATATATATATATATATATATATATATATATATATATATATATATATATATATATATACACGTACTGATATCTAGACTGTATAATGATATATTTATACAGTACTGGTGTATATATATATACACACACGTTTTGATATCTAGACCGTATAATGATATATATATATACATACATACATACATACATACATACATACATATACATACACGTACTGATATCTAGACTGTATAATGATATATATATATATACACATACACTGACGTACTGGAATCTAGACCGTATAATGATATATATATATATATATATATATATATATATATATGTATAATGATATATATATATATTTATACACGTACTGATATATATATACTAGACTGTATAATGATATATATATATATATATATATACACGTACTGGTATATATATAACGATATATACATGTTTTGATATCTAGACTGTATAATGATATATATATTTTTGTATATATATATACACACACGTTTTGATATCTAGACCGTATAATGATATATATATATATATATATACCATACATACATACATATATACATACATACATATACATACACGTACTGATATCTAGACTGTATAATGATATATATATATATATATATATATATACATACACTGACGTACTGGAATCTAGACCGTATAATGATATATATATATATATATACACGTACTGATATCTAGACTGTATAATGATATATATATATATTTATACACGTACTGGTGTATATATATATACACACACGTTTTGATATCTAGACCGTATAATGATATATATATATATATATATATATATATACACGTACTGGAATCAAGACCGTATAATGATATATATATTTTTATATATATATACACGTACTGGTATCAAGACCGTATAACGATATATACATGTACTGATATCTAGACCGTATAATGATATATACACGTACTGGTATCAAGACCGTATAATGATATATACACGTACTGGTATCAAGACCGTATAATGATATATACATGTACTGATATCTAGACCGTATAATGATATATACACGTACTGGTTTCAAGACCGTATAATGATATATACACGTACTGGTATCAAGACCGTATAATGATATATACACGTACTGGTATCAAGACCGTATAATGATATATACACGTACTTTTATCTAGACCGTATAATGATATATACATGTACTGGTATCTAGACCGTATAATGATATATACATGTACTGGTATCTAGACCGTATAATGATATATACATGTACTGGTATCTAGATCGGTAAAATTTGGTACAATTTGCTGTGACTTTCGAGTGAGTTTGGTAGGACAGTAGAGAGTTAGTTACGACTTCTGGACTTAACTCACTAATTAGACGAACATACGAAATATCACTGAAGACAAGTTAAAAACAGAGTCCAAAATTGTATACTGTCAGGCTGAACAGCCACGTTTACAATATATCAGTGTTCTGACGAAATATCGACATCAACAGCGACACCTTTTTAGCGTTCTGTTCAAAATTGCCAATTACTTTAGAAAATGTGTACGCGTTTATACACTTGTCAGATTTAACACAAATGATATAAATTATCTGAATCCGAATTTTATATTTATCCAGAAGATATTGAAAAACGTACGTGTTACTGATCTCTGATTATAAAATTAAGATATATGCAGATAAAAATAAATGATTTAAGTGTATTACAGTAATACTGAATAGTAGTAAGAATAAAAGTATTACTAGTAGGAATAATTGTAGTTATGATAGCGGTAGTTGTGGTAATAGGAATAGTGAGAGTAGTGTTAAGGTGATAACAAATACGTAGTCATGGTAGTTGAAGTACAGAAATAGATATATTTGCGGTAGTAATTATAATTATTACAGAAATTTGCGTGTAATTGTCACGTTACATATAGAAATGTAGTTGTAGTTGTAATTGCAGCTGATGTAGTAATTATTTTCGTAATAATAGTAATAGTTGTTTTTTACGCTGCAGATGTAGTAGTATAGAAGAACTGGATTAGTTATAAATCTAGTAATAGTTGTAAGTATGCTTGATAGTTTATCTGAGCAATATGATTACAGATTTAATTTGGCTGATTTCTCATCTAACAATTTGATGACCTCTCTGACAAACAACCATGTAGTAAAATATTCCTGTATACATCGTAAACGGTTACAGATATCGGATGTTGGTCCTTGCATCGTGTTTTTAAAACGATTCTGTATTCATTTCAGAGATAAGACTGAAAAGAGAAAAAATCGTTTTCTGAAGGATTCTTTACACGTCTGCGCCACTTGCCCCAGAAACAAGTTTACCACAAGTAGGTTAATATCCCTGCTGAATTACTGAAGAATTTCATTAGTCTTCCAAAATTTAGTTTTTCACTTCTAAATTGTAGACGTCTTTTTTTCATCAGCCGTGGCGCTTTAAATGTCGAATATTTTAACACAACTGTTAGAAAAATAATAATCTAATCTGCTGACATTTCAGACAACAATCATTACCGGAGCGTTACCTGTCTCGACTGAGGTTAGCCATCGGTAAAAGAATTAGGACTGATTCAGTGGTTTCGATTTTCAACCAAATTATCCACGCTTTAGAAACTGATTTTAATAAAACAAATAAAATTAAATTTCTTTTTTGAGTAAATAGACAGGCAAGAAAGTATGTGATAAAAATAAACTCAGGATGTAAAACGCTAATAATGTACTCTGTATTTTACACGGAGTATAAATTATTTCTCTATCTCTCTCTCTCAAAATAATTTTTTTTCTATTCTTTTTTTTTCTTTCTCTGTTACATCACTTATAACATAAGACGTTAAAGCAGAATAATCTGTGTAAATCTCGTCTGAAACAGAATGAGGCATGGTTATCGTTTAAATAGCTAATAACCATAATACATTTTTTTAAAGTTGTTTTGTTTTCCTGTTGTCATGTAAATAATGTATTCAACACTAACTGCAGGACGATGATAAAACAAGTAATGATTAAGAAAAGCTATTAACTAACGTGGACCTGCACATTCAAAACGCTGGTTTGTTTTGAGAGCGTTATACTGTGGAATACGTATCAAGAACGGACTTTTTTTATATTATCAGTTGATGAATCTATATTTATTTTTGTTCAAGTAAAGGCGTATTGTCTTTCTTTTTTTTGTTTGTTTTGTTTTTTTTTTTAAATATGAAATTACATTCCGGTAAAGAAATGTATCCTATCCATGCATTCATAACTTTATAAAAGAAATAAAAGTTTTATCAATTGAATGAAATACATGTATTTTTAAAACTGATATTTGTGCATGAAACAGACATTCCGTTTTATATATATATATATATATCAGCTGAGAGATAAAACTGGGAAAACAATGTTGTTCTTAGTTAACAGAATCACATATTTGAACATTAAATTTAACTTGAAATGACTGAAATTTTTCGTGTACCGTGGACACATTTTTGATGCAGGTCAGGAACTGTAATTAGTGTTATATTTCAGCTCTAGACTGGTAATTAACAGGAAACAGCAGCAAAATGACCACTCGTTGTTTGCTTGTCTGAATGTGTTAATTATTTCATCGCAGAAGTTAATCTATTAGAAAAGCTATTTCAGTGACGTCAGTGAACTTAATGTTACACCTATTTATCAACCTATTCTGTCTAATTTTATTTATTATTAAATTTATAATTTTTATATATTTCATCCTTCAGGTTAGGAGATATAGGAACAATTTTGTTTTTTCCTTCAAAAATACATTTATTTTTTTAACTATACCATGTGAGTAATATTACTATAATGTTTGCGTTAGTGGTAATATTATTTATTTTTCTAAAGGTTGTATAGTAGTACTGGTGAAAGTAGTAGTAATACAAGTAATAATAGTATTTAAAATGGTTTGGTAATACTGACTGATGCAGAAGTTCAGCTACTAATGCAGGTGTTACAGGTTTAGTAGTTACATTAGTACTAGCAGTTGCTGTGAAATGTTTTCATATCGCTGTGTTGAGATTGTGTGTGCTGGAACAGCTGCAGTAGTATCACACAGAACCACGGATTCAGTACCACGTTCTGTTTTCTTCTTTTTCTTTTTTTCAGTCTTATGTGAAAACACATAAAAATTTGCTAATGTAAATTCTGTTGCTTATCAGTTTACAGTCAGGGCATTAAAATAATGCACTTTATCGATAAATCACAACAAGTGTGCATCGCCAAAACAATATCACGTTTTCTTAAAATATACAGATAACGTGACTTTCATGATCTACCGACTGTTGCTTTATTTGACAAAAAGTTATTACAATACCAGTACTGACATCACAAGAATGCGGCAGAACAGCTTTTATGCATGGTGCGGGATTTTCAGTTGGTTCTTCAGGTTGTCATAGATATCATTCACTAACAGAGAGACTTTCACAACAAACTGGGATCGACGATCGAGGTTTACACATTAAGATCATTACACCGTACCTCACAAGCTGCTACTGTTCAAGGGAAACGTGGTTGTCAGGTCAACACTGTACAACGCCGCGGAAACGTAGCAGTATTACTCGCTAGACCTTCACCCCTAACTACTAGCCCAGTATCCACTGGCGGACATTTGGGTGCATATGGCTGCTTTTCCGCCAGAGACAGGTCTGTATTGTTTTGTGGGTTTTTTGTGGGTTTTTTTTGTGGGGGATGGTCTTTGCCAACCGTACGGCTAGAATATTAATTTAACAATAATTTTCGTTTTACATTCCTTTAGATCGGTCAATTTTCTAGTTCGCTGGAAATATAAAAAGAACCATTTAAGCTACGAGACCCTTATCATAAAATCACCGACTCGAAAATCTTCGGACATGTTCGAATCGACGTAAATGGTGAAGTACTGATCAGCTGATTAAAACATGGCAGTTTTCAGTCGACGCACGCGCGAGTTCGTCTCAGTGCAGTACACACGACTGATAGGAAGCAGGACCTCGCTAACTGTGTTCTTAAAAAAAGTTTAGTTCAATTCCGAAACATGGAAAAACAGGTGGACGTTGTTTGTTCCATTAGAAATTGTCGTTTTTCTCACTGGATATGAAAAGAGGGCTACGTTTTGCTAACATCGATAAGAGAAAGCATTTATAGTTGATATCTGCAAAACTTAAAATATTATACATCAGAAATAAATCAGAAAATGACCTATTTAATAGTGTAAAGCCAAACTTATAGTTAAATGAATATATTAGCCGGAATTGTTGCAAAAGATAAGCAAAAAAAATAAACAAACAAAAAAATATTTTTCTCTGGCGAAGAACCAGCGACATCCACTCGTCTGAGCTGTTCTGCGCCAGACGATACTCAGATACTCAGATACTCAGATACTCAGCCTAATCCCTGCCTTGGCCCATTCTAACTCAGAGTCACAGAAATACACGTTTAAATTGGTCTGATGTCATCGATATTGGAACAGATAGCAATGAAAGATTGGCAGTCCTGTAGTACATCGATCAACTGTTGAGAAAGGTTGTCAAACCACATTTTAGTGTTCACCAAGAATACTGTATGTGGGATTTCATAAATAATGATACTGATAAATCCATTTGTAAAATAGAAAAGGTACTATAATAATGATTTAATGCATGCTGATTTACCGAAATTACCTTATTTCAAATTATCGCTGTTTTTGCATTTAAGACTCTAAAGTAATATAATCTTTTTTCGTCGTTTTTCTTAAATAGATTAAACTGTTTAAAATTAATATTTAGTCGAAGTAAAAAAAAAATAATAAAATAAATAGATAAATAAAAAAAGAAAAGTTATATTTTAGTAGTGTCACTGATATGAATAAATACATATAAATTATGTAATATGTAGATTTGAAATCATTGCTTATATAATAACGAGCAAACTTTGGTAACAATAAAATAATAAGATTAAAGTAATACTGTTATAAAACTAATATCTGGCCTGGATATTATTGTATATTAATATATAATAATAATAATAATAATAATAATAATAATAATAATAATAATAATAATAATAATAATAATAATAACAACAACAACAACAACAGTAATAATAATAATAATTCAAAAGAAATAAAATGTTCGTTAAAAACATAAACAGCCAACCAAACGAAAACAATTTTTTTTTTTTTTTTAAATCTGAAAACAACAGCAAGAAAAAAAATACTGTAATTATTTGTAATGTTTACTCAGCGAATATATTTAGATATTTTTATATGGACTGGTCTAATTTTATTTCGTGTATTTTTGTTGAGTTCTTTTTCTTTTGTAAGGAACTGTTTGTAATTAGTGTTAAAGCGACCTTTCATCATTATTAAAGAAATATGAACAGTTTAATCTTCCGTATAGGATTCACAAAGACACTGATTAAACTCTTCATATCGTGTGTGTCTGTGTGTGTGTGTGTGTGTTTGTGTGTGTGTGTGTGTGTGTGTGTGTGTGTGTGTGTGTGTGTGTGTGTGTGTGTGTGTGTGTGTGTGTGTGTGTGTGTGTGTGTGTGTGTGTGTGTGTGTGTGTGTGTGTGTGTGTGTGTGTGTGTGTGTGTGTGTGTGTGTGTGTGTGTGTGTGTTGCGAATGATTAGTATAGCAACGTCATTAAATAGACAATATTGAAAAGTAAGAATCTGATACTGATGAAAGGTCGCGTCAACATATATATATAAATAAATATACATACATATATAAATAAATAAATATACATACATATATATATATTATCTTCAGATGCGTAATGAAAGGAAACTCAGTCTACACACTGATACTACATTTTATTAAATTTATTTTCTTCGAAATTTTTGTTTTGAAGGTCAAACGATAATATAATTTGACCATTTATATAGTATTTATGTTTTGTTTTTTTAAATCAACATTATTTTGTTTTTGCTTATTAACTATCTTGATTTTCCAACAGCACATCTTAAGAAAGGTATAAAAATGTTAAGTTCTTCCTATCTAGTAAAGACAAGTGAGGCATGTATTAACTGCGTTAAAGAGTCGGTTTGACATTTTGTTTGTGTTTCTGTATCCCTCTCATACACAGTACTTAACAAATATCCTTTTATTCTGTGATCACAAATTTTGCACAACAACAGTTAGAAACACACTACACCGTTGTTTATCAGTGATGCGGAAATGAGCAGAGATTAAAGATAATAAACAAAGCAACACGAGAATAATTCGTCGTTGATCTTAAAATAGACCAGTTCAGTGCTCATTTATCTGTATTTCACTTCATGTCAGTCTCTTAATTATTGATATGCGACTGCTTACTTTTGTTGCATTATAAATCATTCATTCATTAAGATTCTTGTAAATGTCAAAATTCTATTTTTATATCTTTGATTAATGTGATTTTTCAGTAAAATTTCACACTGACACATACAGAGGGAATGAGAGAGACAGTCACACCGACACTGCAATGTAGATAGAGACATAGAGACATAGAGACAAAACACACAACCATACAGACATAGACACAGAGACAAAAACACAACCATACAGACATAGACACATAGACTGATCACTAACATAGAGACATACAATGATGCACACTAACAAAGAGACAAAAACACAACCATACAGACATAGACACATAGACTGATCATTAACATAGAGACAAAAACACAACCATACTGGCATAGAGACAAAGACTGATGCACTAACAAAGAGACAAAAACACAACCATACAGACATAGAGATATACACTGATGCACACTAACAAAGAGACAGAAACTTAACCATACAGACATAGAGACATAGACTGATCACTAACATGGAGACAAAAACACAACCATACATACATAGACACAAAGACTGATCACTAACATGGAGACAAAAACACAACCATACAGACATAGAGACAAAGACTGATGCACACTAACAAAGAGACAAAAACACAACCATACAGACATAGAGACATACACTGATCACTAACATAGAGACAAAAACACAACCATACAGACATAGAGACATACACTGATGCACACTAACATAGAGACAAAAACACAACCATACAGACATAGAGACATAGACTGATCACTAACATAGAGACAAAAACACAACCAAACTGAATAGAGACATAGACTGATCACTAACATAGAGACAAAAACACAACCAAACTGAATAGAGACATAGATTGATGCACACTAACATAGAGACATAGACTGATGCACTAACATTGCATTGAGAGAGAGAGAGAGAGAGAGAGAGAGAGAGAGAGAGAGAGAGAGAGAGAGAGAGAGAGAGAGAGAGAGAGAGAGAGAGATTATTTGCAAATAAATGGATAGTTATAGGTAAGCAGATATGAGACATGCAGACAGAGACTCGGACATGCAGTGGTATACAGAAATACACAGGTATACTTATTTTATATAATCAGAGGAAAGATGTCAATAAACACATACCTTTCAATAAAGTTGTTAATGGCTGAATTAACCGTCGGATAATCAGATGTCTCCATTGTGGACAAATTTTTGATAGCACTTAGTTCAGCTGTTTCATTTGCTTTCTTCCTCAAACAGTAGCTTATTGTCAATACATCATCACTAGTGGAAGCAAATAGGAAAACGGAGCAAGAATCTGTTTATAAAGCAGGAAACAGGAGTTGATTAGTTTGTAGTCAGTCTTTGAAGTTCCTTCGTACACTGCGACTCATCGATTTCTACCAGCCAATCAGTGACGCTGGTTCGCTCCTGGCTTCTCTTCAAACAAATCAGAACATTTCTGTTGTAATATACAGATGTGTAGCAGTTTGGTACCAAAAAATGTGGGTTTTTTCTGCAATTTTTTATTTTTTATTTATTTTTATTTTTATTTTTTATTTTATTTCATTCATTTTTATTTTTATTTCATTATAGACGTTTGTCTTTTTATTTCTTTATTTTTTTAAATGTTTTCTTCATTTCATATTTTTGTTATTATTATTAAAAGATGTTATTATTATTATTGTTTTTAATTGTTTTTGCTGTTAAAATATTTATTTTTTGTATTTAATGAATCAATTTAAAGATATCTCTAGAGAGTTTTATATTAATTTTTTGGTCTAGGAACGGAAACATCACTTTAATAGCCACCTTTCTAGAAATACGATTACTTAATGGCCTAGTTAATGGTAGCTATTAAACTCTATTCGTTGGCTATGTAATAATATCGCGCTTATTATGAGACAACATTGTAAAGTATTTTCTGCTTATCTTTAGAGGTAAACCCGTTTTTATATAACGTCGACATCTGTGATTTGAAGGTCCGAGTATATTCCTGAGTGAAGTGTATTATTTACAGACAGTGAAATTAATTCCTTATCAATATAAAAACAAAAATGTCATAAGTAGGCTTAATTATAACTACATTTGAATAAAATAATTTATTTAGAAACCGCTGAACCAGTTACTGTTAAATAATTAATAAAATTATGTGTGCACGTTTATTTCGTATGTGTGTGAATATGTGGTGTATATATGTGCGGGGTGGGCGGTGTCTGGGTACGTATAGGGTGGGTAGATGGGTTGGATTCTCTGTACTTATGTTTTTGAGAGAGAGAGAGAGAGAGAGAGAGAGAGAGAGAGAGAGAGAGAGAGAGAGAGAGAGAGAGAGAGAGAGAGAGAGAGAGAGCAAAAAAATGAAAAACTGAATAGCTGTTTGACTGATACATTCTAAACTCAGTATTCAGTCTGTTAATTAAATATCAACACACTGAATAAAATAAATGGACGTTTTTCGTTGGTGAGTTCAGAATTTGCCATTAGCAGGTAATTAAATAATTAGATTTCTGTGTTTTCACTTGTTTCAGGCCTTTTTGTCAAGTTGTTTCAACTATTAAATAACATTTCACACTAATGTATTACGAGGATGAAATGACTGATGAGATAAACGGATTGGTTTTAATGAAGACGACATGAATCCTCGGCTCTGCTCCTTTGTCTATTTCTCAGCGTGATGTATAATTGTTGAGTATTTTCTGGCTGTAGGTTTATGTAAAACATCTCTTGTCTCCAGACGATAAGATAAACCCATGGATCGAACTAAAGAGATAAAGAGAGAGGAGGTGTTGGACTGCTATTAGCAGTAAAGTATGTTTTTATAGATGTATCTGCTGACAAGTAGGCGTACATCTCGACTACTGATAACCTAGTTGTAAGCAGGATTAATCTGGTGACCTATCTAAACTACATCTCTCCTTTGTGAAATACTGTCAGCGAGGTTCTGCTGTAACATCATCAACAAAAATACCATTGATAATAATGTATGCAGCTATCCAGGGATTCATTTGCTTTTATAAAACGCCTTTGTGGAAATATATTAGTTGTCATTTGTTTATTAACGTTGAGCTGAGTGTCCCTTTCACGTAGATGTGTAATCTGTATATAAAGCTGTCCGTTATCAGTCATCGTGAAAGAAACTTCACACACGGAATTAATTACTTCTCAGAATGTCTCTGGGATTTATCTACTACAAAACAGAGATTGGCATCAGATAATAAAAATATATGGCTTATTGCATTGCTATAAATGTGAATGTTATTGGCTATTTGTAAATAATATATGAAACTGTCCATTTATAAATCTTTATATTGCTATAATTTTATATTGCTGCTGTGGATGAATAACTGAAAAAAGGAAATTATTTTGCTATTAGCTGATTTGTATTCGTTTTCTCATTTACTTTACTGTTTATCAGTCATTTAGTCCTCAAGCTTAGTTTAAAGTACATTAGTGTTTGTAATCAGATTAAATCTTTAATAATTATCATTATCATGTTATTAAAATCATTAAAATGTATTTATTTATTATTATTATTATAAAAATCATAATCATTATTATTCATTACCGTCTTCATCAGTGTCATTTATTTGTTTATCTGTTTGTTACTTTTTCTTGTCTCATTTATTTATTTATTTGTGCTGCAGTTTTCCCCTTGTATTTGTCGCAAATGATGAATTAATCTGTTTTATATTTAACTCTTCATCTGTCCTCAATGAATAATAAATTCATATCTTCACAATAACTCAGCTTTTGTCATGTTCTATCTACATATATTTATTTCAAGGTAGCTTTTAAAAAAAATAATATAAAAAATAAAATAAAATAAAATAAAATAAACCACCAAAAATAAATTAAATTTCCAAAAAGAAAAGAAGCCTGAAGGAAATTTTAAATTCAATGATAAGATTAGAATCACAATAAAATCAAGTCATGAAGATACAGAACTATTAATTGTTTGTTTGTTTGTTTCATTCTCTCTTTCTTTCTTCCTTTATTTGTTTATTAATTTATTTATTTATTTTAAAAGATAAGCAAATAAAATACTTTTAAGTAATGCAGTGAATTGCAAAACAGTATAATACAGAAATATAAAATACTAACATAAAATCCGATATTATTATTTAGATATTTTATGACGTATAAAGATACGATATGATCTAGTATATAAAAAATATAGACGACTGATAGACAAACACAGTATTAGTGTCTTGATATATCTAATATATGTCCTATTTTAAGTTAACGGACCATTTATGAAAATCGCACACACACATACACACATGGTTGTGTTTTTTCAGAAATCTTTGTAAAGACAATACTGGAATAGCTGTGCCTGTTTGTATATGTAAAGCACTGTAAAATTGAACACTGGAAACTAGCTATGTGACATTTTCATATTCAAACATTGGTAAACCCGAGGCTAGTTGATGAACAGAAACAGTAAATGCAGCTAATAACGCTTCCTGGACAATATGTACTGACCAGATGGACTGATCTCATTGTGAATTCTGTTGTGGATAAACACTACATTGTACTATATGTTATATGTCACAGATAGTTAGAAAAGATAGATACAGACATGCATATATCTATATATATATACACACACACACACATAAATACATACATACATTAACAAACACAAACATACACATCTTCATACATACACATACAGATTATATGCGTTTGTAGCTTATACTCTCTCTCTCTCTCTCTCTCTCTCTCTCTCTCTCTCTCTCTCTCTCTCTCTCTCTCTCTCTCTCTCTCTCTCTTTTAATTAAAATATTTATTCAATGCCAATTATGTGTGTCTCTGATGAGGTTTAATTAAAGAAGTAGAAATCGCTATGCGCTGTCGGGTAAATGAGAACCGCCTTGAAATCATGTCCACATTTGTCTGAGAAAGAGTTAATAAATTAACACTAATGAGAAACAAATGTCAGAACATTCCACGAATTTCCAAAACATTGCTGAAATAGTTTGTTTACAGTGTAATTTCAGTGAATGAATGAATGAATGAATGAACTGTTTCAAGTAACCGTTTTTGACGACAATGATAAAATGTGTACAAATGTAAAACAAAAATATCAGACATGGATACCCATAAAAATATTTGAGTTAGTCTCATAATATAACTTAGATCAATTGAAAATGTATTTTGTTAAATTAAATTTCTGTTGAGTAGTTTTTCGTCACCTGGATTATTACGAAAAACTCTCTCTCTCTCTCTCTCTCTCTCTCTCTCTCTCTCTCTCTCTCTCTCTCTCTCTCTCTCTCTCTCTCTCTCTCTCTCTCTCTCTCTCTCTCTCTCTCTCTCTCTCTCTCTCTCCTCTCATCCTTACATAAAGCAAATATTAATTTAAAAAAGAAATGTATGCAATTTAATTAAAATATTTATTCAGTGCGAATTATGTTTTTATTTATTTTACATTACTGATGTATTGTTCATGTCAAAGTGACAAAAAAAAAAAAAAAAAAAAAGGGTGGGAAGATATCAGAGAAAAGCATTTTTTTTTTAATACATGTTGCATGTTCCATGGGTGATAATTATTTGTCTCTCTATAAATTTAATTTACAGTTGTTATTTTATTTGTTTTCTTATTTTTGCCTATACTTTCACATACAATCGCAAAGTTGCTGAAGTTTTCCTTACATACGGTTACGTTATTACGCTGTGGGAGAAATGTATAAAGTTTTATCTTTTCATTAACAAAATACTTAAACAAAACCAATGCAATTCATTTTAAATTTACAAAAAATACATTTATATATATTTTTCAGTAAAATTTTAATACGGATATAAGCTTTCCCGATGATTATTTTATTTTAGTTCAATTGAAATGTTAATTTTGTACATACAGTTATTCTTAAACAGATTCTTAAACAACTAGGGTCAGTTGTTTTATTGTTAACGAGACGGCTGATAATCTGGTTAAAATATACGGGAGAGAAGATATTATTTCTGACAACGAATGAACACGAATCTCTACTTTAACAATCGCTGAAGCTTCAACATAAAATTCATCTTTAAGAAACCTAATGTCGACTTAAGTTAAATATGTAATTGTGTCTGTGATGTGATACTGACGATGATTTTCTAGAATACACTTTGGCAATGTTTATTGATTAACTCAAAACTCTGACCTCTCAGCTTTCTGTTTGTTACTAGGCGGATTTCCAATATTCCTACAAAACGTTGACATGATGTATTAGTTTGTACACGGTTTTGCTCTAGTAGGATTCCCAAGACAGACGAGCGGTAATCAGATAGAGTGTAAATCTGAGTAACTTGCTATAGTTGTACTCTTAGAGAAACGTATGTTCATTAACATCAAAACATAGCGTCTTGTTTATCTTTAAAGCATAGCACGTGCCTAACGGTATCTTAAAGCGAAGTGTAAAATTATTATTATATTTTTAATTAATTTGTTTTTTTATTTATTTCTTGCAGTGAAATGATAGCTCAGCGTATTTTAATACGATTATTAGATAGAGAAGGTTTATCTAATAAGATGAGACAGGCAGTGTTTCCATAGGCAACTCTTACAGTTTAGAAGAGTCCAGAGTCTTGGACTGAACAGTGCTGAATACTACAGAATTGTGACAGACTCGTGACAAGGAGTTCAAGCAGATTTTAATTACGTTTTCAAAGGCGTCTTGGTGAGCAAATGGAGAATGTAGAAAATAACGTAGGAAAAAGGCAATCTAACTCGACTGTCATAAATTTTCTCAAAGGAAAATACATCATCTAAGATCTTATAATTTTTATCAGACTCTGTTTTGTATATGGATGTAGTAATAGAAAGGTGGATAGATAGGCAGACATAAAGATATATATATATAGAGAGAGAGATAGATAGATAGATAGATAGATAGATAGATATAGACAGACAGACAGATAGATAGATAGATAGATAGATATATAGATAGATAGATCTTTATGTCTGCCTATCTATCCACCTTTCTACTGAAACGTAATTAAAATCTGCTTGAACTCCTTGCCACGAGTCTGTCACAATTCTGTAGTATTCAACACTGTTCAGTTTAATTATTTTGTTTAAGTATTTTGTTAATGAAAAGATAAAACTTTATACATTTCTCCCACAGAGTAATAACGTAACCGAATGTAAGGAAAACTTCAGTAACATTGCGATTTTATGTGAAAGTATAGGCAAAAATAAGAAAACAAATAAAATAACAACTGCAAATAGTAATGTAAATGAAATTTATAGAGAGACAAATAATTATCACCCATGGAACATGCAACATGTATTAAAAAAAAAAAAAAAAATGCTTTTCACTGATATCTTTTCCCCTATATATATATATATATATATATATATATATATATATAGAGAGAGAGAGAGAGAGAGAGAGAGAGAGAGAGAGAGAGAGAGAGAGAGAGAGAGAGAGAGAGAGAGAGAGAGAGAGAGAGAGAGATAGAAAGAGCGTTTACACAGACTTCTATTCAGATGCTATATTAGTAATATCATTATATAAGTATTTACAGTAAATGTGATGACGTCTTGAGAGTTCTTAGAAAGTATATGAATCCGCCTACAGCGCTAATTAAATTATTTTAATTACAACAAGAATATCGCCTAACGTCAGTTTAGAAATCATAGCGGAAATGTCATTAACTGAACGACTTCTCGGAAAAATCATACGGAAATTAATTAATTCTGTCTCCACGTGCATTTACTGCCTATTGTTTTTCATTTAGAAGTAGCGGTAGAAAATCCAAATCATTTTATTTCTTTTCTGCTCTTATTATTGTGTGTTTAGGCATGGGTCTTTCATAGTGTAGTGCTGTGGATTTTTTAATCATAATTAAATTTAATGAATATGTACGTATGAATAATTTTGTATACGTGTGTTTATTGTTAGGCATATGAATGTTAGCTTGATGGAATATATATCTTATTTATGTTTATTTGCTGTGTTTATCTTAATTCACTATAACAGTAGATGTAATAACATGACTCTTTGTTACAGCAGCGAATAAACAGCAAGGAAAACAATATAAACTTGCTGAAACAATATTTTTGCTTCAACTTCTGTGAATTTAGGTTGACTTGTGACTTGCTCTAATTTCCACAGTTTTCTGTCGAACATGCGTCTTGCACCTCCCGCTCCAAAAAGAAAGGAAAAAGAGAAATTACTGAATGCTTAAAATTAGCAATTGGCAATCTTGAATTGATCTAATTAAAAACGTTAGTTTTAATTATTTATCGGTTTCTGCACGTGTATATAACGTTCTACTTGTGTTGTGTATTTTTGTACATGTATGTGTGAGTATATTTTTTTGTGTGTTTTTTTTATTTTATAAATCTACGAATGACTTCTAATACTATTTATACATACGATATTTTCTTAATAGGCACATGTTACTGTACAAAACCCCTGAGCCACCTAATAATATTTACTGAGTGCTTCGGATACAAATTTCTGTTACATTGGCTGTTTGTCTATCCCGCTATCCCGTAATTACATCCGTGAAAACTAATGACGTATCACTGCGTTCTGTTTTACGCGGCATAAAGGACATTTTCTGGGCCAGTGACATCCACACGTCAGATGAATAAGAAGTGACAGCGGGTGTAAACAGATCATTTAATCAAACACAATAACTCTGTGTCCTTACAGAGTCTCTTTATATCGGGTTTAACAGGACACATTTTAATCCAGTGACCTTCACCTTGTTGGTTAGAAAATGTATCTCCTGTTGGGAAAAAAGAAACAAATTCATTTTACACTGACTCTTCTGTGAACCCTTGTATAAATACCTAACCATTTCCCACAGTAAGGTTATAATGTCCGGGGTAACTGCGGAATAAAGATACTGAAAATGAAAAATATATATAGAAAGTGTCGAAAATATTTCTCAGTAGAAGTAGATGACCAATAATTGCAACTATTAAACACCTCTGAAGATCATTTTACATTTCTTTCTCGATTATAGATTATAACCACCACCAGATCCACCTTCTGTTACTAACGTTTGCTGGATAAAACTACACTCAGTCAGCTGGGAGGTAGTGGATAAACTCAACCATCAACTGTTAAACGCTGTCAGAATTAGACAAAATAAAACTGGGATCTGTATTCAAAACTGTTAGATATTTATAAAAATAATAATAATATTAAGAAGAGAGATACAAATAAGATGGTCAAGAAATTCAATAATCTTATTCATAAGACCGCAGAGGAAACCGTCTGAAGTGGAACAAAAACACGACTAGCTGTGTAAATAATCTTTTAAAGGTTAATATTCCAGTTATATTATTATATACATATTGTTTTGGGAAGTTGTGAATGTAAAATGGGAGACTGGCACTGAACACAGATAGAGACGGAAGAAGTTTTGAAAGCATCGAAAACAATCAAACATCTACACCAACCATCCTTGAACATAGTCAGACATTACTGACAACAAGCAGGTAGTCAGTTTATAGACAGCTTTACAACAAGCAGGTAGTCAGTTTATAGACAGCTTTACAACAAGCAGGTACTCAGTTTATAGACAGCTTTACAACAAGCAGGTAGTCAGTTTATAGACAGCTTTACAACAAGCAGGTAGTCAGTTTATAGACAGCTTTACAACAAGCAGGTAGTCAGTTTATAGACAGCTTTACAACAAGCAGGTAGTCAGTTTATAGACAGCTTTACAACAAGCACGTAGTCAGTTTATAGACAGCTTTACAACAAGCAGGTACTCAGTTTATAGACAGCTTTACAACAAGCAGGTACTCAGTTTATAGACAGCTTTACAACAAGCAGGTACTCAGTTTATAGACAGCTTTACAACAAGCAGGTACTCAGTTTATAGACAGCTTTACAAGCAGGTAGTCAGTTTATAGACAGCTTTACAACAAGCACATACTCAGTTTATAGACAGCTTTACAACAAGGAGGTAGTCAGTTTATAGACAGCTTTACAACAAGGAGGTAGTCAGTTTATAGACAGCTTTACAACAAGCAGGTACTCAGTTTATAGACAGCTTTACAACAAGCATAGTCAGTTTATAGACAGCTTTACAACAAGGAGGTAGTCAGTTTATAGACAGCTTTACAACAAGGAGGTAGTCAGTTTATAGACAGCTTTACAACAAGCAGGTAGTCAGTTTATAGACAGCTTTACAACAAGCAGGTAGTCAGTTTATAGACAGCTTTACCTATTAGCAAGTACTCAGTTTATAGACAGCTTTACAACAAGCACGTAGTCAATTTATAGACAGCTTTACAACAAGCAGGTAGTCAGTTTATAGACAGCTTTACAACAAGCAGGTAGTCAGTTTATAGACAGCTTTACGACAAGCAGGTAGTCAGTTTATAGACAGCTTTAAAACAAGGAGGTAGTCAGTTTATAGACAGCTTTACAACAAGGAGGTAGTCAGTTTATAGACAGCTTTACAACAAGCAGGTACTCAGTTTATAGACAGCTTTACAACAAGCAGGTAGTCAGTTTATAGACAGCTTTACAACAAGCAGGTAGTCAGTTTATAGACAGCTTTACAACAAGCAGGTAGTCAGTTTATAGACAGCTTTACAACAAGCAAGTAGTCAGTTTATACACAGCTTTACAACAAGCAGGTAGTCAGTTTATAGACAGCTTTACAACAAGCAGGTAGTCAGTTTATAGACAGCTTTACAACAAGCAGGTAGTCAGTTTATAGACAGCTTTACAACAAGGAGGTAGTCAGTTTATAGACAGCTTTACAACAAGCAGGTAGTCAGTTTATAGACAGCTTTAAAACAAGCAGGTAGTCAGTTTATACACAGCTTTACAACAAGCAGGTAGTCAGTTTATAGACAGCTTTACAACAAGCACGTAGTCAATTTATACACAACTTTACAACAAGCAGGTACTGAGTTTATAGACAGCTTTACAACAAGGAGGTAGTCAGTTTATAGACAGCTTTACAACAAGCAGGTACCCAGTTGATAGACAGCTTTACAACAAGCAGATACTCAGTTTATAGACAGCTTTACAACAAGGAGGTAGTCAGTTTATAGACAGCTTTACAACAAGCAGGTACCCAGTTGATAGACAGCTTTACAACAAGCAGGTAGTCAGTTTATAGACAGCTTTACAACAAGCAGGTACTCAGTTTATAGACAGCTTTACAACAAGGAGGTAGTCAGTTTATAGACAGCTTTACAACAAGCAGGTAGTCAGTTTATAGACAGCTTTACAACAAGCAGGTAGTCAGTTTATAGACAGCTTTACAACAAGCAGGTACTCAGCTTATAGACAGCTTTACAACAAGCAGGTAGTCAGTTTATAGACAGCTTTACAACAAGCAGGTAGTCAGTTTATAGACAGCTTTACAACAAGCAGGTACTCAGTTTATAGACAGCTTTACAACAAGCAGGTAGTCAGTTTATAGACAGCTTTACAACAAGCACGTAGTCAGTTTATAGACAGCTTTACAACAAGCAGGTACTGAGTTTATAGACAGCTTTACTACAAGCAGGTAGTCAGCTTTGAAAGATACAGTCATCTGAGCATTCCTACATTCCTACATTCCTATATTCCTTCTCTCTTAAATCTTTTTTCTTCCGATGTTTCTTCTTTACTAATTATAGATGAAATTTTTTATTTTTTTATTATTTTTTTTAGCCTCTGACTAAATTGAGACTTAATCTTCGAAGCTTTTTTGTACAACTCAGACATTTGTATTCTCACTATATAAAAACTAAATTTAAATTATGATTTAATTCTGTGTTTAAAATGTGTAATTAATAAAACTGAAAATAATAAATAAATAAATAAATAAATATTAATAAACTTTTAAATTTTAAAAATAAATAAATAAATAAGGAAAAGAACAAAAAGAAATACAGTTATGATCTCGTAAACATTTCATAATAAATTTTATTTATGCAATCTACGTATAATTCATTTTAATTGTATGTTGCCTTAGAAATTTTATATTTTTACTTCGTTTATAATTTATTTTATTTTATTCTATTTTCAATTTATTTGAAATGAAGTTAAATTAAATGCTCATAACTCAAACAATTCATTTCACTGTTTAGAGAAAAATCTATCTAGGTTAAAAAGAAAATTAATCGAAATAAAGAAAAAAATATTTCTAGATTTTCAAATGATTATTTGTAACTGACTTTATCACATCTAAATCTGCAGGCCCTTGATGACAGCAGTTATGTAAATACTGTTTGCTGTCGACATCACTGAAAATCAGCTTTTTAGAATAATCACAAAAATCTGAACTTATCACCATCTTCCACTTTAAACCTTACCCAGGTACTAATAAGTTATTCCGTGACCCACTACGCTATAACTGAAGACTCTTTCAAACTCACTTTCCATAAAAGTAAGAGTAAATTTTACAGTGCCCCCATAACCACGCTGTACATTGTTCTTACATTATTGTAGTACTTGTTTTAACTGTTATAAAGTTTAAAGTTTCGGTAAATTGTTAATTTTTACTTTCGCGATTCCCAAGTTTTTGGATATTACGGACCGGTGCTGCCCGCTCCGAGTTCCACGTGAACTCAGCGATTCTTGTATCCGTATAATTCACATTTTGGAAAGTTCTGTATCTATGTAATAATACAATATATTATAAATACCTGTTTTGAATATATTCATTTGCGATGTAATATAAATATTTTTGATGTATATTAGTTTAATACATATCATTCAACGACAGTTTATCAGACAACACATATACAACACACATATAACATATACATATAAATAAGCGTGTCCCCCGCAAAAATGGTTTTTGATCATCGTTTTTACATTAAAACCACAAAACAAATAAATAAGTCACATCAACAAATCAAAGAAATCTCTTTATTCATATTTTATCTCCATCTCTCCTTGTTATGAATGTGTGTGAATCAAATTTTTACACAGAATTAAATTTTATTTTGTATAATTCTTTTTACAATATTATTTCATGTGTCAATAAAGATCCTGTTAAACACTAAAACTACAAAATAAATTATGTCTTCCTTCATACATAGATCTTTACCAGTAAGATGTAAGAGAAAATAAGCTTTTTGTTAAACTGTCTTTGTTTCATGAAGGAAAAATCCTTGTTTTATATTAAACTGGTTCCTTTTCAATCTGTTATAATATGGGATGCCATAAAAATCTGTATTTCTAAATTCTTATGTATTATGTAGTAAATCACACACACAACAACAACAACAACAACAATAAATCAAGCAATCAATTTCTCATCAGATGAAGAAAAATAATTAATTTTATTTGATAGGTTTAGAATATTGAAATATATCAATTGTTTTGTTTCGTCTCTCACTTAATTATATATTCTAAGAATGCACACGTGTTCAGTGTTCATTTCAACGTCTCAGTCACTCGTTATGTACACAGACATACAAACTATTCTGTTGTAATCCATCATCGTTGTCCTGTTCCGTAATTAGCACCACCTGCCTTCATTAGAGCAGATTTAATAAATTCCTCTTCTAACTCCTCGTGCTCTGTTACATGTAGCTCCACTGCAAAGTTCTGAAATATAAAATACTATAGTCAGTGTAAGAAATACTTCAGACAGTTAGAACTAATATAAAAAACGTCATTGCTTTATTTCAGGGCCGGGTCACTTGAGACACGTGTTTACAATGTAGTGTCGAGCTGTGCTCAGAGCTGTAAAAGAGACGTGCAGTGGGATTACTGCCTGTATTGTAAAGTGAATATATATCCTCAGCGATCTCGACATTTGAATTTAAAAACACATATGGTCGGCAAGGAATATCGAATTTTGTATACAGAGTAATTTAACGCAGCGAGGTATTTTGGGGCTAACTAACATTTGTTTGTGAATGATATTTTGTGTCTGATCTGATTATTATGATGATCTGTGTTTAGTCATTGTTTGCACACCTGTATAACTTCCTTCACGCGCGTTTTGTCTGTTCCCATTTTCGCTTTTTTGAGAGTTGAAACGTTAGGGCCAGCCCACGTGATCAATGCGAACTTGGCTCGTTTGCTCATTTCATCTCCTGTTGTAACCCGGACGTAACCAAACGCTCTAATATCATCTACAAACACAGAATGTTATTATTGTTAACAGAGAGGGGAAATGTTGCTGATAAGTAACAACTATACGACTATAACGGAAATGAGATACTCATTATGTGACAACCAATTAAACATAATAGTAGTAGTAGTAGTTGTACTAATAATAAAATATAATACAATAATAATAATAACAACAACAACAGAAGCAATAATAATGATAATAAAAATGATAATTTACACATAATTATTAAAAATACTATTATGCATCATGCTTCTAAAATGCGTAGAAATGCATATATTTATACTCTCATGCACACACAAACAACTTACATTAAAAGCTAGATTATAACATACATAAATATTTAATATTTGTACAGCAAGGTAATTAATATTACCTGTAAACTTTGACTGGAATTCTTCATATGTTGATCCTTTTGAATCTAGAACTATCGTATCACCATCATATTTGAGGACCGCCCTAAATAAAATAAAATAAAATGCTATAATTTTAGAACATCTCTGTTTTCAGTCAGTTAACATTAATTACCAGGAACAGATTTTAAAGTTTCCTCTTCGTCAGCTTTGTATGGGAACTTGAATTTTTATTTTCCTCATTTCTTAAAATCAAAATAGAACAAATATTAGAATAAAATAAAATAAAAATCTCTCTCTGACAGTTTTTTAAAGACACATTTAGGACATTTTTAAAAAACATATAATCCATCAACATTTACACTTTCAGCTTTACTGCTATTGAAAATGTATTTTCTAACTGATAAAGGGTTTACTGCAGAGACAAAGCGCTGATCTGTCTCTATCCGGCTGGATTTGTGCTTTCTGGTACATGGAAAGATGCATGTAAAAGATGCTAGGATGAAAGAGTAACTAGCAGTAAAACAGATTGCATGAACAAGTTCGGTACGTGAAAAATAATTTAAGGCAATTATTTGTCCTTTTTCACAGAAACGTTATTTATTAACTGCGTTATTCAGCACGTATATATATTATTACCATCCAAGATAAAAACTGCAATTAAATCTGAGAAGATAATAAATAAAATTTGACATCAACTATGTTTGATAAACAGGTTGATACAATCCACACGACTGTAGATTCGGGAAACAAGATAAGAGGCTAGCTCAGTAAAGTGGTATATCTGTGAATAAAAATGTATTTCAGTCAGTAAATAATTTAAAGCTTGTATGTGGTTTTTAATAAAGAAAATAAAAGTAGTAATTAAAAAACGCTTTCTACCGATAAGTATCTTACTGTAGCAGGCCCGCATTGCCATCGGAGACTGTAGTAAAGTCTGATTTACATTTGTTTTGTTCTAATTATGTTTGTAACAAATCAAATTGGTTAAGTTTTAGAAAAACTCGACTTTACAATGGAATTAAGTTAGTGCAATTTTTGTTTTTCATTTTTTATTATTTATTTATTTTAATCTGATAATCATCGATATTTATGACAAGGACTTGACCTACTTTACTTAGTTACGTTCAGATATATAACCTAACTTGAGCCGAAATAAATCTTAATTCGCAGATCAGTATGTCGTTCAGTACAGACTTGTTTATTGAAAAAATGTTGTTAGATGATTTACAGATATTTGTTTATTTTGTAAAATGTTGTTTTAAACATTTGAAGGCCTAAAGTGCCACCTACATAGTTGTGTTATAAACAAAGAAAGGAAGAGAAATGAGATACGTGAACAAAAGGTATATATATATGGGGGGGGGGGTGTACGACTTACCAGAAGGAGGAAGTTATATATATATATAATGTAAGAAAAAAGAAAAAATGTATACTTTATTATAAAGTCTTAAAAATTACATGACGAATGTAATTATACATTATTTATAAACAATAAAATAAAACAATAGTTGATATTAATAAAACACTTACCATATTACATCAGAATTATCATCTCTGATGTCACAATACGCTTCTCTGATTGCTGCTTTATCCAAAGAAGTCATAGTGAGAAAATAGATAGAAGAATGTCAGGGAAACTGGAAAAAAAAAGGGTTGATCGGAATTAGTAATCAACTTAATTAATATTGATGGACTATATTTAAATAACTTCCGCCTTCTGGTAAGTCGTTCCCACTTTAATTACAGTTGAGTAATAAATGAGAATTATCAAAAAGTCTGATTTGATCTGGCTTGTCAGATATATCGCTGTTTACAACCCAGAACATTTGAAGTCCCGTTAGTCATTACTGCACCTGATTTTAACTTAACGATCTGCTCCAGCCAATGAAATGAAAACACATAAGCTGGAAAGTCCTTATTAGCATATATACGCCCATTGTAAAGCAGGTGATCTGTGTAACTAGATACGCCAACTCTGATATGTGTTATTAGCGACGTCGGGCGATTTCCGGAAGATGGGCTAGATTCCATATATAGACTAATCTGATAAAGTAACACAGATTGTCGTATCCACTGTAGCCGTAACATTAACTCATAATTCACAGAAAATAATACAAATATTTATCAAAAAATTCTCCGTCTGTCTTTCTTTATTATCTAAATTTATTATTATGACATAAAAAAAAAATAATAATAAAAAAAAAATTAAAAAAATGATAATAATAATAATAATAATAATAAATAAATAAATAAATAATGTTTTCAGTCGTTTTCTTTAATTAAACTCAATCCTAACTGTAGAGCGCCTCTCTCTCTCTCTCTCTGTGTGTGTGTGTGTGGATATATATATGTATATGTATATATCTTTACCCTTCTCTCTGTATGTTACAAGAAATATGTATTATTAGGAAAAATCTATAATTGCCTGAAAACTTCAGAAAATATGTGTAATCACTGAACTGAAAGTAATGTGCCAAAGTTAATAATAATCCACGGGAAACGACAGCGTCAACAGTGCCCAGAAAGAGCAAACTGTGACATTAAAGACATGCATGTTTCTTGGTTAGGAGGTATAATACAAATAAATGGACAGTGGACTCAAGTTTAAATTTCAGAAGAACTAGTTTTTCAGTGGAATTAAGTGTTCCTCATTTGCTGCACTGCTGGGTCCTGGTGATCACACCGGTCTGGCGTCATCTGGCTTCCCTCCTCAGTCTCTCCATTGACTGTGCCACAGAATAACGTAATCGCAGCCATTGCATTACCGTTTTCGTGAGTGAATAAGACAAGATATGTATTTTCTGAAATGTTCTGAAATTATGCATATTTCCTGACAATACATATATCCTGTAACACTTTTAGCATAAAACTACTTTATCAGTGGCTATGTTTTACCAGTGACTCCGTGCATTTGTTACCTGTCTTTATTTAGTCTTCGCATATGTCTCGCATATATACATTAAATAACATCATAAAGCAGTACTACAGTAACATCAAGACCGTTATATCGACTGTTGTTTAAAAAGCTTAAATTTCAAGAAAATAATATTCAGAAATATTTAAATTATTTAAATTTTTTTGCAAATGTTCGATTATTGAATGTTTTTGTATCTTCATGGTGTTTTTTTTGGGGGGGGGTTATGAGAGAGAGTATACAAAAAACAAACATCAAAAAACACCATTAAAAGCTATAATAGATCATATTAAAATCATTAATTTGATTTATAACAGAGACTCCCTGGTTTATTTAAAGTGACAATATGTCGTGCTTGAGTAAGTTTCTCATTATTACTGTTTCAATGACATTTTAATAAGTTCTAGACAATCTGATAAGTATTAATTACCATCTGCGACTGTCTATATATGTCTGGATTCACTTTATTTAAAACAAAGAGTTACCACAGCGTATTCACTGCCTGCATTACAGAACATCTTTTAAAGAAAAACCTAAAGGAATCTGGTGAATATTTTAGTTATTAATATTTTCTTTCATTTGTAATGTAGGTTAGTATATAAGCTTTAGCTTTGTGAGTAAACTGTTTATGATATACTTTAATTTGTATACTGTTTTATTTATATATCTTTAATTATTTTTGTACGTTGAATCTTGTACTAAATACTCACTTTCTAATTTTATGTAACTTTAATTATATCATTATATTTTTGTTTTATGATTATAAAGCAAGATGAAGTGAATTAAATTTTAAGGAAATAATTATATATGATATCAAATAAACACATGTTTCTAAAACAGGTGTTTAGTACTTCCGACATTTATTAAAATAGTATTAAACTACAACTGAATCTATATTTTTATTATTTTTATTATATATGCATTATTTATTTATTTATTTTCATTTCTTATTTTCTTTCTTTCTTTGTTTTAAACAGCAATGAGAGGGACATATGTTCTGTTAACTGTCGTCTTGTGTCTCTCTACACTCGTACAGTCTGCCTACATCGTGGACACCGCTAACACTAAGCGTATGTCTGATGAAATCAATGCAATCGAAAACAAACTGGTGGGTTCTTTGAAATTTGTAGTTATTCAGAAAGTAATAAAAGTCTTTATTCAAAAGGCTTAGAAAGAAACAGTTTAGAGAAGTACGTACTAAAAATATATATTAATAAAAAAAGAAATAATACAAATTTGTATTCATCAACTAAATAATATTAAAGAAAATGTATTTGTATTTTTTACAAGAAAAATTATTATGTTTTATTACTTTATTATGTTATTACGGCCGTGAGACCCATTGCTATCATTATCATTGTTGATGTTATTTGTTTCAGTGTCTCGAATGGCATTCAAAATGCAGTGTTCTTGGAGGGATGCTGAACTGCTGCAAATATCTCAAATGTAGAAGAGTTAATTCTATTGACAGCTACAGATGTGAATATTAAACACTTTGTGTCCATGTCGTTCATATATCTACTGTATACCTCTGTGTGAAAATTAATAAAATATTATTACTGTGTTTCTGTCTCATTTTATAAAGTTATTTAACATTTTTATCATTTAAAATTTCTAATGTAAAATGGAAAGTATAACTCATTAAGTGAATTTTTTTCAAAATATTTTAATAATTTGTATATAATATTTTATGATATTTCTCTTTAAAAGTGTAGTTTAATGTAAATTTAATTTTAAACCTTTTAGGTGAATGTAAATATTTTTGTTTTGATAGATAATACATACATACATAAACACCATTAAGGTGTCTGAGGTGTATTTCTCCTTGTTTACACGTAAAGTACAGGGTGGCCCAAAATGAATGATACCCATAGAAGTGCTGAGAGATTTTACTTATTTTTCACACAAATTTATCTTAGGCAATAACAATTTAGTCCAGAAAGTTTGGGTTGTTAACATCAAATGGGCTGTCATTTATGCTCGTTCCAAAATGTGTTCGAGATGGCCACCTTGACGAGGTAGACACTCCTGAATGCGGTGCTCGAAACTGTCAATAACACGGACACTCTCCTCTCTTGGGAAGCCCTAATCTTTGCGGTGATTTCTGTTTTCAAGACCCTGATTGTCTAGGGGTTGGTTTCGTAAACATGGTCCTTCAGATAGCCCCTTAGGTAGAAATCTGGGGGGTTCTGGTCAAGTGAGTGTGGGGCCCACTCTGGATCACATCTCCTACTGATCAGCCGATTCGCAAATCACTACTGCAGCCAACGTTTGGTTTGAAGTGTGTGGAGTCGCCCCGACCTGCTGAAACCATTGTTTCTCTCGATTGATGCCTCTGCGTCTCCCTGGTGCAGTTCAAAACTTCCTCATGACCTCAAGATAATGTTCTGAGTTCACCCTGAGAGAACATTCAGTTTTGTCTTCGAACCAAAAAAGGTCCAATGATGCCATGCTTAGAAATGGCCACCCATGCAGTGCATTTTATCGAATGTAATGGACGCTGGAGGACATCCTCTGGTGGTAGTGTACCCAAGAAAACACATATTCAAGATGCATATTCAACTCTTAGGAGTTGACATGACCTGACAGAAGAAAGTGTGCCTCATCAGAGAACCACTCTCGTCAAGAAAGTCCGGATTCGCTTCAATCTGTTCACAGAACAATCGACACATGACAACTCTTTTATCCCGGTCTCCTAGCGTCAGCTTCTGTTTAATCTACATTTTGTAAGATCCGTGACGAGAATTCGTCTCAGTGATTCCCGCGGAATGCCAAGCTCCTGACTGCGTCTTAGGATAGACTTCTTGGGGCTGCGACTGGCCGAGGCCCAGACAGCATCAACATTCTGTGCCACTCTTACACCCAAATGTCGTCCAGTTGCGACCCCTTCACTTTTAGCACTCAGTTTTAGCACAGTTCCCTTGCTCTTGAACTTGTTGACCCATCTGTAGATCATGGATTTGTTCGGATAATGGTTGAAATTGAACCGCCTCCGAAATTTTGCCTACACAGTTTTTATAGACTTTGTCTTCAAATATGTCTCAACGCAAAAAGTATTTTGTTCAGTCGTCCAAGGCATTTTTCAAAAACTTCTATTGTTGATCCATATTGTTATCTCCTCCTCTAGTAGAATCTGAAAAATAAGATTATTATTAATGATTTTATTCACTATTATGTGGGTATCATTCATTTTGGGTCACCCTTCCTCCAAGACACGTCGGACATTAATATATGGTAAAAACCTGTCACTAGTGCTATCTTAAGGAACCCAGGACAGTAATGGTCTGCCAGTGCTCGTCAGGGGCGTGGGACGTTATTTGTCTCACTGGGGTGACAGAGCGTTTAAGAAAAAAATGGAGAATATCTGGCAAGGGAATAAGACATTTGGGCTAGTTCTCTGCAATGTAATTACGATATTATCATCTATAATTGTCGGTCATGTGGTAAATTCACCAAGAGGAATTAAAGATATAATCGAGATCGAACTTGTGTAGTTTTTGTGTGAGGTGCTTTATGTATCCGGCCACATATAATAATAATGATGATGATGATGATGATGATGATGATGATGATAATGAATACTTTTATTTATTTATTTTATATCATGTAATTTGCTGGCGTTTAAAGTTATATTTCGCTGATTCGATAAAGACAGCAGAGTCACCAATGACTTAGGGTTATTTATATTTAATATTTAAAAAACAACATTTAAAATTATCTAACTACATTAGAGAAAATATATATAATCCTTTAATTAGCATGGACCAACAGGAACGATAACTCGTAACGGTACAAATTACGTCACGGAAAAAAGCCTCAAGACATTTCGCCGATTTAATGGGTACAAACAACCCCTAAATGTTCTTTTCTGCTGACAACTACAAACGTTAATACTTTAACCTTATTCCAGATTATAATTTCAGTTTATTATGCACACATTTACTCAAAAATAATCCAGTTTGAAAAGTTTGATTAAGTTGAAAAAGTAGTTAGAAAAGGCGCGTGAATCATGGTTTGGTAATGTGAACAACCATCCTTACCATTATCAGTGTAAATCATAAAAAAGTTCTGAAAAATGGACGCAAAATAATTTGCAAGCTTAAAGATTTCCGTGAGCTCACGGAAACGTCATATCGAAATCCAAGATGACAGCGTCGAACGCCGATTGGTATTTACAAACTTAAATACGTATGCCTTCATAATGCAATGAATTCTACATAGATTATTAAAAGTAATTTTGGGAAATATGTCATTTAATCAATGCCTCGTATATATTGATGCCTATTATTGAGTAGAAATTGCTGCAATGGTCGAAACCTTTTTGTTTTGTTTTTATTTGGAAACTTTGACGTCATACCATCTCGTACACGTTTTTTCAGATGACGTCGCCAGCCTCCCATAATAATAATGAAATAAAATAAAATAAATAATTTTCACAGGCACTGGTGCTTGAATATGAAGATTGACTATTCTCATTTGGTACCATAAAGTGGACACGTCACTCTGTTAAAAACTCCAAAGCTGACAGTTCTGAGTACGTAGTTGTAAAACAATACTTGAAACCATTACAATTCTTTTTCATATATATTTATTTCCATTTTCAATGCGTTAGAGGTCATATTTACCTGTAAAAAGCAAATCGATCACGTGTTATTTGCATCATTGCCTTGATACATTCATTATAACACTTGAATCAGTTTTACAACAAAACTAAAACAAAACAAAAAACAAAAAAATGAAATGAAAGGTCCGTCAACCGGCCTTATAAAAAAAAAAAAAAAGTTATTAAACATTTAATTTTCACTCTGTTTCGTTAAAACAAAAAGACTTCAACTTCTAAAACATGTACTATGCAAACAATGAGTTTCCTATTCTTATATATTTTTTTTTTAAATCATTGGCCCATGCTACTTTAATTGTTGTTGTTGATTATTGGTCAATACCAAAAAATAAAAAAGGGGTCATACAAATAATAATAATAATAATAATAATAATAATAATAATAATAATAATAATAATAATAATAAAAAAAAATAAATAAATAAATTAATTAATTAATTAATTAATTAATTAATTAATTAATAAAACTAGTGCGACGGAGTAACTAGAAGCAGGAAAAATTACTACAGTAGCAAATATTCTCCACATGCTTTTGTTTACATCGGTAATAATCGCGACACCGGCCATTTATTTCATATCAAGCATCGAGGTCTACGGTAAACTTCCGAAAAAGGACAGATAACTCATGAATAAAATTGGATAACTCGAAGGCAAGCGACAAGACAGCGGAAAGTCATAACAATGCAAAATGTAAAACGGCCTGGTGTCTTTTGGGTAGTTTAAAATTTATAATACATTTATTATTATACACTTACCAGTCCTTGTTGTTAAATTATTTGGTTTGTACAAATGATAAATAGGACGGGAGGTTAAACCAGTACTGTACATTTGTACATCTTGTTGTTTTATATTCATATTCATATTCATATTGATATTGTTATAGAAATTCTCTATATCGAAATATATATATATATATATATATATATGATTCTTACTTAAAATGAAAATAAAACAGAAACAAGAAGACTAAATTCAAAATAATTACTTAGTTAAGAATCAGCAATAAACATTAAATATTTTAATATTAATGCAGAATACCATTATCACGGCATTATCATTATGTAGCTTTTTCTCTGTTTTGATATAATATAATTATTACGTTTTCTTATTTGTTTTTAATGGACTTTCTTCTGTCAGTTATAAAATTTTAATTATGTTAAAAAAGCAAAATACATTTAAACGTGCAAACTTATTAAGTTGAAACATCATACTAACACATAATGTCAGTAGGTTTTGGCTTTGATAGGTAAGACTCACTGAGCCAAGACAGCTAACAACTCAAAGCATCCTTTATTATTCAGACTTCAGAATTTGCATTAAATTAATAGTCTGGAATTGAATAATTGAAATTTAGACAAATAGTTTCTGAGCTTCAGATATTAATCTCAGAGATTATGTGCAATTTACAACACTGGACCAGGAAATAGTTCAGTAGTAATGGAATTATAGTTAGAGTAGTTTCACTATACAAGAAACATTGTTCTTTCGTTTTTTTCAGTTTCTTCAATTATTTGTGAAAAAGTCTGTGAACTGCTACAAATGTTTTACATAAATGAAACTCAGGCATCTTACTGGCCTCAGGAAAACATGTAAACATAACACTGTTATAACTCATTGTACAAACATAAAACGGGTATTAAAGATATTAATTTAAACTATTTTTAGGACAAAGTAAAGAAGTCTCTGTTCGTGTGTGGTGGAGGAACTTTGACATTCTTTGGACTGTCAATTTATCAAGGAAATGAAAAATTTTATGAGAATGAAGTGATGCCTCTACTAATGCGTATCTTTGATGCTGAAAAAGCACACAGATTTGCTGTAAAGATGGCCAAGTATAAAATTCTTCCTCGTCAAAAATATGTTGATCCTCCTAATCTTGTAAGTTGATACATGACTGAGACATGAATTTTAAAGTGTTATTCATCCTAACATTTTACAGTTAAATTACAAGTAAAGAAATTAGAAAGAATGCATTCTTCTAACGTTGCAGATATATTTTTACGTGCAGATTGTAAATAAAAATTCCTGTAATCTTTCATAGCATTAAGCTTGTATAAAACTTGTTTCCATCAAGAGTATTAATACTAATATTCACATTTTTCATTAACTCCTTTAATTATTGAACAACTTTGTTTTCTGTTTTTCCTTCTATATTATTAATCTCCTTTTCTTTTTCTTCCAATTATTATTTAAAAAATAATAACAAACAAAATCCAGAAAATAAAAGTGCTGGGCATGCAATTTAGCAATCCAGTTGGTCTGGCAGCTGGATTTGACAAAGATGCTGATGCAGTTGATGGTTTGCTGTCTCTAGGATTTGGTTTTGTTGAAGTTGGAAGTATCACTCCAGTAGCACAACCAGGCAATCCTCAGCCACGAGTGTTCCGACTCACTGAAGACAAAGCTGTTATAAACAGGTACATCACCCATTGTGGAGAGAAGTGACCTTTTGTTTTATTTATTGTAATGGTATCAACTACTCTATTTTGCAGGAACACCAATTACTCTTTCACTGGTTTTTTGAAAATATTTTAAATACCATTTGGGTTAGAATAATGTTTTATATAAGGTTTGAGAATATTCAAGATGAAGAACAGTTTGATACCAGTATCAGCACATTATACAAGCACTAAGCTACTTAACATAGATATATTTTATTAATTTAAATGTTTACGAGAGATTTTGTTTTTAGATATGGTTTCAACAGTGAAGGACATGAAGCTGTATATAAGAAACTTCGACACAGAGAAGAAGAACCTAGAATTGATGGTAATTTATACATTCAGATTAAGTATAATTTTAAAACTTTCAGTATTTCATTATTCAGCAAATGAATTATCATTTCTGAGAATCTGCTTATGTAAAAAGCTGTTAATTCTTCATGAAGTTCTTTTTCTTCTTTTATTTCTGTAAGTATCAAGATTCTCTTTGGTTTTTTATTTTTTTTTTTTTTTTTTTTTTTTTTTTTTTTTTCTTAGAATTGTATTTTATCCACTGCTACATAAGAATATTTTTTTGTATAACCAGTAAATTACTATAAATGTACAGAAATTTGAATTATACAGGCATATAATATTCTTATTAGATCTGTTTTATTTTTTAATTTTCTTTATAGATATAAAATTACCTAGACTGGAAGAACAAAGAAATATGTTAAATATTAATTTATGGACTGAAACTGATCCACCAAATATTAAAATTAGGGAAAAAGGTATTTTTGACTTTGAGGCAATATATCATCTGTCTAGAAAGTTTAGTCCTTGTTTTCTGACGTTCAGAAAAACATTTCATTTTCAGTTTCTTGCAAGTGAAATAAAAACACGAGTAATCATAATAGTGCTTGATTACCCTGTAGTAATAACTGCAGTTGTCTTATTAACAAGATAAACAAAGTAAATAAGTGATAGAGACAGAAACTGTTGTAAACTACAAATAATTAGGAAAAAGTAAAAATGATAAAACATTAAATGCTTAGCTCACATAAAGGAAAATTTAATTCTACAAGTTAATTAATAATTTAATTGCCAAGTTTTGTTTGCTAAGCTGATTGGTTGAATGAATATTCCATACTGAAGTCACTTTTTGTTGCTTACAAATTATTACATGCTGAAGTCTAAACAGGTTAATGTTTGAAACCTGGCAGACTTTCAACATCTTACGTCCACAACATAAGTTAACAGTTGAATAATTTTAGTTGTTAATTTAGTTATTATACTGACAAATATTTACTTTGTTAGCTGCCAGAAAAACAATAATTTTTTTGTTACCATGTTCAAAGATTTGTACCCACTGAAACCATTTAGATGAAAGTTTAATGATGACATGTTCAATGTAGAACAAAAATTCTTTGAAGAAATAAATTTTGGAAGTAACAAACTTTTAAAAAAAAAATCTGTCATAGTAATACTAGATTTTTATTGTAACATTTCATTTTGATTTAAGTTTGGTTTTAAGTTCCATTAATATTTTGCAGAACAAGGAATTGTGGGAATTAATCTGGGAAGGAACAAACTGTCTTCATATCCTGTAGATGATTATGTCAAAGGTGTAAAACGATTTGGCAAAATTGCAGACTATCTTGTTATTAATATTTCCAGTCCAAACACACCTGATCTGCAGAACATGCAAAGAAGAAAGGAATTAGAGAAATTGTTAGATGAGGTAAAGCAGACAATAAATAAACAAATAAATAATAAAGGAATTTTAAACTTCTAATAGATTTATATATATATAAAAAAAAAATAATACTAAAAAAACCTAAAGTAATACATACAGACAAACTTGTCTACAGTGGCCACCTACAGGACGTCATGAAAGCCTTTTTTTTATATTACAAATGACATTGAAAAGTACACATTTTTGTGAGAAATAATTTTTTATTTTATAAGAGAATTTCCATTGAAGAATTGTCATTGGAAATTTGCATAAAAATTCAGGAAATACTAACTTTGAGAAGACAGTTTGCTAAGATTTTATTTCATGTCATTGCTAATTCAGCAGTAGAGATTAATTATTTAGTAGTCTACTCTCATAATTAGCGTATTGTAATCACATAATTCAATAACAACAATAAAAAATTGCATTTGTAACAACCAGTCTGAGCTCAACACTTAAATACTCTTAACTGCTTTAATGCAGCAGCTTTGACCTAGTTGAATTACACTGTAATATCATGTCATTGAATGTATGTTTGTTTTTCAATTACTAATGGCTTAAAACTGTGGCATTTGCACATTCTGAAATGCTATGACCATTATAGAAGGTTCAGTAGTGGCGACTGACTCTTATGTACAGGCCATTTAAAGAAGGAAATGCTTTTGGGGGTGTTTATGGTGACTTATAGCCAGGTGATCATTAGACCAGTTTCGACTTAAAATGTGTGCGTGTACACATATTAAAAATGAAAAAAAATCCTTGGCATTGTAAATTAAAAACCATTAAATAGAGAAAAAAAGCGTTTGAGCAAATATTAATTGTGTTGTTTGTTTAAGGAATGAGGTTAACATTTAGGTAATACTGTTTCAGGTTGTGAAGGAAAGAGACAACTTGCTCTGTAACCCAAAACCACCGCTATTAGTGAAAATATCTCCAGATCTCTCAGAACAGGAGAAGAAGGACATTGCAGCAGTCTTAAGAGAAAATGTAAATCAAGAAATGAAAGTTTGCTTGTATGTTGTTTGCACAAAACCTAAATCCTGTCAACTTCACTCATTTTTTTAATCAGTCAAAAGCAAATTATACATTCCTCATTTTAATTACCGAATTTATTTACAAAGTGTACAGTATTCAAACTTTATTGTTACATTAGTACATACTATACTACAATTAAATAATTATTTGTAAATAACAATTTAAATTGACTATAATAAAGTGACAAACATTCAGACTTTCATATAAAACAGCAGTATAGATAATTTATGATTAAAATTGTAATTTTTTAAGGGTGGTATAGATGGACTCATAGTAACCAACACAACAACAACTAGACCAGCCTCATTACAAAGCAGCCACAAGATGGAGTCTGGGGGTTTGAGTGGAGAACCCTTGCGTAACCTAGCAACCAGTACAATTAGAGATATGTACAGACTCACTGGAGGTGAATAACATGTTTTAATATACATTAACTGGAGAGAAACTTTCAATAATTTTATTTTTGCTGTAGAAATCAAAACTAAATTTGAGTACGATATAAATAATGGTTTCTATTTATTTCACAAATTAAGATATATATATTCTTCATAAATGTGTCTGTTTATATAATGTCGAAGTAAGAAAGCTTGGGTGTGAATAACTAACACAATAGTTTAGTCATATTCTAATTTAACTAATATATTTGTATGCTATTGTTTTGTTCAGGAATGGTTCCTATAATTGGAGTGGGTGGTATCAGTTCTGGGCAAGATGCCTTTGACAAAATAAAAGCAGGTGCCTCCCTGGTACAGATTTACACAGCACTGGTGTACAAAGGGCCACCAGTAGTTAAAAAGATCAAGAGAGAACTTAATAGTATTTTACAGTATGTTCTTTTTTCCATTCAGTAAGATTTTGCAGTAACATAAATTTTTTTTTTTTAATGTTCTACACATAGTTTCAAATTTGAATCTTAAAACAAAAACAAATTGTAATTATAGAGGAATAGGAAGTTCGACAAAACATATTTTAAAAATGTATAAGTTTTCGATTTCTGAAACATTTAACTCTTACCATTTCAAATTGCATGCAGTAGACACAATGTTGAAAGTTTAACTTAAAAATTGGAAGCAAGATAAAGTTTTAGATAGCAGCTATGCAAAGTTTTAAAATTTTAACATTACAACTCTTTTCTTTTTTTTTCTTCCCAGAAACGAAGGATACTCGAGCATAATTGAAGCAGTTGGTGCTGATCACAAAACAAAATAAAAACTGCAGGAAAATACAGACTACTAACATTTCTTGTATATACAAATACTGATAACTTTTTCAACAATTTTTGTAATAAAATATAAAATGTTTTTCTTAGATGTATCATTATTTAAATAGCATGAAATTTAAATTTATAATATCACATGACAAAGGAAATCATTTTTTGAGTAGGTTGGATAACTTGTTCCTTATATACAAAATATTTCATTAGAAATAATGAAGACTATTCAGGAGGAAAAAACTAAATTAGTAGCATCCCTGTGGATGGATAATTTATCTGCAGTAATATCTCGTTACTTGAAGATTAAAATGTTAAAAAACAATAGTAATAATAACGATCACATCATCAGCTCAGTAGTTAATAGTGCCCACCATTTATCATATTTATTAAGATTCTACTACTACCCTCTGGCTGTCTGTATTCGGAAGAAAATTTCAAACATTTATCCTTTGAACACCACAATCTTCTACATGCATTTTCCTCCCCTTTTCGGTAGGTTGTTTTATATGCAGTTCGTAACCATTTAATGGGATTGGAAATGTTTTGAGATGCAGTACTAATTCTCAACTGTATTTACTGGGGAAAAAATTAATGTTTTTATTTGCACTCTCACACGTTTAAAAACAAAACAAACTAACTCATTAATTTTGGGATGGGCTAATTTCATCTTATGAACTGCTTTTCACAACTGCAAAATGTGCATTATAAATCGAAGACAAACACCTGATCAAGTTTCCACATAAAAACCATCTGTCATAAATGGGTTAATAAAAAAACAAACACTTTAAAACGTATCACAATATTTTATTCAGAAGACAACATTACACAGAACTATGAGCATTTATAAAAACCATGATTTAAGAATTCTATGTACATAAATTAAAAACAAATGGATGAGAGTAACAGTTGCACATTCAGGTGAAAATGATTTTATGAATTACCCAATCAGAGAAATGAAATGTGGAAAAGACTTTAAATGAAACAAAATATGAACAAAAAAAAATAAACTTCTGAATTGGATGGCACAAATGAACATTTTTTTTCTCATATCCAATATGTGCCGTTTTAATGCTCCATTTATTTTTATAAATATTAATTTGATATACTTAATTAAAGACGATGACATAATGTCAAATGCATTCTTAAAGACGCAGTCATATTTTTAATTGTCTTTATTTCATATGGAACAGTTATTAACTGCACTATTAAAGGTTTAAAAATTTCACTGAATCAAAATAAAATTTCTTTGTTATTTATTATTTTGTGCTCATCATTCACCTAATTAAAATCCAATGCAATGAATAGAAATGTCTCCAGACATTTCTCATTATCACACACATCATTCACTCTTAATAAACAATATGTACAGCTGTAGGTTTCATTATCGTCTTCGTCTACTACGACTATCTCGTCTATCTGAACGAGAATGACTTCGATAATCATCACCTCTTGTCACTGGTCTTCTGTCTCTGTCACTTCGAATTCGATCCTTCCTTTCTCTGCTATCTCGCGAATCCCAGGTATCTCCTCCACTGTGTCTTTCCCTATCCCTCTCCCTCTCCCTCTCATGTCCCAATGGGATATGATCCTAATAAATATATAAATTACATATATGTATAAACAAAGTATTGTTTTCACACTGTTTTATAAACAATGGTTAAAACAATGCCTAAAAGCACAACTGTAGATAAGTCGCTATAGAATAACTGTTTAAAAGGACAAACATCTGATACGGTTTTTGATAAAAATAAATAACCTGTGACTAATTGGAATGAATGTGTTCCAGTTCAAAATGATAAATATTATCTGGTAAAATTATTTCCATTCTTTGCAAACAGATAATTACATGATAAAAACAAATTTCTCGTATAACCTAATGTAAGATGCAAGTTTTTTTTTTCAATGCTGTTCTAAGACAAAAAACTTTAAATATGAAATCATACTTTATCTCTCTCTCTTCTATCACCATCTTCACGTGTCATCTGCTTTCTTCGCAATTCTCGTTCTTCTAGTAACTTCTTTTTATCTTTTTGTCTCTGCTCAGCCTAATAACATATAAAATTACTGATATAAATTAAATGACAATAGGTACTTGTGCATTAGGAGTAACTAAAAACTGACAAACTTTATTATAAAATGTTTTCTAACAGAGAGTTGGCAAGGCTATATCTTAATCTCCTCAAACAGAAATGACTTGCCTGTTCGTTGGTGAGGGGCAACCAATATATGCAGGGAGTTGCTCTGGTTTTCTTAAAAGATCATCAAGCAGTTTAGCTGGGGCTTCTTCAACAGGTTTTGGTTCTGTAAGAGAAAAAGCAACATGTAAACAATGAAAGAAAATTGTTAAACAATATCATTTTAAAAACCAAAAGTTTAGTAATTTTCTATCAACAAAAAAAAGCAATGTTAAATTTTTTTCATAGAGATTAAGTGCTATCCTGCTCTAATGAAAATTAAATTCAGTGTAAACAAAACAGATTACAGTATTTTATTAGTAAAAGTTGGATTATCCTCAAGATCAAAATGCACTAAAGTTGTTAATTTTTTTCACTCATTTCCATATATAATAATGTGATTTATTTGACCAAAAAATAAATTGAAACTTGGTATAAAAAATATTAAAACAAAATAAACTACTGAACAAACCTGCTGGTTTTCGATCTTTTTTCTCTCTGCTTCTTTCCTCTTCTCTATCTCTTCTTCTTTTGTCATGATCAAAATCTCGGTCTCTGGAAGGACTCCTTGATCTTTTTCTATCTTTTAGTTTATCTCTATCCCATTCTCTTATAGGCGGCTTCTTTTCTTCTTCTTTCTTTTTCTTTTCTAGTTTTTCTTCTTTTTCCTTCTTTTTCACTTCAGTCTTAGCTGGCTTGGATGGCATTTTAAGCTCTTCTTGTCCTTTGTGGAATTCCAACTGAAAAAACCCCAGAGATCGGCTTAAATCAGATGGTTACAAATACTACAAACTGACTTTCATTAAGTATTTATTGATTAAAACATTGCTGCTAATACAACAAAATGCACAGATTAGTCATTTTCAATGATACATATAAACACAACACAACCAAATACTATACATGTGTTAAAACATAAAATGTTTATTGTATTCCTGACTTTATCTGGAAAGTAATCCTGAAAGATTATTATTTCTGATAAAATTATATGGTACATAATCCTAATAAATTAATTAAAAAAATACATGGTAATCATACTACAAGATTAAAAATGATACGACCTTAGACAGTATAATTTTTTTTCATAATTGGATATGTTTCAAAATCTTGTTTAAATAAAGAAAAAACAAACCTCTTCCTGAGATGCATATTCAACTCTTAGGATTTTAGGATTAGAGATAGGCCACCTTGTACCATGAAGAGCTTTTCTTGTGGCCACTGCTTGTTCATCAGTTTCAAACTTGTATGAAAGAAAAAGAAAAACGAAGTTTTAAATAACAGTAAGTTTAATACATTTTAATCAAAATTTCATGAAATTTAAATTTAGATTTAACAATTTAGAACATAGATTTCATTATCTTCTTTGCACAAAATGACACTGCAGATACAAATATTCATTACCAGTAATTTTGAATAAAACAATTTTAATAAAAAAATATTTGGAAATGGCAAACGTGATGAAGTAAATTCTTACTGTGCAGTAACAGTGAGATTTGATTTTATCAATCCAGAAAGTGTTCTCTCCCTCCACCAAGCTGCCTGTTCTCTTCAGCAATTCTTTCAGCTGACCGACTGTAAAAGGCCGCACCAAGTTACGAATGTGGACAACTCTGTTGACAGGATTTCTGGCTGGTGATGGAGAACGACGAGCTGCCTGAGGTTCATCTGGTTCCAGTGAGATCTGAGGATTTACTCGACGGATAACTTTCAATTCAGGAGCTGTAATAAAATAATAAAGACTAATGTAATTCTAACAAAAGTGTTACAACAAACATTTTTATCATTTGCCCATTTCAAGACAAACTCTTTTTTCTTTTCTTTTTGTTAACTGGCTACACAGAACTTTTAACAGAATTAAATAAGTTATTGTTTTAATAAATTAAAACACTACACTATCCATCTCCATTATAATAATTTTTTAATTCCTAAACAGTTAAATCCAATGACGGACAATGATAGTTGTTCTGACATATAACTTCACTGAAATGCAGTACATTTTTTAATGTCCTCATGAACTTCTTCCTCTGACATTTCACCTGCATCTTCTCCTTCTGATTTCAGGACTGTGTGTCTCTTGTCACCTTCCTCTGTAGCTTCACCTGGAACTACCTATATGGTAAATAAAATACATATGTAGCTATCAGCAGTGTTTTCATAATATCCAGACAATATTAAACCCTGGAACCAATTATATGCAATATGTAAACATGTCAAAATGATTGATTATTTTTTGGAGCAAAATGACATAAACAGGATTACTGGAGTACTTAGAGGCTGAAGAGGCATTTACTAAATGCCCAGCTGGCAACCAGGTCACTGACGAGATTCCTTCCATCTACAAATAAAAATATTTACGAGAACTGGCTTCACAAATCCTGTTCACTAATGGAATCAGTCACTGTTTACCTGTACAACTGTTCTTCTAATCTTTACATCTCTTTTATCTTCTTCCTTGTCTGACAGTTGCATGCCTTCTGTTCCAAGTTCCAAAATTGGTTCATTGAACATTTTTACATCTTCTATTATACCCTAGTAAAAAAATTAAAAAAGCAGATATAACAATTACTTTAATGTAATCTGGCAAGTATTAATCCTCCATAAATCTGTCAAAGTATACTTTTAATATTTAGGCAAAAAGTGGATTATGAATAAAAATAGAAGCTTATAAATTAACAACAGTTATTATGTGTGTGAATGTCTGATAATAATTTATACCTTAAGAGAATCGGTTGAAATTTCCATACTCTGAGATTTTCTGACATATTTGGCTTGCGATGAGCCCCATTTCCTTTTTTTTACTGGTTTGTCTTTCTTCTGCTCTTTATCTTCATTGTCTTCTTTCTTCATTTCATATCTGCTTCCTGATATTTGCAAATTATGAGAATATGTCAATTTTACTTCCAAGAAATTCTACCTATTATAAGTTTATTTTTATTTTTTTATTTTACTAATAAGATCAATTTAATTAATAATTAATTACCCCTTTTAAAGTAAAGAAACAACCATTAATATGAAGAAGAGACAGATTTAAAGTTTTGCTATTTTCACAATACGGACTATTCATTTACTGGAAATTAAAAATTTCAGGAAATCGCTTTTTGTTACTTTTAATAAAATTAACAATCTGCTGCAAAAATAATCCAACAAAATGAAATTTATGTACAAGAATTAACCTTTTGCAATTATTTTCTGCCAACATACATTTATTACATTTTAGAGAAAAATATGCATTTTATCCTTATTATTTACAAGTTATTGATAAATAAAGTATATTTTTAATACCTGAGAGTAATGAACGCCTTCTTGGAATTTCTCTCGTTTCATTTTTCACTTGTTCTTTTTCATGTACCTGAAAATCAAGCCATTTTTTTTCCTTTGGTCACTTTATGTTTAATATATGTCCAACATTCAAAGTTTAACTTTTTCTATAATGTTGGATCCATGCACTGTCTAAATCAAAATGCTATTGTGAAAAGATATTACTGTATATTGAAAATTACAGAATTTTCAATTAAATTAATAATAATTAAATGAAAAATATTTATTATCAGGCCACATATTCACATATGTATTGCAAACAGCTAAGAAAAAGAACATAGTATTTCATATTAAGCAGTTTGAATTTTAAGAAGTTATGAAGCAAAGAAAATATAGTAATAAAATTAAATAATCATGAATAGGGAGTCAAAAAACCTGTGTAATCCTTTTTATGCATTATCAATATACAAAATTTTTGTTTTTGTCTTTAAGTATTTCATTTACCTGAAATCTTACTATGCCAACAAAAAAAAAAAAAAAAAAAAAAAAAAAAAAAATACAATAATAATAATAAGGTCTATTTAATGAAAACAAATACAAAAACAAAAGATTATTACTAATAATATATTACTGTCAAAAGCATTTACAACAAATGTATCTGAAGACATCTGGATAATCCAATTAATACATTTATAGTTGGAGTTTTGTCTACTCCTTTTCATGTTATTTTTTTGTGTTTTCTTTTCCTCTTACTGGAAATTAAAACATAACAGTTAAATTTATTTATTTACTTTTTAAGATGTTAAAGTATTAAAATGTAAATTTTTTAAAAAGAAATCTTCATGTCTTGCTGCAACTTGTCTTACCAAAAATCAGATTAGAAGCTGCAAAAAAAGAGGTCATTTCAGACACAAAAATTAAATTATATGTAATTTTGAAAAACATTTTATTGTTTTCTGAAAACCCAAGTGAACTGACTGAATAATTGGAGAATACCCGTTAAATGCTGTCGACGTCTTGAGGTTCAATGAGCAAGAACCAACCCGCATGAACAGGAAAAGTTATGGAGAAAAATTCATTCAGTTTGGGATTGGGCTTTGATAATCTCAGTGTTGCCAGAACTTGAAAGTCTTTTCTGTTTTTTAATTCACGTAATAGGTTACAATTATGCACTGACTTTCCATTTGTTTTCACTTGTATAACAATGACAATTTACTTTTCTTCTTCTTAAATCATGTCCAGCTACTATTTTATCAAAATGTCCTGTGCAAGAATAGTGAAGTCTTTTTTCAGATGTAATATTCTTCATTGTCTTATTACTGAAACAGCTAAAGAAACAAGTACTCCAAAAATGTATTTTTACGAACAATTAAAATAAATTTCTTCTCTGCCATATCACAATATACAAACTTCTTAAAGTGTGCTATAAAACTGCATGTCAGTAACACGGCATCCAATAACATTCATAATTTGACATTTATAGTTGTAATCAGAATCAGATAAATTACTGAATCGTTTTGCTCCAGTTTTTGCTGTTCTTTTTAACTTTACAAATCAATCACAAACAAGGTTTATACAAATATGCATATCCTGACTGTAGTATTTGGATTACACGTCCAATGTTAAAACACGAGAGTTTCTGGAGAAAAAAGTTCATTTTCTTTTTTAAGCTGATTAACATAGCATCTTTCCAAACTGTTTAGTATCTGAACTACAAATGAACTGTGATAACATCCACATATAGAAACAAGAAGTTCCTTTTGAATAAATGAAATGAATACATTTCAAATTTCTTTCATTAATTGATTATCCATTTTACAAGTTTCTAAAACAACAGCTCTATTTAATATTTCACACTTTGATAATTCTCACTCTATCCACAAAGCAGTTTTCACTGTTTTGTTAAAACGTTTCTTCATGTTGTTATATTTCACACAAACAGATTGCAGATATGCACAACAAAATTGTTCAAACTTCTCTCTTCCTTAAAAGTACTGTACTATTTTCTGAATACATCTCTGATATTTTTTATCATTCAATAGTCAGTACTCCACTGAAAAATACCAGCTGTCTGTCACATTATAGTTTTTATTTGTTCAAATCTGTCATCACATAATACACATTCCACTTCCAAGAAAGTTAAAAAAAACAAAAACAATACCACTTCAAAGAATGTTTTTTGTTTCTAGTGTTCCTTTGTTTTGAAAATGAGTACTGATGTACCATTTCTTTTTCTTGGAAGTCAGGACTGCCTGAACAGTGAATGTCTGTCATTATTTCTTTATTTTCTCAGGTTTGGCTAATTAATATCGTTCCTTAAGCCACAACATTTTAAAGAGTTAGTAATAAATGTGTGCTAAGTCTTTTGAACTAGTTTCTTGGGAAGACATTCGACCTCATGGCAACATAGGATTGACATTGCAGTCAGGGGTTGGAAATCGGCAAAACCTGACATCTCACCTCCAGGCACGACCATGAACCAAGTTTCAGAGAACTTGGGCTTGATTCTCCCCCTATCTACCACATAGTGGAGACAATACAGTATGAGAATATAAGATATGGCCAAATATTTTAGTGGTGTTCTTTTTTTGTATGATTTTTTTTTTTTTTATTATTATTATTATTTTTTTTTTTGTAATTTATTTATTTATTTAAATTCCACTGAATTTTATGTAATAAAAATTAACTGAACTTTAAACTAACAACTGTTTATCATGAATCTTAAAATCAATTACAAGATAAGTAATAATAATAATAATAATAATAATAATAATAATAATAATAATAATAATAATTTATTTTTTTTTTTTTTTTTAAATTAATAAGCAGCTTCCACAAGTATTGTATAGAAATAAAACTGATGCAACACTCAATATTCTACTGTTTCTGTAAGAGATACAAAATAATTTAAAATCTATCTAGAAATAAAACTAACCTTCGTTGTTTCATCCTCAGTTGGCTTTGGAGGGTCAATATCCATAGCTATAGTTTCAGATCTGAATAAGAAATTACATCACATATGTTGTTGTATTTGTATTTTTTTTTTTTTTTAAATAATAATTTCATAAAAAATATCATTAGCAATCACGTTCTGGAAAATGCTTTTGTAATTTTCTTTTGGTCATCTATGAAAACAAAAATGCCTGTTATTTTAAACTGGTACCTGTCTGACCTTTCTTTTTTCACACCATACATAGTGTACTGCTAATAAAGTTTATTATTATTTCGTGCACTTTAAAGTTATGGGTTTTTTGTTTAAAAAGTTCCTTTTAGTAATTATAAAAAAAAAGAAAAAAAAAAGCTGGTATCAAATACATTTTAGTATGGTTATCTTTATTTTAATTTTATTTTTAATACAATATCTTATTATTGTTCTGTATCATCAGACAAAATGTCGGAGGTAATAAAAAGCTAATTTTGTAACATGAAATTTTTTTTTTTTTTTTTTTTTTTTTTACAGGATAGTCTTACAATCTACCTTCAAAGAATTTCTAAAACAGTATTTAGAACATATTTCAAATTAATTATTACTTTTATCAACTGAAACATACTTTATTTCTTCTTTCTGATTTGTCTTCTGATCTTCAGTTTCCTGCTGTGCTGTTCCCTCTTCATCTGATGAATTATTTCTGTCAGAATCAGATGCTGCATTTTTTACAGATGGACAACTTTTTTCATCATCTGAACTGGAAATGCTGCTCTTATTCTGATTGTCTTTATCCTCATCTCCAGACTCTGATGATGTATCACTTTCTCCCGATGACTGTGGTTTCTTTAAAGAACTCTGGACAGAGGTTGGTATTTGTTTGGCTGAAGAGTCACTGGAAGATTTTTCAATTTTATTAGAAATTTCTTGTTTATGTAGTTTCAATTCCTCCGTTTCCATCTGGATATTTTGTTCATTTGATTCATCTATTTCCTTATCTTGTTTTCGAACCATTTCCTCTTGGTTTCTTAAGACTTTCTTGCATTCAAGTGTTGCCTCCTCTTTATTTGTTGATTCTCCATCTTCCTGATTTGTCATCTTATTTTCTTCCTGGTGCATTATTTTACTTTTTTCATGATGTATATCCTTACTCTCCTCCTGATGGATATTCTTCTTCTTTTCCCGATGTATATCGTTACTCTTCTCTAAGTGTGTATCCATACTCTCTTCTGGGTGTGTATCCTTACTCTCTTCCTGGGGTGTATCCTTACTTTCTTCCAGGGGTGTATCCTTACTCTCTTCCTGGGGTGTATCCTTACTTTCTTCCAGGGGTGTATCCTTACTCTCTTCCGGGTGTGAATCCTTACTCTCTTCCGGGTGTGAATCCTTACTCTCTTCCGGGTGTGAATCCTTACTCTCCTTTGGGTGTGTATCTTTACTCTCTTTTGGCTGTCTATCCTTACTCTCTTCTGGATGTGTATCCTTACTTTCTTCTGGGTGTGTATCCTTACTCTCTTCCCGATGTGTATCCTTACTCTCTTTTGGCTGTCTATCCTTACTCTCTTCTGGATGTGTATCCTTACTTTCTTCCAGGTGTGTATCCTTACTCTCTTCGGGGTGTGTATCCTTACACTCTTCAGGGTGTGTATCCTTACTCTCTTCTGGGTGTGTATTCGTACCTTCCTCCTGGTTTGCATTTTTAAATTCCTGTTGATTTGAATTCTTACTCTCCTTTTGGTGTATCAGCTTATTTTCCTGTTGTGTTAATGTAACCTCCTCTGGAGGTACTGTCTTACTCTCCTTTTGATGTGTCAAGTCTTTCTCCATTTGTGGTAATGATTCTTTATCTACTTCATGTGTTAACTGTTTTTCCTCTCTTTCCTCTTTATGTACTGAATGAGCCTGTCCAACATCCATTTCTCTTTCTTCTGGATTTGTTTCAATATCTTCGATTTTGGAATCGGATTTAGAATCACCAACTTTCTCTGCACTAAAAGACCAACATCTAGCCTTCTTTGGAGACGGTGCACCTTCAGCAATTTCTTCTTTTTCAATTTTTTCACTTGGCATTTTTTCTACTTTTGGTGCATTCCACCTGCGAATTTTTCTAGTTACTTTTTTCCCCAAACTGGTTTCAGAATCCTGTTTTGAAGTTTCATCTGAAACCTCACTATATGATGCTGTAGGCTTTAGCAGTTTCACAGAGCTCTCATCTTGTGATAAATTTGTTTCATTTTTTTGTTCCCCTTCCACAACTGGCATTTCACTTTCAACAGCCAATGCTTGTTCAGGTAATTCTGAAACTGTCTGCTTTTCACTACTTTTCAGTGATTCAACAGACTTTTTCTGTTTCACTTCCAACACTTCTTTCTTTTCTACAGCTTCAGATTCTGTAACTTTTGTTTCTTCTTTATTGATCAATACATTTGTTTTAATGTTTGTATCAGTTTCATCACATATCTCCATAGGTGATCCTTTCTCCTTATTATCTATCTTCATTTCTTCATCCCTTTTCGGTGAAGATATTTTTTCTTTACCTGTATAAACACTGCTTTCATTAGGAATTTCTATAGGAGTTGGTGTATTACTTTCGTTTTCTGCCTTAATATTTTCTTCAGTCTCTTCTGATAGCAATGATTTTTTATCTGTTTCATAATTAGCTGCCTTACCTTTTACTTCAGGTAAAATGGTTTTTTTGGAGTCTGATTTAGTTTCTGTCTGTAGTTTTTCTGATAATGACTCTGTTGCTGTCATTTCAGAATTAATTTTGGTCAGTGATATCTCTTCTGTCTGGAAAGATGATTTGTCTTTTGTGTCAGTTTGTTCTTCTGAAGACTGTGGCCGTTTTGCTTTCAAATCAGACAATCTCTTTTTGGCAATATCAGTGGTTTCTTCATGAGGTATAGAAACATCTTTAGCATCACCTGAACTTTTCATTTCCTTTGGCACCTCCTTTTCTGTGACAGATGATTTCTTCTCTTTATGACCTGATGCCCTTCGACTAGGTAATTCATTTTTTATTTTAGTTTCCTCTATATCCACTTTCATGCTCTCTTGTTTTTCACTGGAACGTCTACTTCTGGTTGATTTATGTATAGGCACTGGTTCCTACAAATGAATAAACACTATGTTCATAATATTAATGATTGTAAAATATATACAACACCCCAACAAAGTCATAAATGACAATATCTTTTAGAAAGACAAGAAATGTAATTTAGAACTTGCCAATACTACCTAAAAATTAATTAAATGTTTTTATGAAATACTTTTTAAAGCAGTTTTAGGAGTTTAAAACTCCCACAAATTACATGGCAAAAAACTGAATATGATCTTATTACTAAAGACGTTAAAAACCAAGATACTCAACTACTAGATTCATGGTTTAGAAAGTAAATACATCTGCAGAGAAGAAAAGACTAACAGTTGTTCGGTTTTCTTTTTGCTGGGACTTGTTTGTTACCTTACAAACAAATAATTAAAACTTTTTATGCTAAAGATATCCTCCTGTGACACACTACATTTATTCAGAGCCTGAAACAATGAAGGTTTTTTTTTAAACAAGCTCGGTTAAAAATGTATTCCATCTTGTGTCTAATTTTGGATTTTGTATGAGCAACAGTTTTACGTACAACCAAGGAATCTTTCAAAACTGCTATTTTTTTTCAATACCATGTTCCGAATTTTACTGATTAAACATTAATGACTGAACACGTATGATTTTTGTGAAACTACTGATGGAAAGCATTTACAAACTTTTTCAGCAAGGGGAGAATTGGAATCATCTGATGAAACATGCTGCTTTGCTTTTGCCTTTCCTCGCCCTCGTCCACGGCCTCTTCCTCTGCCTCTACCACGGCCTCTGGTTGGTGATTCCATCACTTCTTCTTCAGTGTCATCATTACTCAAATCTGAATGTGCTGATTTAGATCTTGAAGAATCAGATGAAGGAGAAGGTGATTTACGATTCTTTGTTGCTCTCTGTCTAGATGAAAGTCTGCTTGATTGTCTTGGAGGAGAATCAAGTTTAGGTGCTCTTCTGCTTCTAGATGCTTTAGGTTGAGGACTGAAAATATAAAAATATATTTTTCTCAACAGAATGATTGCTGTATCTGCCAAACTTCTTAAGTGCAAATTAATTAAAATCCTGTGAGGAAATGAAAGTTTATATAATTTGTTAATCTCATAATTCTTATTTATTAAAAAAAAAAATGATGGTGCTACATGGATTTTGTAGATTTTAATCAGATCCGTTATTTACTGGAAATATATAGAATACATTACTTTAAAATTTAACAAATATACTGCAATGTTATTTTACTTATGAATGAGAATATCAAAATGCTTGCAATAGCTACTAATAATCTATTGTGATTTTTTTATTATAATTATTATTTTTATCTAAGTTGTAATAAAATAAAGCATTTTTATTTGTTTATACTGGTATATAAATAGCTGTTTTGATCAGAAAACATTTTTAATCACCACAATTATACTCTAACCAGCATGACTATATTACATCCAAGAGAGTACCAAACAATGACTAACACTTGGATGCAACAATTATTTTTAAATACATATGTAAATACTTTTTTTTTTTTTTTTGCTTTAAGTTACTTAAAACCCTCTGAAAATTACCTTCATGTTTATGAAAAACATTTAGTTTGAGGAAGTTTGAGAAATCATATTTTCTTTAAATTTTAGATTTGTATGTTTTATTTCCTTTGTCTCCAAATTACATTTTCATGATTGAATAAATTCATTTTATCTCCACAGTAGCCAATTAAAACTAACACACAATACAAAAACACAACCCATCTATAAAGGGGTTTTTTTGTTTTGTTTTTTAACAAGCGTAAGTGGATTTGTTTTTATCTCTGGAGAAAAAATTTATAAAAAGTAAGTTATTGCATATCAACTTGAATACCCAAATCTTTTGATTTGTTTCAACATTCATGAAAAGATGGCCTTAACGAATGCATTTTTTAAAAACATTAATAGACAAATTTGTTACATATATCTATTTACTTTAATAAGACTTCAATTCAAAACCATACTGTAAACAGAGATCTGCTAGTGCTACATCAGCAAATAAAATAGAAAATAAACTGAAGTCAATAAAAAGGAAATTTATGACCATGCCCTTTGTATTTTACCCATCCGTTTACACATTTTCTTATTTATATGCAGATTGTTTTACAAAAACATTAACATACTTTAACATTTTGTCTGCAGTATAAATTAAATGGTGGCATCCAGTACTGTGGTGTGATAAATTGTAAAATTAAACTGCAATGTTACATTTAACAGTCTCCTTTGTCATTTATTTTATTTCTACTTTATTTTTTATTAAAGTTGACATTCAAAATTAAATATTTACATCTTTTTATATTTTTAACTACCTAATGTACAATTTGTGTTTAAAATTATAAATAAAAATTTGTAAAATTCATATATATTTCTTGATTATGTAGAAAGTATCCTTCTAAACAATTAAATTCATAAAATACTTTATAAAGATGAAAGGGTCAAAATATGACTTTTCTTCCTCATAATAAAGAAAAAATTCAGATCTGTACAAATTTTGTTTGGCATGATTACCAATAAAAATATATAAACTGATCTGTTAAATGTTTTTAAAATTATTTATCAGTGAAAGGCTGTGCCCAGAACAGAGGAAAGATTCTTTTTAAGATGGTAATTAAGCAATTCTTAAAAATTAATAATAATGTGATATATTCATATAGCAGAAACATATGAATTTACAAATTAATGTGTAGATAGCACTCCAGTTTATTTTAGGACTTGAAAATTACACGCTGTTATACAATGTAAAACACTGGACGTTATACATATAAATATTCTAACAATGAAATGAATCAATTGATATCTAAAGTGTCAGGGGTTGTTGCAATAAAGCAAAAGTATGAATAAATATTGATCAAATAATTAAAAATGTGATAAATATTTATCTTTTGAAAGAATAGGAACATATGCTTATGTAAATATTACAAACCCATTATATAAATTACGTATACATTAAATTTATGTAGCTATCTTATTTAAGTAAATACTGTTTTTGTGAATAATTTCGATTTAAGATCTGTTATGCATAGGAAAATATGCCTAATAAAATTTAGTGTCACTGTAAATTAACATTCATTAAACAGTTTGTCAGGTGTGGGCACTGAAATAAAATAGTTTCACAGACAACAAAGCGCACAAGAAACAAGTGGACACGGAACAACCAGGCGCATGTGTTTTACTTTTTTATTCATTAATGAATTTCTACAATGACAATGAAGATACAGTTGGAGAAAATGTCAATCTATTTTAGTTTCAGTGACAACAAATTCTGACAGGCTGTTACAGTTTGAATGCTATTTACAATGCACATATATTGTCAGCAGTACCAAGACTGCCTAAGCATAAATGTACATTAAGTACAATAGGCAGCATGTGCAAATGTGTGTATTTTTTAAAGTAACAAAAATATAAGAAAGAACTACACTCACACACACACACACACAGGATGCGCATACATACATGTACATCAAAGGACATGCGTATCATATGGGTGTCCAAAAAATCAACATTTTCATGGTCTAGAGTGGATTTTGTTTGTTCCGATTTTAATTTGCCTTAACAACTGTTATAAAAAGTAAAACTGTCACTTGTAAACTTACTCTAACGGAGTCTTACACAAACAAAATTAGATACATATGCCAGACATTAGCAATTATGAATAAAACAAATTAAAAAAAACTATCTTATTTAACAGTGCTCACACAACTCTAAGAAAAACATATCTCAGGTCACACACATTGTATGACCATGAAAATATTAATAATTCTGAACAACCCCTTATGAAATTGACAATATGTCAAACCCTTCAGGACTGTCATTTCATTGCAGTTATGTCAGTGTACAAGTGTTCATTCACAAATTACTAAGATTTTAACAATCAGAATTGTTTTGACTAAAATCTTGATGAAAAAAAAAAAGCAGAACAAAATGAAAATGTACAATACCAAAAATATATATACTCATTTATAAAAAAAAAAAAAAAAAAAAAAAAAAAAAAAAAAAAAAAAAAGGTAATAATAAAAACTTAAAATTGATAAAAATATAATGAAAACTGTCATCCATCAAAAATGTAGATACAACTGAAGTGGTAAAATAGTTATTGAATAAATATTGTTTGTTAAAAACCAAAAACAAATTTTAATTAAATAAAATTATAACTTAAATTCATGTCCTTAATGCAAGTATTTAAAGCTTAATTTCAAACATTCACTTTGAATTTTTTTCATTCATTCTTTTTCTCTGCTAAATTAATGTTAAAAAGAATCATTTTTCATGCTTTGAAATCAAATAAAATGCTTAAATATTATATGAACTTGAATAAAGCAGTTATTGTTTAAGTAGCAGAAAACTGTACAAACTTAAGAAAATAACTTATGCTTACAGCAATGTATTTTGTTTTTATATTATTAATGGCATGGCAACAAATTACTATTTATAACTGTCATTTTCTTAATCCAGTAATCAAGCTGTCCATTTAAAGGGTAGGAGCATGCTGTTATGTACTTTTCAACAAAATATATGTATATCTCTAAGGCATTTACCTATTTGTTTTAGAAAATTGTTCAATTTCAGTGGTTGCTTTGTCACTTACCAGTTCAGTCAGTGTTTCTTAATTACATAAGTAATTTTTTTTTAAATGTCATTTTCCGATATAAAATTAATATTGCTTATTTTAAAAAGATGACCTAAGTGGCTGTTACATTTATACAATTTTAATGCTGTAAAAACATTTTAATTATTATCTACAAATATAATGGCAGAAATGAGTAATTTTTGCTGCTGTTAAAAAGAGTGAACTGACAAAATCAGTTGTCATTTTTGGTTGGAAAGCAAAATTTAGAAACAAAATATGCTGCTCCTTGACATAAATTTCTGTATTCAGGTAAGTATCATCTATAAATATTGAATTATTAACTACAGCATAAACAGAATCTTTACCAAATAAATGTTAAAGATCCTTTCAAGCAATGCTACATTTTGGTTGATTTATGTTTAATCTTATTTAATTATTAATAATTCATATATTCACAACTATATTTGCTAAAAATATATCTACACGATGAATGATAATAGATCCAACTAAAATTTGTTTAAAGACAGCAGCTTACATGTAAAATAATTTAGATGACCACGACCATGACATATATTTGGTTCATGGACAATGTGTATTGATCTGTATGTCTAATAAACAAACCCATTTAATCAAAAATATAATTGTAGCCAATCCACCTTATCTGCAGTTTGAAAACATCTGTAAACTGTACACTCAAGGTGACATATACAACTTCCCAGATTTTCTAGTCAGTGTAATTTACATGGGTTTTAGCAGTTCTTAATGGTACCTGTGTATCTGGTTTCCTATTATGAATGGTTACAGGGTAAAATTACATCTTTTTATCATACAGCAGGGTTTTTTTGTTGGGTTTTTTTCTGTATGTGGATAAGGTGGGCCAACTGTTATTCAATTAAAAAATGCACTGTGTAACAGTGAATTGTTGTAAAAGACAATAACAGCAATTGCCCCCCACCCCACGTTCTTTTGTTAGTCAAAATTCCATTAGTTATGATTGGAAGATACATCTTCTTCAATACACCTCAAATGAATAGAGAGGTGTCTGTAAAATGTGGGTGTGCACCTTAAAATACAATGACTATAGTCTTGTTAATGCCTAGTTAATTTTAACAATCAAAAGCATCTACAGCAACAAAGGTGCTGGTATTTCAAAAACTCTGCAGAGCATAGCTGATTTGTATCGTCTTAAAGCTAATATATTTATGTACACAAAGCAATATCTCTGCAAATCAAGAACATTCAAAAGTCATGGTACCATTAAGTAATGCAAAAGGTATTTTGAAAAATGCAACTTATCCAAATATATTCCACATACACTGAATGTGCAGTTTTCTAATGAGGTCAATATCATTATCACATTCTTATAAAAAGAATTAGTAAAATGTTGCCATAATTATTTTAACAGCTATATCTATAAAAATTAATATCAAAATCAAAAATTGAAAGCAATATTCATCAGAAAAAATAACCCTGCTATTTAACAATGATATTCTATGTAATTCTAGTTGGCACAAAATTTAGCAACACTCAAATGATCTTTTTAAAAACTAAGTCAACACTGCTATAGTTCATTAAAAAAAATAATAATAAATATAGTAATAAAAAGGTATACCAAGATACAAATACATTACAGTTAGCTTACAACTTATAAAATAAAATTAGTTACTAAACAACAAAAAAAAAAAATATAATAATAAGCAGACATCTACAGATATTTAATGAAGTAAACATTAATAACCATTTGTGGAAAGTTGAATTTAATAAAATATTTTCTTAAAACCTATTTAAATCTTTTCTTAATGTTAAAAAATCAATTAATAATAATAATAAAAAATGTATACATTTTTTTTTAAATTAAAATTTCCAATACAAAACAAACAACTCAGTACCATGACTTCAGCAAGTTTCGTTATTTGAAATGGGAAGAACATGAGTAATATGCAACGCGATGATTACCTAGATGATAATGATCGTGATCGAGATCTCGACCGTGATCGTGATCTGGATCTGGATTCTCTGCTTTTGTGTATGTTGGTTTCTTTCCCATTTGAATCAATTTCTTTTAAACGTTTTTTATCATCTGAAAAAAGAAAAGAAAAATATTTATTAAAATTTGAAATCCTAATTAATAGTTTTTAATATATGATGCCACAAAAATTTGTTTAGTTTTTTTTATTAAAAGTACTGGTACATTTAATATATATATTGACAATCTTATATTTATCAGGGACATTTATTGCAATTCATAACTTTTTTCTTATATAGAATGACTGAAGTGAATACAAAAGATACTTTCTTCTTCTCAGTATTTTTGTTAACGTACGTTTCAGTTTTTATTTGTCACATCGATTTCTTTTGCAGAGATTTCTAAATACTTTCCTTCATTTTTACATTAATCAAATTTTTAAAAAAATCATTTTATTTTCATTAACAGAAATGTCCTGCATCTTTTTATATATTTTATTTCTGAATCCATGCTACGATTTTGTTTTACCTTCGGGTATTTTCTATTAAAGATATATTATCATTTTTTGAATTTGCCCATTTTATTTTCTATACGGTATACCACGATGATGATGATTGTGCCCCATACATTCGATTCAAAGTAAGATAATCTTGCAACAATTAAAATTAAGTCATTGTAGACTATTATGAATTATGATGCAAGCAAAATTATTATAATAAAAACATATGTTAATACACCAAAACATAAAAAACAAGACAACAAAATACAAACGACAGCAATTACAATTATAAGAAATGGCTGCCGTCGCCATTTTGTTTATACTCGGCGTGGACGCACACGCTAAAGTAATATGTAATGTTTTCCGTCCGAGTAATACACTGTCTATAGAACATGCTCTGTTTACCATACATATTTACGAAAAATTATATCAAAATATATATTATCACCATTCGAAGCAACATACTTTTATCAGTATTTTTACTTCGATAACGCCGTTTCACCATGTTTGCAGACTGAGCAGGTGCGCTCCGTTTTGTGACCTTCACCTTCTCTTGTGATGTAAAATCCGGTGAGACTTCTGTTTGACCCGTTTGTTTGAGACCTTCATCCGCTGATGATTTTTCTTCTTCTGCACTTTCCCTTAGCTTTTCCTCTAAAATAAATATATAACATACATAATGATCCTAACTCAATGTTTCCAACATGTGGCGTATGGAAAACGAATTATTATTATTATTATTATTTAATATTTTTAATTTAATTTTTATTTTTTTTTTTTTTTTTTATCCTATAAATAATGCCAGTGGACAAGAAATCCTACCAAGCAAAATATTTAAATTATAACTGTAATTTGTCTTTTATGAAAAACATTAATGAATACCCTTACATGTCCATAACTTTTTATGTTTTTAACCATATATATATATATACATTTTTTTGTTTTGGGTTTTTTTTTTTTGCTATTATTATTATCGAACCATTTATATTTTATATTATTTTTTTCAGAACTTTGTTTTCTTTTATAAAAGTAGGCATCAAAATCTTTGAATCATACTGTCTCCAAGATATATTTACATTTATGTGTGTATGTGTATATATAAACTGTTTGGTCATTCAAAATTAATACTGATCTAGTCAGATTGGTTTGCAATAATTCATTTTTAATCTGTAATACAAATGAATAAAGCTTGTAGTGGTAACAAAATCTGAACGAAAGACAAGCATTTTGAAATGCAGTTAGGGATGCAGCAGATGGTGGGAATAAGAATTGTAGAGTTATGAAAAAAATGTTAATTGTGAACAAAGAAGTATTCATCCAAGAGACTGATTTATTTGAACTGGTATCAATCTTTGTTAATACAAATAAAACCTTAAAATAAATAAGATTAGAAAGGCCATGTGAGACTGACAAAAGTAAATATATAATAATAATAATAATAATAATAATAATAATAGAGGCTGAGGAGACCTTATCCAAAATTCCACAATACAAAACATTTTCTGAGCAACAGAAATAACAGTATCTTACAGTTGTCAGACTCTTTTCTATATATAAACTTCATTTCATGTATAAAATTATTATATAAAAAATAGCGTATATGCTTATATTCCAAAATCACGATAATAATAATAATAATAATATGAATGTTTGGAGCACTTCCAGTTCCAAGCATTTCAGACAAAGGATTTTCAACCTGTAATAATAATATTAATATTAAGATTAAGATTTACTCAGCTGTCTGTTTATTTTATGTAGATATCATGTAATCAAGAAATAAGGGTAACAAAGTGCTGCATCCATAAATTTCCATACTATTAACAAATACTGATTCCCAATAAAATCTGGTGTGTGTGTGTATATATATATATATATTTCTCAAAAAATGCTTGGAATTCTAATGATTAAATTAATAAAAATAAAAATAAAAATAAAATCTTCTGTTGTTTGCATTAAAGAAAATATTAATTGGTAGAATATATAAAATACAAATTCAGAAAAGACTGACAGACACAATAAAGAAAAACTGATGTTAATGGCTACGTTTTTCTATCATACACAAAGACAAACATAAACATTTTTCTTTCACACACCCATTTCTATTATAATAGTAAACAATTTCAGAATCATTTATATGAAAATTAATGTAAATATGAATATTTATTAGTATCTAGAAAAAATAAAATATTTTTGTTTCACAAGATCACACACAAAACACAAAAGCATGCTTTTGTAACATGACAATCAAAGATTTTTGTAGAAATTTTATCACACATTAATTCAATATCTAGATCACAACACATATTAATATATATGTATTGGGGTATATTTAAGAGAATTCATTTTTTTGTTGTTAAAACTGTGTTTATATTAATTCTAAGTTTCTTTTAGAAATACCTATTGTTTGTTTTTTATTACATTCATTATTTTCTCTACTATTATTATACATGACTTTGAAACAGTTGTGAAATAAACATTCACAATTATAAACATAGACATATAATACTCATATTCAGTTAATTGTTTTATTATAACAAAACATGATTACAATTTGTGTAATATGGATTTCTGAGTAAACTTGGTAATTTCAAAGTCTCTTCTAGCTGTAGTGAAACTGAAACATGATTTGAATTATGAAGTGGGAAAATTAACACTGACAGCTTCACAGTGTTGGATCAACTGTCTCAGTCATGTCTGATCTTGAATGCTATGGTTGAAAACATCTATTCCTGTATGTATGATTGTCATGGATATAATTTTATATTTATATTCATGATTTACAACCATGCTATGGTAAAATCGCAGCTGGATGAAATCTTTCTATACCAGCACACACACACACACACACACACACACACACATATTGATAAATTTTCTTTTATTATTATTTTCCTTAAGTAATTTTAACATGACTGCAATGTTCCATGAAAGTAATTATTGTGATATATATGTTTTATACTAAATTTCAGATTAAAGCAATAATAATTAACATTTCTTGAATTTTTAAGTCAACATGGCAATTACCTTTTAAAATTTTGGCTTTTTATTGGCATCATGTTGAATAAAATTAAAAATTAAAAAATTATAAAATGAAGCTATTTTCAAAAATTTAAAAATATAATTTTTTTTCATTGAAACAACAGTTTGTATGTGACACACAATATAAGAATGTGACACTAAACCTCTTACAATTCTGAAGCTATTGAACATCCATAATTTGTTACAGAAATACGCATTAGTGAAATGCTGCTTTATTCACTAAATAAAATAACAACTGCAGAGTATACAAAATATTAAGGTTCTATATTGCCAAAATATACTATAAGAAAGCTAACCTGCGTCAATTTATTTTGGTTATTATTCACTTTATATTTTTTCTTGTAAACTGAAATATAGTGCTATATCAAATCTATTAAATTATAAAATCATGGACTAGAAAATTAATTTATAAGAAAAATGTATTACAACAAAGCAATAATAATTGTATTTATATATATATATAGTGGTTTTTAATAAAGAGAAGTCAAAGAACGTTCTAATGAAAAATACAGACTAACCTTCTACCCGTTTTTTTAGTTCAAGCTGGACCTGCATGGATTTTTGCTGTTGTTCAAAATACTGTCTGATAAAATCATTGTCTGCAACTGCATTCTGTAACTATATAAAGTATGTGTTTGTGGATGTATAATTATAAACATAGATTTATAAATACACACACAAAAAAAGAATAATAGATAAATAAAAATAATTATCAGAGTTGTCAGAATATTTGTTTTTAATAATATATCTTTCAAAATATTTTATTTTATTAATTCACCAACCTTCAAAGCAATAAAGAAAGGAGAAACTATAAATAAATGAAAATTCACAGTGTTCATTTTTAATTCTGATTTAAAACACTCACATATTTTCTATTACAAACATGCTGTATTTATTGATTCAGCAAATGAGTTATACAGTTATTTAAAATTTGTATCAACAATGATACCATCTAAAATGTCCTTTTTTTTATGAAAAGATGTATACTCTAAAAAGTTTAATATATATATATATAAATGTTTTGTTTTAAAAATAATATTGTATTTGTTACAGATATGTATTATAATTAATAATAGCTTTTTGATTAATATTCTATTTTAGAATAAATAATTTTTGGAAAATAATTTGTTTTCTTTATTATATTATAATATAATAAATTTAGGTTGTCTATATTTCAGTTGTTTTGTGGTCTTGTTTTATTATTTAGAAAATTATCTTTGTTCTGCCAAATATTAACTGAACAATCAGAACACAGAGTCTGACCAAACTGTTTTGTTTGTCACACAGTGTCAACCACAGCTTTTCTGGCACACCTAATGAATTCAATACAAAAATAATTTTTAATTCTAAGTGAAGGACATTATTTTTGATAGGGCCTCCTAACATCATATTTCATTGCAAGGGAGATTACAGGTGATGTAATACAGATTTATCCGATATTAAAATATCTGAATTTAAAATCTATGTAGCATTATTTAATAATAATTTCATCAGTATAAAATATTGTAACTCATTTCACCTTCATTTACAACTGTTTTGAATCACTTATTCTTTATTTAAGACAGAATTATATTGTAATATAATTTAAATATACTGCAGATGAAATATAATTATGTATTCTTTTTAAGTTAATAATTTTCATATGTTTTAAGACTACTACAGAGGAGGCATGTTTTGGTTCAGATTAGAAATGTAATATGAAGCAAATTAATTACCAAAATTTCTTTAAATAATATTTTAACATATTACTTTCAAAAAATAAAATAAAATAAATAAATATATATATATATATATATAAAATAATAATAATTTAAAAGTACCCTAAGACATACTTACATCTATATTAGGTGATTTGACCATGTCAACTGAAAGACAAAAGATTAATTGATAAATATTAAATAATTTTCAGACCAGTCTAAACGTTCAGAAGAATGCATATTTCAATGGTGGGTTGTTATATATTTATTTTATATATGTACATGTATGTACATTTATGTATGTAATGTATGTAATTGTAATTTGTAGTAACATATGTATGTATGTATGAAAAGTATTATCAGCTGTCAAGAATTTTTAGTAAGCTCCATCAGATATCATATCTATAGTCAACTGATTTAACGATTCATAATTGGTGTATAAATGTAGTATAATTTACGTATTTATGTAGCCTACAAAACTGGCTTTGTTTTTTCTGGAATTTTAATTTTTTTTATAAAATATTTTGTATTTTGTTTTCATTTTTTTGGGGGGTTACTAAGCAAATTATTACTCTCTATACATAAAAATACAATCCTGCTAACCAAGCAGTAGTTAAGGATATTTGAAATGAAATGTAATGTTTTCTATTACTCTTTTTTAGGCTGATCAATTATGAGTTTGCTGATGGCAAATATTCATAAATCCATCATGTGCTAATGACAAAAACTACAAGCTATTTAGTACACTACACTCTGGTGTGGGGATCTGGCTGAAGACATTTTCATATCCAAGATTACTGCATGATTTTTTTTTTTTACTTCATATTTTCTGAGCAGAATAATGTCTTGTTATGATTAACAAAAACAAGCAAAAAGTAAACCAAAAAACAGCTAGGTATTCAGGCTAGTATTTATCCTAATGATACACTGTATTTCAGCAAATAACTTGACAATCCAAACACATCATGCCTTTCTTTCACACTACTCAACCAATAATATAATAAATTTATGTTGTCTATATTTCAATTTGTTTCTGTTCCACTTTAAGAATATTGTTAAAAAAGCATTAATTTTAGATGTTCCAAAAGTTTGTATTTCCAAGATCATTTGATTTTATACTATATGAGTATATCATTTATATGGCTTCCTTTTATTTGTTCTTTTTGTTAATTTCAATTACATTTAAAAACAATACTCATTGATTTCACTTCTGAAAAAAAATATAATAATTATATAAATATACTTTTAAAAGAAAGTAAGAAAGATAAGATAGGAAATGAAAGTAAAATTCAAGATCAGATAACTCAATAACCTACCTTCATTTGAAAGTTTCACTGGCATTTTTTGCAGTTTCTCAAGCAGAAGTTGCTGAAAAATTTAAAATTAAAATTGTTGAGACTAAACTGAAAAACAGCAATACGTACAAATGCATTATCCCATATAAGTACTTTTGTATAACTTTATGTATAATACATCAAAATCTTAACAATTTATGTTCATAATGCAGTAAATATTAAAAATAAAGCCTATTTCAGTATTTGATGTGACGAGTTTCTTTTTGTTTACATTAGTTACTTCCCCTTTCAATGTGCAAAATAAATAAACAATCAAAATTTCATAAATCTGAATTGTATATGATGCATTCCAGAAAACGACTTAAACAGCTGGGATTTTAGCACGTTTAAAAGTTCCATTTTGCAAAGTGACAGGTGATCCGTTTTGGGCAAAATCTGTGCCCTACTTCTAGGGTTGCAATGAGCTGATGTAAACAAAGACCTAATCAAGCGCATGCATGTGCAACTTACCGCTTTAAGTCTTTCGGCTATCATAGTTTTACTTCCCGCTTTAGAGAGACCTCTTTTGTCACATTCTAGTTTTAAATCTGTAATCCGGAGATCATCGACAGACTTTCCATTTATCAAAACCTCCTCTTCGTCCGCCATTTTGATGAACTAACGCCTGATTCGGTTATTTCCGTACATCTACATATTTTACAACATATAAATAAATACAGATTAAAAATATATATGTAAAACATAGCTTTTGATATTTCATTAAATGATGTCTGATCTATATCTGAATTAAAATAAAATTTATAAAATAAAAAATATTGTCATTCGAGGAGGCACAAACTTCCGAAAATAAACGAAATAGGTCAATAGTTACCGTAGTTTTTCTAAATAACACGCGCGCACCAATGGCCAGCAGAGGTCTGGTGATGACCGGGGCCAAAGCCTTGACCGTGTGCCCCAAAGACTCACGTATAAGGCCTAGTACTGAGAAATATGAGAAAGGAAGTTATTCCGAATATGTAAACGCAGATAAAAACACAAAATGAACACTTTATTCGATTTAAATATAAATCAACCAAATTTATTAAGTTCTTTTCACTTATTGTATGCCCCCCTCTGCACGCCACTGTCATACACACACATCATATTGTTAGCGAATTATTGTAACAATTCACTGAATTTAAGAAAACTGAATATTGCAATGTCTGTCTCCAGATAAATTTATTAACGCCAATTTTTTAATAAAAAGTTATTTCCCATTCAAATTATTTATTTATTTATTTTCTCTTTGTTTTTAATTTTTAGTTTTTATTTATTTTTTTGTGTTTTTCATAAATGGGTTATGTGAACTGAACAGTTCAAAAGCGGTGTCCAAGAGTACAAAACAACAAAAACAACGATAAACCTATATAATTTTGAAAATGTATTTATGTATTTATTTCCATATGGTATTATGCACATTAAACTATATATATTGCCAGGCAACAAAACAACAACAACAAAAAAGGACAAGAATAGAAAAATACAAAAATAAAAATAAAATAATAATAATAATAATAATAATAATAATAATAATAATAATAATAATAATAATAAATATCGATAGCAGCACTATTCGATACTCCATAACAGTCCATACTTTTTTTTTTCTTTCATATTTATTCTCTTTAGCAGAGAATTTTCATTAGATGTTATGATCCACGGGCAAATCCGGAATATATATCCGCTCACGCAGAGTCTCGATGTCCCAGGTCAAATTCCGCCACAGGCTACAAACTAGAAAATAATAATTATTTTCACCATTATACTTTTCCACACTGGCAGTTACTGAAGCAGTTCATTAAAATAAAAATAAATTTCTTAAGTACGGTTTAATAATAATAATAAACAAAAAGAAACATCTTTAAAAAAGAAAAGAAACAAAGAATTTTTTTTTTTTTTGTACACGTTAAGAAATAATAAAATCAATATTTGAAATACAAAATAAAAGAAGAATTTAACACATTTATGCTAATAAACAGACAGATACAAATCCAGTCTGTTGAAATGAATGATCACTATTTATACAAGATATACACAATCACCCCCATGATAATGAGGCTACTGCTACAGAATATTTCTGCAGGATACCTCTACACTCCAGTCAATGTTTATATGTCTACAGCAACAAACAGCAGCAGCACCAATGTCAAAATTAATAACGATCAAAGTTGATCCTTAATCCAGCCAGCCCAGTCATTTTGTTTTATCAGCAGTGACTGTCTTCTTATTCATTATATAAATGAAAACGTTAACATCATAGTTTGATGGTGTTACACAGTACAAGCTCTGAGTGTTTATTCGGGTGGCGTTTGGCAGAATGTACACACTGAACACGGTTCAGACATCAATGATTTGGTTTTAACTTCAAACCAATCACGGCTGAATCGGAAGCAACACCATCTGATGAAATGTTAATTCGTTATCGCTCCTATTGTGGGGATTGTCGATATTTCATTTATTTGTCTCAGTGGTTCCCAAATGTGGCCCAAGTGTGGTTTACAAAAGTAGTCCGTGAGCTAAATTCAAAATTTAAAGAAGCTGCCGTTTAAATAATTAATAAAGCACAAAGAATTGAAAGATATAAACTTTGAATATATATATCTTTAATTGTATATTCAAATGCATGTATATCTTTCAGATGAGAGACTTGAATATATTTTTGTATTGTGTAAGGGTGTATATAAAAATGAACAACAAGACACTGGTCCTGTAGGTCATGCTGAATACAAGTTCAAGCATGGACATAGTGAACTCGGGTAATGACGAAAAGCACGATTTTGTCAATTTCGTTATCACAAGCATACAACAATTTTTAAAATAAAAGTTGTATTATAATGAATAAAATGCAAACTGTAACTTAAATATATGATGTAGGTGATAATGTACTGTATCATTTTCCAAGTAAGTTATCGCAGATTTATCAACTGAAAAAGTGTTAAGATTCGCACTGCTGCTACATATTCCAGTCAGGTCATTAATTCTATTTCAACACATTAATTTACCAGACTGAGTCATCGTTCTCTCTCTCTCTCTCTCTCTCTCTCTCTCTCTCTCTCTCTCTCTCTCTCTCTCTCTCTCTCTCTCTCTCTCTCTCTCTCATATATATATCTTTATCCAATCATGGAAACATGAAAGTATATTAAATTGAATTTGATTGCATTCATATCTGTCACCTCCTTATCGTTTTTAAATAATCCACTTTAATTTCTTAATGTTTTTCAATGCAGCAAACTAAAATAAAATGTTCTAATAATAATATTTAGAATACATGGCCAGATTCACTTTCAGCGTATGGAAAATGAAATTACATAATTGTTTTGTCATTTGATAAGGTCCAAAAGTTTTATGAAAAATTCTTGACGTCAAAGTTATATAATGATAATTAAATTAGTGAGAGAGAGAGAGAGAGAGAGAGAGAGAGAGAGAGAGAGAGAGAGAGAGAGAGAGAGAGAGAGAGAGAGAGAGAGAGAGTAAAATAACAAAACATTACTAAGTTATTACATCTAATAACATGTACATCAGAAATGGGAAGAAAAGCTTTATGAAACGAATAATAATAATAATAATAATAATAATAATAATTGTCACTATTTGATAAAAAAAAAAAAAAATCAAATATTTCAATAACTATATTATTCTCCAGTATCTGAAAAATCCATTAAAAAGTATTAGATTAACAGGTAACTGCAAGTTTTATATGAAGCACCTAATATTTTTATTAGGTACCTGCTTAATTATAGAGTAGTTATAGTTCTGGACGTCCGGTATCGAAATAGGCATGATTTGCTTTGCAGTGTGTGACATACTGCTTTTAATCAATACATGTCGCATTCGTCAACTGTGTACGTTCTCTAGTTCATTTGGTAATGAAAAGCACGAACTGAGCCAGTCAGCTGTCAAGAGTTGTTAGCAACCAATGATATAACGGCATTGTACTTCCTGTGGAAACTTTTTTTTGAAGTATCAACAAGAAAGTCACTTATTTAGATTTCTATAACTATAGCAGGACTAGTATTTTAAAATATTTATTCATTGTGGATGTTTTTTCGTGGTTCAGAGTTCAGATTCGTGGACACTGTAGAAAGCTTCGATTTTGATAAATGACAGGTGCGTGACTGGAGTAAGGATTCACCAAAACTGGAATTATATGTATTGGATTAACATAACGTTTCTCAGTGTTGTTATTGTTGTTGTTGTTGTAGTAGTTGTTTTTGTTTTTGTTGTTGTTGTTGTTATTATTATTATTATTATAGCAGACGTAGTAGTACCAGTAGTATTAGACAGTTATTTTTGTTTATGATTTTATTTTATCACTGTTATTTTGTATTGGTAAATTGTTTTATTTGTTATATATACATGTATTTTTTATGTAAATATTTAGACAGATAACTGCTGCTTATCTGTAAATGTTTGTTACCTGTGAATAAATAATTTATAAAAATAAAATCAGATATTGTATTGAGATGCTTTTTAATCTGATGATTTAAGATAACATCTATACATTTTAATTAATTAATAATCAGTTTAAATATGTAGTCTCCCATATCAAAATATACAAATATAATTACATAAGCAAATACAAATACATTAATATATATATTATTTGACATGTATCTGGATACTGGTGTGTGTATATGTGTTTGCTATATTATTTGTAAGTATTCAATATGAAGAATGTATATGTATAAATTAAATAATGTTAAAAAAAAACCTGATATAATGTTCATTTCAAGTAAGAAAAATCTGAAAATACAAATGTTTGCAACTATTGACATATTTAGTAATAGTTATGAATTTGAAATGATAATCAAAATTTATTTTTGTATTTCAGAAAAAATGGGTTATGTGAACTGAAGAGGTAAAATTTATTACTGTCAGTATGATGCAAGAATTTGATGAACGTGGCTGGGCTCACATACACCAGGCCACATTCCGTGGTTTCATCAAATCAATTGAAAAATTTGTGGAATCTGATCATGAACAGCTTGAACTTGAAACTCAGGATGATCTTCACTCCACCCCATTTTTACTGGCTGTCGATAGTGGAAGTGTACAGACTGTTGACTGTCTTCTTCGACTTGGAGCTAAAATTGATGCCACAAATAGTCAAAATCATGGTGCAGTTGAAATCAGTGCCTTGCATCAGTTTATTAGTCTCCTAAACTATTTCATAGAAAAGAATCACGAGAAACTTCCAGTGTGGAAAAACCTGCTGAAATTGTTATCTTCAGACATTGAAAATGAGGTGGAAAATGCTGGTAGATGTTTAAGAACCTTAACTGACCCATCTTCTGAAGGTGTTAATCCAAACTGGAAAAATGTTGTCAGCCATGGTGGGGTTCCAGTTATTGTTAAAGTGGCAAAAGCCAACATTGCAGAACACTGTAAACATCCTTCTTTTGAGACACTGATTAATATTCTGGGTGAAGAAGAAGTTCAGGAACAGTTAGTGAGTAGTGGAGGAATCCCTGCATTCATAAAACTTCTCAAATCACAGGACAAGTACACAGTGCAGCTATCAGCTGAAATACTTAAACACCTAGCTACTAACAAAGATTATGCTGAGATTGAGAGTCAGAATCAGGCCATTGCTGGCTTGCTGAAGGTTATGCAGACATTTCATGACCATGATGTTCTTGAACAGGCTGTTGAAGCCCTGGGAAACATTGCTGCTGCTGGTTCACATCATCAGAAAGCAATTGGTAGTGCCCAGGGCTGCATCAGTACAATTGTAACATTGTTTGAGAAGAATGAACCACAACTGTCACATACACTCGTTGATGCTGTCAGCAAGATAGCAAAAGGTGACAAGGACAATCAGGTAGCCTTTGTAGATGAAGGCGTGACCATTCAAATTATGCAGGTAAATAAAGAATGTTTAAATTTCATATAAATATGATATAATTACTAAATGTGCTTCTTTAATTGTATAATTTGTTATTTTATAATTATTACATAATATTGCTAGCAATTTAATAATTTCCATTCTATCTAATTGAATAGTTTCTTCTTTTGTTTCACTTTTTAATAAAAACATTTTGCTATGATTTTATTATAATTCTATAAATTTTATCTTTTTTTTTAACCATTTAAAATTATGATATTTAGGTTATAATGTCCCAGTCAAGGAACAGAGATCTACAGCTTAGTGCTGTCCAGGCTATCCACTGTCTGGCAGAAAACAATACTCACACCCAGAAAGAAATTCTTGACAAAGGAGCTGAACGACTCCTGATGCAGCTGCTGAAGAAAAGTAGAGCAGAAAAATTACAGGAAAACACTGCTCTGGCTCTATGGGCTCTAGCAGGAGATGACCTGGAGGAACAAAGAGAGATGGCTAATGGTATTGGTGTTGGAATGTTGATTGAGTTTCTAAACACAGTTTCTGAAAACCTTCATTTCATAGCATCTGAAGCTCTTGGTGTTCTGGCTCAAGGACCAGTGAACCAGCAGACGCAGATATCTCAAGCTAATGGAATTCATCCTTTGGTAAGGCAACTGAAGTCTGACAAAGACTATATAGGACTGAGTGTTATTCGGACACTGAGGTATCTCTGTGTGGCTGTGGGAAATGTTCCTCATTACAAGAATCAGATGACAATTTCATCTTCTCAGGGTGTTAAGTATCTTGTAGCACTGATGATCCATTCAGCTAATGAGATGATCAGAGTGGAAGCAGCTGTCACTCTTGGGCATGTATCAATGGGTGAGTTTCTCATTTGAAATCTTATAGTTAATTAGAAGTATTTTGGTGGAGACTAAATCTTTATATAAATGTTTCTTTACTAAATATTTATTTCTAAATATCTGCATTAGTCTATATTTTCTGCCAGATTTTAAACAATGAACCAAAATTCTTTTGCTTACATGTCATTTATATTATTGTTAATAATATTATTATGTTTATTTTTTTAATTTTAAGCAAAACGACAAAATACTTTAACACAACTGATATTATGTTTGTTAGAAGATGTGCTTAGAAAACTACCAAAAGAAAAATGTGTTCTGCATTTCTTGAGCATTGTAAAACTTCCTTTTATTTAACCATATGACAGATGATAGGTGATTTCAGTCATTAACATACTCATCTTCTCTAACATAATCAGAAAGTGTTTTAGAATTTACTGAAAATTGCCTCCATTTTCTTTGTTATAAATATGTAGATTAAGAACAAGAAAATAAATAACCTAATTTTCTGATTTAAGAAGAAAAAAACAAATATTAATAATAAAATAAAAGCAGAAACAAAAAATTCATAAAAGACACTCAAGGTGGGTTTTTATTTTTGTCTTTTTATTTTAGAAATTTTGTAGTTCCTCTTTTCTGATTTTGTTTTCTATTAATATTACATTTTTATTTTAATATAATTATTTTTATAATCTTTCTCATTTTTATTAAAATATTCCTGATAACTTCAGTGCTAAAACATTTATGAAAAAATATGTTTACTGTGACATATATAAAAATACATATATCTTATATAAAATTTGTCTGTAAGATATTGTTAGACAAATGAGTGTATGGCTAGTTTTCTGTTTTGATCTGATTAGTATGTAGTAACTGCACTGAACATTGATTATAATTACTGTCAAGCTGATATTAAACTATGAACTGAACTTACAATGCTGTTGTTGTCTTTTGAAAGACACATAAAGATAATTTTTCAAAATCAGATATTTTTTTTTATACTAAAATATATTTTTTTTATGTTAATATTGTCAGCACAGTTGCAAAGTGATCAGTAATTGAATTTGGCTTTGTATGTGAGATTTATCTCAGTTTAGTACATGATTATTATTCCTTTCTGGCAAAATTCCAGTCATGTCTCCCATTTTCTGAAAACAAATATCATCTCTTATTTATGAACAGGTACGCACTAATATATTCTCCATTATGATCATAATATTTCATGGCTGAATAGACCTCCTTAACAAATAATATATTGGTCATGCTTGATCAGATTTTACAGACTTGGTCTCTTCATGCTGGTTTTAACAACAACAGTAAGACAAGTTATTAGAAATAGCATAGGAATGTGGTTTTGAGAAGGTTAAGAAGGTTCATATCAATAACAGATATTACAAAACACTTTATTTGTTATTGTGTTGATACTCAAACAAAAATCTCAGAAATATTTCAGAATAATTCTTATCCTCTAAGCTTATATTCTTCTGCTATATTCATTTATTCTTTTTATTCTTATTTTGTGTGTATGTCTGTAAGTATATATGTCAGTGTGTGTGTGTGTGTTTTGTGTGTGTGTGTTTGTGTGTGTGTTTTCCTCTACTGCACTCAGTAACTTATAAATCTTAACATTTCAGCTACATAATCTCCTCCTGTTAAAAGACTGATTAACATATACATAATTCATCAGTATCACTTGTTCCAGTAGATGTACTGTGAGACCTAGGAGTCTGAATCAGTGTATTTGGCAAGCAGTCTTTTTGTTGCCTTATTGTGATCAATACACTAGTTCAGATAGCATCTGCAAATTATTGTGAAGGTGTTTCATGATTTGTAACCAAATCAATAATTGATTTTTATATTCAGATATCTGTTACAATGTCTGCAGTTAATAGTTTTCAACCTGATTAAATGATGTTTGTTCTGTGATTTATTAATCCTTCTTGGATTTATAATTATTTTTCTTCTTCATCGTAAACTCACTTTTATGTTCAGAAAGTATTTATCTAATGAATTTCTTAAAAAAAAATTAAAAATTATTTATTTATTTATTTTCTTTTAGATATTTCTAAAATTAGTTATATATTTGGTCTCTTCATGCTGGTATTAACAAGCACAGTCAGACAAGCTGATTACACTGCAGATGTAATTTACATACGATTGCTTTATATTAATAATTATAATTACATGCATCATTACTTTATGGATATGTATACATTTTATAACAGAAAAGACATACCTGTTCCTTTGTATATTAGAACAATTTTGTTGGGGTTTTGTGCTTGTTTGTTGTCTTTTTCTGTCACTTTTTGTTTTTTGCATTATCTTTAGTGAGAGATGTGACATTTCTAAGAAGACAAATAAAGTGAAACAATTTACAGTTTTTAAACTATGTAGAACTGAATGTTTGTGCACAATAGATATTGCATAATCATATTTTTAGCCACCGATACAATGGCAATATCCTTGTCTATATAAATATTTATTATATAAAAAAAAAAGAATAAAAAAAAAAAAGAACCCCCAACATAATAACATTAAAATAAATAAATAAATAAATCTACCAGATTAAATCAACCATGTGTTCATTTATATTTGATGCATTGATTTATTATAAACTTCATTGGACCTGACAAACACAAGTAATTATTATTTGTTTGTTGTTATCTCCAGAGCATTAAATATAAATGATCACTGAAGATCACAGTTATCTTGAAGTGTTGAACCTTGACCTTTATATAATACAGAGCTAACAGTAACTTTTATTCTGTATGATTTGCAAATTAATTTAGTTTCTTTCATTATACAGATAGCAAGAAGTACAATTAATAATTAAATAAGTTTAAAGGATAAATGTGGTTATATGAGCTGTTCCCCATAATCTGATTTATTGGACTATTGTTAAGAGACAGATTCTTAATTATATTGTTATCTCTATCAGTTAGCCTTGTAAGGCAACAACAACAATAACAGCAACAATGTAAATAATTAATAAATGAATAAAAATGCATAGATATCAAATAAATATAAATATCATTTTCCAAAATAGGGATTCCAGAAATATAAAATTTAATAATATTAATTACAAGAAAATTAAATTTAATGTCGAGGGAAAAAAAATAATAAGAATAATTTTTTTCTGGTTTACATTTATAATAATGTTAAATTAAAAATGTTTAGCTTTCATAACTGCAATTGACAGTTCATTTACTCCAGAAACTATTTTAGTATATGTATTAAATTAAATATAAAAATATATTGAATTTATTTTATTACAAATTTACTTAATGGAAACTATTATATTATACTACAGGAGTCACTGGTAATTTCAATTATTTATACAATCATTCATAATTATAGTGGATTTCTATAAATGTAAAATAAATTTTATTTTAGAATTGATAACAAAACTATGAAAATCATGATTTATTTTATTTATATATTTTATTGCCAAGTATATAGTTTATATATTAAGTGTACAGCTGTTAGTAATAACAAATTATAAACTGTAAAATAAATCTGTTTATGTAATTTACCACAGGTAACAAAGCTATTTTAAATGAAATACACCGGTACCCAGACTTCAGCTGTGTGCGTATACTGCGAATGATGTACTCTCAGGACAGCACTGTCCGGCTGCTTGCTGGATCTGCACTGGCAGCGTTTGCCTACAATAATGTAATGCAGCAGAAGGAAATAGCAGAACAGGGAGGTGTTCGCTTTGCATCCTTTATTCCATTCTTGATGTCAGATAATGAATATTTTCGTTGTGAGGCAGCTTATCAGGTAGTTGGAAATCTTAGGCACAATTTTCAATTGGCAATGAAAATATTACTTTAGAAACCTAGTTTATATTTTTATTTTTTGTATTCAAAAATATGATTACATAATGTTTAATGATATATGATTAAGTCTTTTAAGCAATATTTAATATATGCATATACAATATAAATAAAACAGTAGTTTTTAACTAGTAAGAAATATTTCATTACAAACTTTTTTCTTTTTAAAAAAATTATTTATTTAAATCAAAAACATTTATTATTTAAAAACTCAAATAAAATAATGTAAAAAGTAAAGGCATCAAATGAAATAATAATAATAATAATAATTATAATAATAAAATGTGTTAACAGTTTATTTCTGGTTTGTTTTTCCACCTATTTTCTAAATAAGCCAAAGCTGATTATTCTTGAAAAGGTTTTGACTGTCTGTTCAAGGTATTAGGTTAATGAGGATTATGTCACATTAGGATTATATTGGTCAATTCAGAAACTTCCAGATCTGCTAGTTAATTGGACTCAGAGTTCAGAAAATTTCTATGCTGTGCTAATATTGGTCATTTTGGAATTATTTCTTAGTCAACAACAAAAGAAAAAATTCATACTTTTTGAATAACATGTTTGATATTTTTCCAAATCAGACTATTTATTCATGTTCATTCAATTATGAATTAACAACAACTATCAAGGAATGTTAATGGTATTGGAAAAAAAATGTTTTATATTTTAAGTGCTTGCAACTCTTTGTTATATTTCTATATTTATCAGTTTTTGATAAATGATCCAATAAAATAACAAGCTCATACAGATGCTTAGCAAAGCTAGGTCTCATGAAATAAAATAAAAGTTGGAAGTATATAAAATATGTTGTAAACTATTTATACCAAATGTCTTAACAGGTAACTACAACAACAACAACAACAATAAAAGAAGAAAGCTATATAAGAACTAATGTAAAACTGAATATTTGTTTTTTCAAACATTTACTGGCCATTATGTACAATAAATCTTTGATTTATCAATCACCTCATTATAATAATTACTGACAAAGAAAATGGTACAAAAATAATTTTTAATCTAGTTTGTTTTTTATATGAATCTGTTTGTTTTTATTTTTGTGATAAATTTTTGTTTTTTAGATAGTGATTCTAGCTCGAATCATCCCAGATGAAGAACAAGCCAAGTCTTCTGCTGCAGGTATCAAGCTGATTGTTGATCTCCTAGAAAACTCAACATCAGACACCATTCTGATGCTTGCTGCTGATTCCATTGCTAAACTGGCTCATACAAGAGCAGGTAGCCGATTTCAAATTTGTACCAACCTTCTTAATTATTCTCTAAATAAGTTAATATTTAAAAATAAAAAGAAACTAAAACTAAATCAAAAAATGATAAACAGAATATGAAATTGTTTATAAACTTTGAAGATAGTTGTTTCCAGTGAATACCCCCAAAAAGAAACTATTTATTATCATCATCATAATTATTAATATTACTTTCTAATAAAATTCAGTGAAATTTATATTTTTTATCTGCTATGTTAAATCATTATTTGATTGTAAATTTTGTTTTCAGGGGTTCCAGCAGCTATTTTAGCTATCAATGCAGTTGAACATCTTTGTCGCCTGCTGCTTTCTAAAGCCGAACAAGTCAGAGGATGTGCAGCCATAGCTCTTGGGTACCTGTCCTACAACCACAGAGGAGAGAGAGAACTACTTAACAAGTAGCTTTTTTCTTATAATTTTTTAATTCAGTACAGAGCATTCCACTGGTGTATCCTGAACAATTCATATGTTTAGAAAATATTACTTTTACTGAATCAGTGTTTTTGGAAACAGAGATTTTTTGAAATTTGAAATTTTTGATCGACATGGGCATGCTACCAGTCTTAGACCTGGTATCTCAGCACTTAATTTTAGTATAGGATGGTAGGGGTTCATAACCTTTCAAAAGCAAGTAATAGTATGTTTTGCACATCAGTAGACATTAAGATGGTTTTATATTATTTATTATGAATAGTATTGCTTGGTAACACCTCTTGAATGGGTCATAAGTTCTGAATGAACAAAAAAAATAATGTTCCTGATACCATCAATCATATTTACACCTCTACTGAATTCTGTGCAGATTTAATAGCAGACCCAAAATAGGTTATTTTCCTTAAAAAGTATAGCCTTAAATAGAAAGTCAGTGAACTGATTTATCTAAAATATGAGATGTATGTTAAGTTATTGGTTGTGGTAATATGTAACTGATTTAGTTACATCTGCAGAAAGAAAGTTTGGAGTTATGTTATATAACTTTAGTGTTGTAAACGATTTACTGAAAATCAAAAGTTTTTCTCTCTACACAGATGTCGAAGTGATCCATATCTGATGCAAGAGATAAAATATTTTACAAAGCACTATAAACTTTCACCTGCTTTCATCGAAGGCTGGCAACATTACAAGAAAGTTGGTTTGCCTGCCATTCCGTAAGTATAAAAATAACATTTGCTAAATTGTAAATAAACTGACAATTAAGTAAGAAAAGCTTTAGTTATTAGTGAATGCAAATAACAGAATTTAGTAATACATAATTATGTGAAATAAATATGAGATGGTTTTAATTTATGTTAGTTTGTGTGGCATGAACAAAAATAACCATTCTTAACAGTTCCATTAAATATTTAAAAATAAATAACCTAGAGGAAAATCAAGTTTATTATTTTAATATTGTATTTTATTTGTGAAAAGTATCAGAAACAATTAATACAGAACTTTTGTTTGTTCATTTCATGTGAAGTGAAGAGATAAAGTGATATTATTAAAATTAAAAAAATAAATTAATTATGCATAACAAATAATTTATACTTTTGGGCTTATATTTTTTACAGAGAGGGTCGAACTAGTTTAATTCGAGTAAAACCTGATAAAGATGATTCTCGACCAATGACAATTCTTAGTTTCGATGGAACAGGAAATGGGTCCAATGTAAGGAGTTCAGCCTCAAATCTGATAGGAGAAGATGGACAAATCTTAACAAGTCGATCACGCTCATCACAGATGTCCAATCATGTACCATCGTTAAATAATAGTCATTTATCATGTTAATCTTTTACTACTAATATGGCAGTTCTGTATCTAGTAACTAATGGAATACATTCTTCTTCTTCTTTTTATAAACTTTCACTAATTTATAGTCAAATAAAAGCTAAGAATGGGTATAAAATAAGTTAGCTAATGCCATTGTAAATTTGTTGAGATTAAATCCAAAGAAAGGCTCAAGAAGCTATAGTAAATATGATGATTATTATAATCTCAGTTGTCTGATGATAATCTATAAATACAAAACTTACATAATCTACCTAATCATGTACAACAATTACCTCATATCTTAAGTCTAAATAACAAAATGTGCTACAAAACATTGTATACATCCAAAGAAGTGCTTCATAACCCAACCAGCCTTTGCTAATGACAAGTTCAAAAAGAGGACCACCAGAAAAAAGAAAAGGCAGCGTTTATTACTTACATTTCACACTTTATTATAAGCAAAGACAAGCACAAACCAAGTAATAATGAAGTGATTACTAATGGCTGGGAAACAAAAAAATGCATTTAATAAATGGCTAGCTTCAATTAACGTAGACATACTGACATAATCATTCAACAATAAGACAAGTTAACAAAATTAGTTCACAACTTTTCAAATTTGGGGTCGAAGTGTGTGAAATACAATTTGAAATTAAATAAAATAAACCTAGATATTTGTCTTCTAGATAACTGAAATATTTTAAAAGTGTTTGGGTTTGTCAATATAAATTAATATGTTGACAGATATTTACTATGTATGTGATAGATTTCATAATCATAGTCATTGTTATTTTCTGAAAGGTTATGTAAACATTACCTGCACAATGACTGAAAAAGAATTGTAATACTTAGCATGTTTTAATAATTACCATTTATTGAATGTGATATTTGACTTGTTATTTTAAAATGTACAATTATGTCTTCCTTGTTATCTGCTATTACATTAAGGACAAACTTTTACTTCTTTTTTTTAAATTTGATTGGCAATATCTTTATAAGAATTTTATCGTTTTTATATTTTATCTTCCAACCTGATTTAGGCCATTAGTTTCTGTTCAGGAATCAGTTCCAGAATATAACAGTATTTGTGTTTTACAGTGCAACAGCTGTCACTGAATTAATGTGGCACTGTGACATGACAATATCAAAGCAACACAAATACATGTCACTTTCTTTTAATTTACTCAAAACTTTTTATATTAATAAATTATTATTATTATATAATAAGTCTTAGGAGAAATATACAAATTGAAATTTAATTATTACTAAAGATTGGAGTTAAAATTATTAAAACTCAGTTTATGAAGTGCATTAAAGCAATTTATTTCCCACCGTCTCTATAATCTTGCAGGCTCCAAAGAATTTAAATACTATGTTTAGGAAAAATTCTGAAGTAGATGCCAGTAATGTTTAAAGATTTCCGGTGATCATTTTAATCAGGTTGTTTTGGGTTTTTTGGCTGGCAGTTGGGTTTGTTATTGCATTTAATTAAACAATTAGTAATGATCTATAACAATATAATTTACAGAATGTCTGTTAAAAAGTTGTATTTATATACACATTTTAGTAAAGTGTATTGGTTTTTAATCATTATTTATAGAGTTCTGTTTGCTGTGTGCTTAAAAAGAATGTTATTTATATAAAAAAGTAAGTATTTATATTTTATTAATACTCGTTTATCAAATCAAGTGGAAACGTGCTTTTTATGTGTGAATTAAAATTGTTTATTTATAAATATCATGGTTGTATTTTTTCATAATTATATGGAATTTATGAATGTGGTTTTTTTCCTTCCGTTTTTGTTTTGGGTTTTTGCTGGGATGGAGTTATTTAACTTATTTTCTTGTTTATTTTTATGAATATTTTACAAGAGAAACATTTCAGCCAGTCCATGGAATACTCTTTATTTGACAGGATGAAGAGATTTGTTGTTGGCTTCTATCCACACACAAAGAAGCACATATACCATGTACACAATTTAGTTGTAGGAAACTACACTAGACAGGATATATATCACCATCTATCACAGATGTCAAACTCTTTTCTGTTCAATATTTTAAGTCAGAGAAGTCAAATTCAATTTTTTTCCAGCAAACACATCTTTTATGTACAACTTCATGGCTTTTATTTACTATAGAGGTACTTCTTTTCAGTGTAAATTTCTGATTTCTTATTAAAATTTTCATAGTTAGATATTAAACAGTCCTGTCAAATTATGAAAAAGATATCTTCTTCATTTATAATTTTTATACAACAAACATACCAATATGAGCTTACATATAGATAAATAGGGCCTACTTAACCAATGCAGCCAACAAACTTGTATTTGATGTTTTAACATATAATGTAAACAGACACCTGACATTTATTATTGTACAGTCATTACATTAAACAGGAATGAATACAGCTGTCTGAAGATTTCCTCCTTATTGAAGTTTGAAGATCAGGTGTGTTTCCTAGTGGTTGGAGCAAGACACTGGTTGACCACTTCTAACAGATGTACGTTCTCCAAAGCAGCAGCTACTCTTTCTTTGTCAGCCAGCTGTTTGTTTACTGAAATAGAAATGATAAGATTTGATCTTTGTTTTAATGTAAAATATAGCAATAGTGAAACTGTGTCTCAGTAGATACATTTCACTTGCAGAATATAAATATGTGCAATCCTGAGTTTATCTAGTCTCTATATATGAAATAGAGAAAAGTTAAACCAAAGACGCATATTAAATATGTATTAATAATTATAATAAGTAAATAAACTGCCTTTAAGTGCTGATAAATGCAAATAACTGAAGTTCTGTTTGACCATCTGTCATCTGCAAAGACAAACTTTTAAAGATAGTGTTTAAATTTTAAAATTATACAGATATCAAAGAAGATTTTGGGTCTGAGGAAGTGACATGCAGATGGTTGCAGTTCCCTTTGATGAACACAAAGGTCTCAGGAGAGAACCTTGAAACTTTGGCCTTGCTTTGATAAGCATTTGGCAGCAGGATATGGCAAGATACTTTTCTCCATTGTTTTGTTTTTTTGTACATCATTATGCAGTGTAATCAATTTCATTAACGGCATATTTGTTTAATATAAAATATAACTGTATATGTTTAATATAAAATAAAATCTATTAACCCAAATACTTGATTCTCCTGTGACTGATACTGTCTTAATTAGGATTCAACTGACCGATTCCATATTTTAATTTAGGTTTCACCAAAACCATAAATAATTTTAGTTGTTTTTATTTTCAGGTATATAATTACAGAATATGTTTGTAAATTATAAATAACAGTATTCTTAGTTTTCTACCACCGTATCCTATAGATATCATAACAAACACCTTAGGTACTGGCACCATCACTGATAAACAGTTGTTTAGAAAACATTACACTGACATACACTGTACAACAGTAATTCATATATATCAGTAATTATTAAAAATGGAAATATTGCTTTTATTAAGCTTTGGCTTTGGCTTATATCAGTAAACTTGAGTATTAAAAGATTGGCTGAACTCAAACTGAAAAGATTTGTTTTATTGGAAATAATATAACTAGCAAAAACTAACAAGGGGATTTAATGATTTTCCTACCTATAAATATCAATAACTATTGTACTTTTTAATTCTACAAACCTGCATCTTCTGAAGCATGAGATCCTGGTGTTATTTTGACATCAACCTGAAATTACAAAAAAGATAAAATATTCCAACCAAACTATTTCCTAATAGATTATCAAAACTTGATACAAACAAACCAGCCTGTCTACATGTAGTGATGACAGTAAAGGAACAAGAAAGCAAACTCTAAAATACCTTAAACCTTGAAGGCAGAGATCGAAGCAGTTTAACTCTGATGGAAAGACCTATCAGGGTGGCCATGCTGCAGTGTGGGATTGTGGGAGTAAACTCCACTGACACCTTGTTTTCAACATTACTGATCTAAAACATAAAAGACAAAAATAAATGAGGAATACATAAAAAAAAATATTTATAGATAATTATATGAGAAATACCACTGCACATTCTGTAAATAATACTTAGCTACAGATCGGCAGCTTAATACAAACATAAAAGCACACGTCTTTGAAAAAGGAATGCAGTTTAACTGAGTTTTAAAATGGAAACAGACTTTTTATCACACTTTTTTTTTAATATTATTTATTTTTATCGGAAACAGTAAAGACTAATTAATTTCAGGTTATAATAATGACAAATGAGAATATTTAAAAATATATCATGGAAAAAAGCTGATTTAATAATGAAGGTTGGAATGTCCCGTCTAACAACTGAGAATAATCATTATAATGTGTAATCAAAACACATAGAAAATAGTCCACTGCTTTTAAGTTTTTGTGAAGTTCCTATTAAATTTCTATAATTACAAGATTTAAAACCGATACTGTAACTTACATGAACTCTTGAATATTCAACCACATTCAATTCTTCCAGTGATAGGGGATGCTCTGGATCATTTATAACACGGATCAGATGTTTTGATGTTAAGAAATTTATAAATATTAAATAAAAAGATATTATATGACAATATTCATGAAGTGATGATTTTAAATAAAAACAATATATCTAGTAACCTACTAAATATAATTTTTAATTTCATGTTACATTTTTGCACTCATCGGCTCAGAATTAATTTTGACTGGGGACGAATGTTCCTGTGGACCAATCGTCCGCATCTGAAAATATGATATTAAAAAGAAATGAAAGGATATCAAAAATTTCACGATCGTCGATCTCATCTACAACATCTTCGTTTTCTTCATCAGGCGAAATTATTCGTTCTCCGAACTTTCCATACACAGTAGGATTCGCGTTTTCAAGAACAGTCGACATTACTTTTTAAGGGAGATCACTCGAAAATATATTTATCGAACAACGCTAGAAGTTTTATATTTAAGTTTTTAGTTAAGTAAGTATGTCAATTATTAAATAAATCAATAATTAAATGCATATAATTTATTCTCCGATTTAAAATAAACAATTTAAAAAATAAATAAATCAGTAAATTTTATTTCAGGTGAAAAACCAAATTATAATATCTCATAAAATTTAAATAATTTACTGAAGTTAAGCTGCTTGTAAAAACAAAACATAAATAATAAAACAAAACAAAAACAACCCCAAGTAATTAAAAAAACAAAACAATAATAAATAAATAAATAAAACTAAATAATTAAATGGAAGTAATATTTAACTAATTATAAAAATTAAAACTCAAAATGTCTTATTAAGCATATTTGAGAATAAGAAATTCTGTATTATAATCAATCAGTCTTTAGAAAATTATCTTGATGTTAATATATAAAGTTTCTGCAATAAATTATGTTAATTTTCATTTATTATTGATCATGTGGAATGCAGTTGGTTTACTGAGTGTTCTTTTAATTAAAAAAGAAAAAAAGAAGATTTGTTTTTATTATTATTGTTTATTGTTATTATTGGTTTTATTATTATTTAACTTTATTTCTTTCTTCATGTTTTTTTCGGTTTTGTTATTAGTATAAATTCTTTTCTTTTTTCTTGACTCGTTCTTCCATCTTTTGTTCAGTTGACAATTTTAAATATTTATAATTATTTTCTTCTTTGATATATAATAATTTTTTTTTTTTTATATATATTTTCTTCAGGAAAAGAAAATGGCAGTTTCAAAATCTAAAATGAAGCGGTATTACATTCAAGGAACTGTGGTACCATTTGAGGAGGATATGACCCATGAATTCAAAGGTCACAGAAACTTTGCTGTTGAAGATCTTCCTTTGTGGGCAAGAGAAAAGAAAACTGAAGGATCATCAAGAAAACCAGTTTCAGGGCAAGATTACTGTCTTAATAGTTTCTTCTTTTATCATTTCTAAGTTTACTTTTGTTAATTAAAATTTTAAGTAATTTAGTAGATATACATTTTCAATTTGCAAATATTTGTCTAAAAGAGTCACTTGACACTTTTTGAATTATGTGCATTCTGTTCAAGTGCTAATAATTAAACACTAATAGAATGTACGCAAATTAGTTTGTATTTCTCTTTTAAATAAAAATAAAGCTCCAACTATCTTATTTTGTTTATTGTTTAGGAATCTCGCAGCCTATTTGAACACCGGTAAAGGAGGAACTGTGTATCTGGGTATCACTGATGATGGGATGGTGCTTGGATTAAAACTGACTCAGTATCAGGTATTTAAAAAGATGTTAGTATCAGTAAGTAGTTATTGTAGCACAAAGAAAAGTACCAGTGAAAAAACTGTTGGTAAAAATGGCTCTGCATATATTTGTATTCTTATAACATTTGATATACATCTTTTAGGAAATCTCTAGATCTATAATTTTGAAACATTTCCAATTGTACTGGATGCAGTTCTTTTATTTAATTATTTATTGTTATTTATTGTTATTATGACAATTTAGTATAATTTTTAATTACATTACATTTTGCAGAACTGTGTCTCTTAAATCATCTTTTTAACATATATCTATATTGTGAACTTGAATTCAGTAAAAAATAATATTAAACATGATGATGCAGGAATTTTCAGTCACCTAATCCTTTCTACCTGCTGGAAGGTTAAAAAATTGGGCCTGACTCAGTGTAACAAAAATTCAGAGTATGGATAAATATTTTGTGATAGAAGTGCTCCAAAATGGTTAACATTTACATAAAATATAATAAATATTAAAATTGTTTTAAAACATTACATTTATTTTATAGGTTTAAAAATAGCATTATGTAGTATTTTATGTAACAACTGTATTGAAATAAACATGGGATTATAGCTACACATATTCTTTTATTTCAGAAAGATCATGTGATTGGAGCTTTGCAGGATTTATTTTCACGATACAAACCTCCTGTCCCCCCACATCTGTACAAGGTGAAGTTCATACCTGTGATAAACAAAGATTCTTCACCTGAAGCCATTTTGAGACAATGTTCATTTGATTCCAGGTTTGATGATTAAAACTGTCTCAAAGCAACCTATACAAGTAAATATAGATATGTAATTTACAAATACATACACACACACATCCAAATCTGTAATCATTTTACAAAGATCTTCTTCCATCAACAAAAGTTTGATTATATACATGTATTTTGTAAAGAAATATATATTTTTTCTCTTCAGAAGCTATGCAGTAATTCACACTACTATTTATAATAAATTGTGCAGTATTATATTTTTCTAAGTTGTTTATAAATGTGTTTTGGGACAATAATGGAAATGAGTTTTATGCTAAAGTCTGTGAGGTTGGGCTTGGGAAGAAGAGGGTAAAAACTGTAAGTCCCTCAGTGAGAAGTTGAAGTTTGTTACTGAGGCAGAAAAGTTAATAATTCAAAAAGTACATATAAAAGTTATTAATATTTATATATTTTTTGATCTGACATCTTAATATATTTGTTGCTTATGTGAGGTTAGTAAAATATGCAATTAAAATTATAGAAAATAAACAAGTTAGTTTTAATGTTAGTTTTAATGCTAGAAATCTGAAAAAGTCTAGTATATATTTGACTTTATTCTAGTACTGAAACTGGACACAAACTTGAAGTTAAAAAGTGGAGAAATAGCATCCACCAGCATACATCCCACTTTTATCACCATTTGATAAAGATTCTTTTAAGAATTAAAGAGCATTTTAATAAATAACATTTTTATTTTTAGTGAGAATACTGAAGAATCAAACAGAGAAAGAACCCACACATACAGAACTGAGAAATATTGCTGGTGCGATAAGGATGCTGTTGCCCAGTACAATGTTGTATGTATTGTTTTGTGTTGACAGTATACTATACTAATATACAAATAAGTCAAAAATTAACTGAAGAATGAATACTGGCTTATCAGTACCTTGTTTATATCTTTAGAAGACTGACAAAAAGACTCAGATAAAAGTGTTAGAAATGCTCACATAAAGATAAATTTATTCAAAGATTTATAAAATTTCATTAGAAGAAGGTGTTGTCTGGGTATTTATTAATGATAAGAATGGTGCAACCTGTTTGTTCAAATGTTACTACTCAACTGTTATCTCTCACTCAGTGTTAACTCAAGATAAGTACTCGAAGAGAGCAGTAATGTAATATAATTATGACTGCATTTACTGTGGGTTGTTTCATATTAAACAGGGTCTGATTCCTAGTGATTATGTAATAGAGGTGATCATCAAACCATGGAATGAAAAAGACTCCAGGAACAATGACAGTGTTGGGTCTCTCATACATCTCAATCCAATATATGAAAATGAAGAAGGATGTATTTACATGCGCAGACAAGCCAGCATTGTGAAGGTAGCTTATATAAATCTAGCGACAAAAATATAAAATTTATAATTAAAATTCTAACTTTATAATATCATTTTTGTCCATTTTTAAAAATAAAGTGATTTAACCATTGGATCATTGTTTAGGTGTAATGCTCCCTGGTCTATTTCTTATGCTGGCCAATATTTTACAGCCAGCTTATCAAAGATATGTAATAATTATTAATGTCAACATGTCCAGTGTACAGATTTATAACTTACAGTTTCTGCATGAAATAGAAAAATGAATGATTATCACATTTTTTTCTTTAAGTTATTTAAAATTATATTTTAAAAAGGTTTATATCTGATGGAATGCATTCTTTAATATTTTTAGTATTCATTAAATGAAATTGCACAACTGTCAAGACAACAGGCAAAAGAGGCTTGTGAAGCAGAAATTTGGAGGTGACCATTTATTATTTATGTCTTATGATCATATTTAAAAACATGATTTTCAATTTTCTAATATATTTATTATGGCGCCTGCTAGGACTGTTAAACAGAATATAATATATAGTTTAACAGTTATGCAATACTCATTGTTAAAACAATGTTAGAATGGACCAGTGGCTCATATGTTCTCAAAACTGGCCCTCTTTAAAAAAAGAGATTATGAAATACTGTATTCACTAAACTGCAGCAAGGGCCCCAAAATACATCAGTGCTTGCCCAGTTTTCTTAGAAAATAACAAAATGTGCAGTAAACTGGTAGTTTAACTAATGAAAGAAAAAAACAAAAAGCTATTTTTTAGACTAGTTACACTACCAATGTTTTCTCAATGAACTTCATGTTAGATATTTGTTTTGAAGTCACTGATGTCAGTGAATCAGTATGAAATCCCATGTTGCTTTGCCTTACAGACAATAAACAAAGGGAAGGGAGTGAGTGTACTCCTTTATAGATTTTATAACATTTTTATTTGTATTTGTAAAGTCATTGAAGTACATGAATAGGAGGTCTTAATGTTGCAAAATAATAACACTATTAGCAGGAATAAAAACATTTTTTTGAATTATGTGATAGTTTCTTCACTTTTTGTTGAAAATATGCACGACAGATGCTTATTTTTAAGTCATTCATGTAAGGAATTAATAAAAATAGCATGTAAAAGTTTTGCTATACAAAATGAAGACAGTATTTAATACAATCAGATTCAAGTTTTTTTGTTGTTGTTTTTTGGATTAATGGGGTTGGTGCTATATGATGGGACATAAAGAGGTTTGACTGAATGTGCCATGAGATAACAGTACATTTTTATTTATTTGTTTTCAATTAGAAAATAAGCTGTTATTTCAGTTTATAAAGGCACTAGTTTATTCAAAATAAGTACTTGTTATAATGTTAATCATTTGTTTTTCAGATTAAAACAACAGATTGCTAAAACGAAAGCACAAAAAGCTGGCACAGTTGACAGTTAAAAAGTAATTCATACATTAATAAGGAAGTGTAAAAATAAAAAGCTTTTATAGTTATCAGTTTAAAATTTTAAAACACAAAAAATGTAGCAGAACCTGAATTATATAATGGTATATTTTTTATATAATTACTTATTATATGTCATATTTGAAAGGAATTTACCACATTTATTAATACATCACGTTCTGTGTACAGATTTATTTTTAAATACTGAGTCCTGATTAAAATGACATAATTAAATATGTTGAATCTAAAACTTTTTACATGTTTATAGTAATTTAGCTGCTGTTCAGACAAAATATGTGATACTTTTTAAGTTAAAATAATTTCATTAGAAAAATAGAAATCAGTTTACAAAAGGATGAAACAAGTGCCCAGTGAATTGTCTAGGACGTGCTTTGGCTGTTTTGGAATGTTAGTAAAAAAGAGAAATATCATCAGACCCAGATTCAAGTTTCCCAGCTTTGTACAAATCTTTACGTAACTTGGTAGAAGAAACACCCTCTGTGTATGGCAGAAATTTAACTGACATCAATGACTCACACAGCTCTCTGGCTGGAAAATTCTCCATGTCATTTCCACGGATATACAGAGCTGTATCGTCATCCGTCTTGTTAAAGATACAGTGGATGAAGTTTGTCGGATCTGTCCCAGCCACACAGAAAACCTGAGATAACAAGATTTATTGTGTGAATTCATTAACAGCTGAAATTGTCTTTATGTTTTTTTTGTTGTTTTTTTTTGCTTCCTTAATAAATGATTAAAATTTATCATAAAAAGGTATGATAAAGTATTTTTCATGGTTGATATTTTAACTTGGTGGTGAAGTAAATCAGTTCCCCTTCATTATCTTTAAAATGTTTTATTTTATTGGCAGTTGTGTCATGAATATTCAGTTTACAGACAACTGTATTTGAGAATTACATCAGCAAAATACTGTTATTCCTTCATTTCATTTTAAATTTAAACTCAAATAAAATACAATGTATTTGTTTCCAAATCATGTCATTTTTCTTTTATATTTCTTTTGGAATCTTAAATATAATTTTAATTTTTAATTTTTTTTTGGTTATTTAAAATTAAGATTTCTTTTAGATTTACAGAATTGTTCCATTTTTTCACATTACAAAGTAATTAGAAGAATCATGTGAATGTTGTTTCTATTGTAATGCAAACTTATAATTATAAAATGGTTTCTTATTTATTTGTTTTTTCTTTACTGGTGTGTGTGTGTGTGTGTGTTGTTGTTTATATAACAGGCGGATGTGGTTCTGTGTATGGGTTTGGGTGAGTGTGTGTGTGTGCATGTGTGTCTATTATAAAAAATAAGAATTAGTCATTCTGTTACCTCTATTACTTCAAAATTACTTCAGAAGTGCTTTTTGTTTTGTTATATTGATTTTCTAATATTTACATTGCTTTATTTTACTTCCAAAATAAAAACATCTTTTTTGACACCACAAATTAATTTAATGTATTTTATATAATTGACTGCTTACAACATCAGCATATCTCTTCACATTAATCATCCTCTGTTCTGTGTTGTCAACAGGAACACGTTTCTTTAGATCATAGATGCTGCGACTATCATGAACTCCTACAACTACCTGTAAAAACACTCATCTCTTATCTATGGGACATTATAAAGAAGTCTGACTGAATATGTCATGAGACAACAGTATATTTTTATTTATTTGTTTGTCTATGGGCTGTCTGTTCATTAAACTGATTAATCTCTGCATTCAGTAAAACTAAAACATTATTAAAATTAATACTTCTGTCTTGTTAAATAGTATAAAGCGCTTATGTTCATGCAGTGGTACTTGTAACTAAGAAATTTCTCACTGGACTTAAAATTTAATATTAGTTACATACATTTTACATTTTGTTATAGTGTTGAAATTATATACACAATTAATTTATTTAATAGATGAATCTTTTACTTAATCTGTTTATTTTATTTTTATTTTACAAAACTAAGGTACTTTTCTTAAATATTGATTCTGATCAATTTCTGTATCAGTAATAAACAGTCAGATATGAATGTTTTCTTGTTAAATAAATAACTGTTTTTCAAAGTTCTTTAGTTACGTACCTGTTTTCCCAAGGCTTTCATTCTCTGTAATAACTTAATGTGGCCTTGATGGAAGAGATCAAAACATCCAACAGTGTACACTTTATCCACACGTCCATCCAGATGGGTGAGAGGTAATGACAGACGTCGATGATGGGTTCTCATCTCAAATTTGTCTACAGACTGTCTGGTAATGAAAATTTTATTTATTGAAATCTTTGTTAGTATATTTCTTCATTAAACTTGACAATCTAACAGAACTGAACTGGATGGTATTCACTATTAACAGATTTTTAATAATACTTTTAAAAAGATATCTTGAGCAAATGTTAAAATTTTGTTTATTAATCTGAACTGAAAAGGAAATAAATTAAAATTAAAATTAAACTGTTCAGTTTTTGTGTACCTTCTGTTATCGTTGTCAGGTTGTGTTACAGTATCTACTTGCACAGCAACACACTTCATTATAATCTTCTCCTACAAAAATAGAACAGTTTGGGAATTACATATTGATCATGTCAGATCAGTTCCCAAAAGATAATTTAAAAAATGCCTTGAAACTTTACAAACTCACAAGTTATTGTTATAATGTATATATCTTTATGTGTGTGTTCACATATGCATGCATGTGTATATGTGCATATACATGTGCATGTGCATATTCCATTATCCCAATTTTGAAGTTTAATATCATATTTTCAGTACATACATTTTCTTTTCAGAACTTTTATTTATTTTGCTGATGTCTGTTCTAGGATGTTTCTCTTCAGATGATGTTTGTTTACATTTGAATTGTTCTTGTTTTTTCCTTGCTGACAGTTTTTGTTGTAGACTTGAATGAGCCAAACGAACAGACAGAAGAAGACAGACAACACCAGTTACTCCACCTACAGAAACACAGAAGTAAAAATATTTCTGTGAAATGCCACATTCCATAATTTTCATGTAACACTTTTTTATTGATTTCTATTTTTACAATGAGGCAAATTATTCAGTTCACTAATGTTTTATAGCCCACATCACCAAAGGTTGTGATATCATGTGTAAACAAGCAACTGGAAATATTTTTATTAACTAATATATCAGTATATAGAAGCATTTACTCTGAGCAAACTAGTTTTAACAAACTCAACAAAAAAGACAGCAGCAGCAAAAAATCACAATAAGAACTAAAATTATAAGAACCTAATCAATAATAAAAAAAAAATTCATAAATTATTTATATAAATAAACTTAACTTTTAAACTTTTTTTAAATAGTCTTACTAAAACTGGACATTATATTATTAGATGCTTGTCCAAGACAGAGGAAAGCAATTGCCAAAGATTCTAATTTCTCTTTGAGTTTTCCTTCCATCACAGCAGCTGTAGACACTGCAGATAACACCTCATCTGTTTTCTTGAATTCTCTGTAATAAAGACATATCCATTAAAACATTTAGTATTAAACATCTTATTATTGCCATCATAATTATCTTTTTTATGTTCATCATTATCATTAGTATTAGTATTAGGATTGTTGTTATGATCATACTCAGTCCCATATACTACTATATGGAGTGGAAGAAGTTTCTCAAATTATAATTATAATTACTATAGAAATTTCATATACCTTCCATTAGTAATAGAACCCACTTAACATTTGTTCATTTACCTAGAATAATAAGCTGTGAAGTAATCCTGAACTCTGATGACACCCAGAATAAATTCATATGCCATGACGGTTGCACAAAGACTTAAAAAAACCAAAGTTTGTAACCATGAGAGTAATGAGAAATTAGTCACCATGACAATACTCCAGAGAGCAAGAACATTTACAATCTGAAAATATAAAGACATTTTGTTTTGCTTTGCTTTCATGAAAAAACACATACAAACCAGAAGAAACCATTGTCATGGGTAACAATTTAACTTTTAAAGATTTCCAACCTTGTCACAGAATGCATCCATGAATCCACCCAGTAGTGGATCATCTATTGGTCCATACTTCTGTCTCTGAACCTTAGCAACTATTCCATCAAGATGATCAAGAAAATCATGAAACAGGACGAGCAGGAATGCTGTCCAGCAGGCAGTGTATCTGATAATGAAAACAACCCAGACTTCATTTTATTTTATTTATCTTATTAAAATAAATAATTTTCATTACCAAATATTGAATTATATATTTGCTTTGAAGATAAACATATTTGCAATGCAGTCAGGATACATTATTATTTTTAGATGACAAATGCTATCAATAAAGCTGTGTACACTTATTCACCCATATAAATTTTGCTCTATTTTTTTCACCCATTATTAGTAAAGGTTTCATGATCATGAAATATGTTGCTTTTATTATTCAGCCATGAAGTATATACTTCACTTCTTTTCATTACTATCTAACTTACTTGAGGCAGAATGCAATTAGGATGACCAAGAACGTTCTCGCCCATGACACTACATTAGCTGTGAAACACGTGTACTTCCGTCCTCCGAGTTCTGCACATCGTGGAATCTGTTCCACTACTGGCCACAAGAACTTCTGTAGAGATGAATACACATACAGATCATACCAGTTGACCTAGAAAATATTACAAACACTATCTGACAAACCATTATTTTAATAATAGTAATCATCATCATCATCATCATCATCACTATCATCACATTCATTTAATTATAAAATATACTAAAAAAAGAGAATATTTTCTTCATTCTTTAAGTAACTAATTCATTTATTTCGTCTTGTAAGAATGTTATATATTAAAATGCTTACAAGTACAAAGAAGATGCCTTCAACAGATTCAAACGCTTTATGTATTACTGACATATTTACTCTTCATTGAACAGACTGGTTCCTGAAATATAAAAGATAAACAGATACTTGTAAAATGCTTACCAGACACACATACATACAAAGAGAGAGAGGGAGATGGCCGATGTAACTGTTGGACATTGCAGCAGAGGACTAGCATTGTTGACAACCACGTATTACGTGTACTGAATTTGATAGGGGGATCCGAACACACTACCCTGAAAGTATGTTGAAATGTGGATAGCAGAAAAACTATTTTAATGGTTTCAGGACATTGTAAAGAAATTAATTTTGACTGCATTGCAATTTTATTGAAAACTACATGGAAATAATAAAGTAAAATGATAACGAGCGTTTACAGATACTGTTTAAAATACAAATACAATTTTGTAAAATGGCAAATATCTTTGGACTTCGATGTCAACTAATCAAACTGCAGGGTTGACAGTCTTGTGGCCTCAGTTTGGGAGTCTGTGACTACACAGACTGAGGTTTGATCAAATTGGAATTAAAATAGAATATATTTAGCATCAGTGATGCACCAATGAAAAACTGAGTTTTAAAACATATTGTGAAATTATATGGTTTCTAAGCAATGTATGAGAAATCCTATCAGTGAGCTTAATTTGAAGAGTACACACATTTGAAGTTAGTGTGTTCTTATTTACTGTATATTTTGTCTTATTTAAAACACACACTACTAATATGACAATTTTGTTAAAAGCATTTTAAGACCTGACCTACTTGCATGATAATTCTGCACAGACCATCAAGAGAAATGTTTGATAACTAATACAATAATTAGTTAGGTTCTAACTTTATCATCATCAGTTTACATTTTAAATCAATTTCATTCTGCAAGAAAATAATAAACGACACATTTCTAGGTTTTTCTATCAGTTATTATTTTTCATTTTATGACATTAAAATATATTACTAACCGAAATTTCATGTATTTCTGGACTAAAGTCCGCAATCACTGAAGGAACAATCCGTTAAAGTCAATACCAGACGATCTACTAAACATCAGATTTACCAACTGGTTGACACTGTAGACATTTCATAGATAACAGGTTGTTATATCAACATAATGAAATCTTTGAATATGTGCTGGAAATAAAATGTCACTCTGCCCCACTGTCCCTCACCTATCAGATATGCCTGTTTTATATCTATTACCGTTTACCCTTTCTTTTCCCACATGTACTTTGTACCTGTGTACACTAACTTAATATACTTCATGATATATTTATGATAAGAAAAATGAACACTGATTAGTAGCGGCACCTCTTGAATAAATAAGAAAAAAAACTGTTGGCTGGAGATTCTTTGAGGGGACAAATAAAATAAAATAAAATAAAATAAAATAAAATAAAATAAATAAAATATTTAAAAAAAGAAAAGAAAAAAGTATCTGCTAATATCTAAGATACTATATCAAGATAATTTAATTCACAGTTTTCTGAAGTTGGTGAAATACTAGTTTCTTCCTTAAACGCAAATAACAACTGACATTATCCAGTGTTTGAAGACAGTGGATTTCACACTTGGTATGACAAGTATGGCAACTGCTTCAGGCGCCACCGAGCAGTTTGTCAAAGAGTCGATCAAGTTTATCATTAGAAAGCGGTATATATATTATATAATAAAAAAAAAAAAAAACGCTCTTCAATTATAATGCGCGAACACTAGAATTACAGTTAACAGCTGCGTGGTCGCAGTTTGTGTCACAGGCTTATTTGAAGGTCACACATAAAAGTCGATTTAATTACGTATATGCCAAAAATCCACGATTTTAACAGAGATTACATTATATGTAAATATTAATTCAATTTAATAAACAAATCTGTTATGTAACTGTTTTGATAAATTTTACGTACAAATTTGTTAAAAATTAGGCCGCGTTTTTGCATTTTCAATCTGCATTTTAATAATGTTGTTTCTAAACTTCCATGCAAACAAGTATGTAACATTTTCGTTAGCAACCAGTTTCTTCATTAGGTAATAACTGTATTACAGGCAAAACAATTTCGTGAACTCCACCCATCCGTTCTTAAACCCTTCACAATGAAATAAAATTACAATTCCATACAATTTACAAAAGACATTGACAACAATAATCAAACAAAACAAAATATTAATTAACATCTTTATTCGGAATTCTCACAAATAACCTTCAAATCATTTAGCACAGCTGGTGTACAGGTTTGTAACAGCTTATAATCTACTGATTTCCAGCTTCTGTACTAACAAAGACGTTTATTTATTAAACCCTTGGCAAAATTTTATGGGTTTTCTTCATTTCAGATAAATTATTTGCTTAATTTCTGCTATTATAAATGCGTATTTTATACCATGCACCGTCAGCTTGAGTTTTTCTCAACCGATTTCAAACAACTGATTATCTGGCTTTATTTATATAAATAAGGAAACACAGTGTCCATTTGATGAAGAGTTTTTGTTTTCTACACAAAAGAATAACAACCCCCCCCAAAAAAACCAACAACCCCCCTAACAAAATTCTCCTTCCCTTATATATATAAACACACATTTCAACACACGTACACACACTAACAAACACAATAATAAAGATTATATAATTATCTAATGGGCAATCTGAATAGAACTGTAACACGTGTTATGTAATATTATCCAGAGACGATAGTAAAAGGTAACTTTGAATGTTTTTAAATCAAAGCTATCCACAGAATAATAACGTGTATCTCAGATCTACTTCTCAGCATAGAAAACTCCCCATTTCTGGTCTCCTTTGGCCACTCGGTCCAGCTTGTTCTCCCACCCAGTCACAATGTCGTCAAAATCTTCTTTACTGAATTCCTACAAATTAATAATTCATAGCAAATACTGAAGCAGGAACTGCTATGTAACAAGTAAATGATAGAACTCTGTATAAATACTACACTTCTTTTACTGTTGGCAACATTAAAATCATCTTAAACATTTCAGAAATAAGCAAATCAGATATATCCGTTTATGAATTGCAGTTGCTTTAAATTTGTAAAGAAAGAAAGAAACAACACCACCACCATCACAACAGCAACAAAAAACCCACAAATGAACAAAAGAAAGAAGTAAAATAGAGACCAATGTTAAATGAAGAGCAATCCGCTGTAATTGATAAAGATCGAAGTATTGCTAATAAGCAATATTAATAGTAATTCCTTCCATTGGTTAAAAACAAAAGTCTAAGTGACTGCACACTTTTTAATTAAAGTAATTACAGAAGGAAGATAACTTACTTGAATGAAGTCTTTTTCAATACTTTTTGTTCTAGACAGTTCTTTCTTCAGAACATCTGTAAACAGATCCGTTTTATCCTCAGCTATTACGTTTCTGAATCCCGCTGCCTCGAGAATCTGTTGTATGGAACAGACACAATTATTAGTAGTGGGGCTGATGCATCTTCAGATTTTTTTTTCATAGAAGAGCCATTATAGAACCACCATACTATTAATACTAAAAAAATACATGCTACATCCATCCATCCATTAGTACATTACATACACAGGCACACATAAAAGCATACACACGTACACACATAGTAGAGAGTTGGACTTTATACATACATGTAATAAAATAAAGCATTTTTCCATACATGCAGATCTGTGAGATAAATTTATATGGGAGGGGTATAAAACTATTTGACCGGATTTTCCAGAGGCGTTCGGACAGTGCTACCCTTGAAATATTTCTAAATCTAGAATGCACGACATAATGATGTTAGTGTCTACCTTCCCATATTTTTTTGGTGACACAACGAAATATCCTCTGTGTTTCACATATTGCTTGTAATCTTCTGAGTGTTCACCATCACTGCAGCAGTAATCAGAAATTAAAACCTTTCCACCTGGTTTCAGCCATTTCTGCAAGAAATACACATATACTATATATATACTTTAAAATATTCGAAAAAATAGATTTTCTTAAAGGTATAGAAAAGTTCAGTAGAAATATTTAAAGGGTTTTACTAACTTACACAGACATATTAAAAGAGTGTTATTTTGTAATAACACAACACATTAAGGTTTTAGAAGAATTTGCATTAATATTGCTCACGTAGAAGTTTTTAAAGAGAGACAGTTTGTCTGAAATGTGAAGAATTGTGTCTCGACTGTAAACGACGTCAAATGACTCAGCTGGATACTGTCGTTTTGTGGCATCTGCTATCTCGAAAGAAATCTGTTTGCCAAAGACTCCGTGTTCTTGAGCTCGTTTAATGGCCACGCTGATCATGTTAGAAGACAGATCTACTCCCACCACCTTTGCTCCGAACTCCTGAAAAGAATTTATATATTTTATAATGTTTTAGATCGCAACTGATCACCTACCTATATTGTATTTTAAAATACAAATTTGTTTCAGTGAGTGCGAGTGTATGTTTCAGTTTACAATGACACATACCTTAGCCATGTAAAAGGCACTGCCACCAATGCCACAACCAACATCCAATACGACATCTCCTTTCTTCAGTTGAAGCTTTGCAACTAATTTCTGTGAGACAAATCAAATAAATAACATTAACAATATAATGTAATTCTCATTTAAATTCTACCTAATCATTACACAGTAACCAAAAGTTGTAAGAATCTGACACAAATATAATTACTACTTATTTTAAGTTTCTCTTCATATTTTTTGCTGTAATAAATATTTTAATTTACCTCTGTTGTTTCTATTCCTCCTGTGCTGATAAATGATTTGCCAAATATTTTTTCATATCTGAGAATTCCATTTAAAGAATACTGCTGGTTATCAAGAAATTCTTTAAATGTTTTGTATCCACTTGATGTTGACTTCTCTCGTTTCACTTTCTGCACAAGCCAAATCACCTGGTTGACATTGTTCTTTTCCTGTAAAATACACTTTTACTATTAGCTGTATATAAAATATATAAATAAGGAAGACTCTTTTCCTGTCACTAATACCGGAGAAACAAACAAAAACATAAATCATACACACATTGTACATAGAAAAATTGAATAAATTATTATAATAACGAAATATTCAGTTAAAAAATAGCTTTTTATTATAGAAAGAAATACTCTAGATATACTAGATACATAGCTGTATTTTATTTGCTTCTTGTCACCCGTCTTAATAAATAACAAAATATAGACATAAAGTCATCACAAGATCTTTCATTCTCATACGTAAATAAATAATAGATTTTGTAATGATACCGTATTTACCTTAATATATGTGTCTACTGATCTTGACAACACCAAATCAAAGCCGTAGCAGTACTTTTCGTCACAGTCGATTGTAGCTGAAGAAACTGTGGCTTCATACCACAGAGGATCACGGTATTTTGTTGGGTTTTCTGCTCGAGTTATGTTTCCTAAGAAAAGTACTACACTGTTAGTAAAGGAGATATTTAGCGATAACAATGTTAACCAGTTGGTAACAAACTGCTAGATGAATGTAATAATTATATTAGTGCAGCCATGATTAATTTATACTAAACAGTACAATATTCTTTCCTCGAATTTTAAGACTTATAAAACAACAACGTAAAAGTGTATTTCTGTTTATGCAGATCAGTCAAGTAATAAAATGTTCAGTTGTGAAACAAGACAATGAATGTGTCATCATGTTTCTTGGAACACAATTGAGTTTAAAATGCAGCATGTTTCTGACTGTCTCATTCATACATACATATACGTACATACAGTATATTAATATATAATTAGTATTCAAGCGTGGTAAATGTAGCAGTAATATAGGCGATACCTGATGGGTGATGACACGATTCTCGAATGAAGAAGTAGCCATCATTGTCGAGCCATGTAAGAACTTTTTTAACCAAATCGATCACCTCTGTGTCACTTAGGTACATCAGCAGCCAGTTTGTAAACACCATGTCATAACTAGAAACAGCAAAGTTTGTAATGAAATGGACAGTTTGTAAACACCATGTCATAACTAGAAACAGCAAAGTTTGTAATGAAATGTACAGTTTGTAAACATCACGTGATAACTAGAAACAGCAAAGTTTGTAATGAAATGTACAGTTTGTAAACATCACGTCACAATTAGAAACAGCAAAGTTTGTAATGAAATGTACAGTTTGTAAATATCACGTGATAACTAGAAACAGCAAAGTTTGTAATAAAATGTACAGTTTGTAAATATCCATTCAGTGTTTTATTTATACATAATTTATTCTCTCTCTCTCTCTCTCTCTCTCTCTCTCTCTCTCTCTCTCTCTCTCTCTCTCTCTCTCTCTCTCTCTCTCTCTCTCTCTCTCTCTGTGTGTGTGTGTGTGTGTGTGTCTGTCACTCTCTCTTAATTCTTGTCTGTTTTTAGCTGTTTTTATTAAGTTACAATACATTAATTATTTTCTGTCTTTTTAGTTTCGTACACGTTAATAAACTGAGTACAATAAATAAAGAATTAGGACACACACACACACACACACACTCACTCACACACACTTACACACATACAAATAATAATTTATTCAAGACGTTTCTACCCGTTGGGTGACTTTTCCAAATGGGTGACATCAGCGACGTGGAATTCGATGTGATCATGATGACCATTAATTTCTTTGTTTTTGTCTATGAATTCTTCCATGAAATCGACCGCAACAACACTCTTTGCCTTTTGAGCAAACATGCTTGTAAAACGTCTGAAATGAAAAAGCTATCGCTTACAGTGTGGTTTCATTTGTAATATCAACACAGTACTAATCTTTAGTAATTATTATAATCATTATCATGATCATCATAATAAAGTAATAAGAGGGTAACAATAATGTTTTTTATTAAATGAAAATATCTAAGTGACTTGAAGGAAATTTACTTTTTCGGGGGGTGGGGTTTAATCGTTAATTCATAGTATTAATAAAATTAATGAATGTAAATTTAATGACATCCTAGCTTTAAAAACATATCGGCTATTAGGTGTCAAACAAAAATATAACAAAATGATAATTGTATACAATAATAATAATAATAATAATAATAATAATAATAATAATAATAATAATATTAATAATAATAATAATTAAACCACCATGTAATATAATTTATAATAATGACTGCAACTAGGAAATTATATTGAAAAAAAAAAATTAAAACAATAAAATAATAATAATAATAATAATAATAATAATAATAATAAATAATAAATATGGTTATAATAATAAGAACAGAATATTTGCAGGGACATAACTATTGTATTAGCAGTAAACCTGAACGTACATTGCTTACTTCAAATTACGACCAGAATCTCGTGTAAAAGGCTTACCCAATGCCGGCTCCCAGCTCCAGTATTCGCATACCGGTGTAGTCTGGAAGGTATGACAGGATTTCTGGCATCTCCTCCTCGTGAAGTTTCTCAGCGTTTTTATCCAGCATCATCTCCACCACTGTGGCAGACGGCGAAGCATGCGACTGCCAGAACTGGGTCATCTGTGTACGTGTCGCTAGAAGTAAAAGTGATTCGTTGACAGACAGCTACCAAAACCATGCACTTCTAAAGTTATACGTAATTTTAATTGTCAGTTTCACAGCCACGTAATTTTCATATTTGTAAAGAATTTGTTTTACTCACAAAATTATTATTATTATTATTATTATTATTATTATTATTATTATTAAATTTTAATCCTTTTTTTTTTTGGTTAACTGCCAAGAAACTGACAAAAAGATAAACAGTTAAAAAAAAAAGATTCCATAAATAAACAAGAATACAAAAACAAAAATGTAACAATCAAATCGTTTTGTTTTTATTTAAAATTTTTAAAATTTATTTAATAACGATTTTGTATATTTATGTTTTAAGACATTAGTTTTACACTGCTGAAATTAATACATTAAAATAAATATCTTTTTCATCGATTTGATTGTTATAGAATTATAACTGGTACAATTTCTGTGTGTTTAAAAATTACTTTAATAATTTACTGTATTTTTTGTCACAGGTCAGTACTTAAAACAACGAAATTATCACAAACGTAATAGGCGCATTTCCGATTAGAAAACTGCGGTTAATTCTTGAATTTTAATAACATTGAATTAATAAACACAACAAATATAACCATTTTTTTTTTCTTGTAATTCCTCTCTTACAGAATCTTTTTGTGTACCAGTGTGGTATATGACATATTGCCTACTGTAATGTCATGCAAAATCTTTCTTCTAAAGTGAAAAACGCGATTTTCCTTTTCCACTGTAATATTTATCGAGCACTAAGCAATGGCGCCGTCTTTGCCTAACCGATTTAATATTACTTTATTCTTATTGTTCTTTTCTTCATATCGAAATTAATTTCTTCAATATCTTATATCTGTTATGACCTCATTCTTTTATAAAATCTCAGACTGACTCATGTCTTTATTTGAAACCAGACATTAACATAATTTAACGTCAATACATCTTATTTATCTTTTATTCTTTAAACTCGTTGAATTAACTTTTTATTTTCTAATCAAAAGAAATGCAACTGTTACAGCTCGAAGTGAAAAAAACGTAAAATAGAATCTTACATACATGATCAAAACAAAACAGTTGTATAAAACAATAAACAAGATTTTTTGAAATTATTAAATGTTACCATGTAAGCAAGCTTCTACTGGAGAATTAAATGGATTTATTATATAAATTTGAATATAAATAATTCAGAAAGAAACTTGTACATACGAAATGATAGGACTATATATATATATTTACATATCATGTATGTAAGAAAACAAAACAGTGGTTTACTATGTTGGTGTTGTTTGAACCCTGAACACCTATTTTCACCTGAAACCTGAAATGGCGCTTCCCCCACTCGGCCATCGTGAGGTGTCGATCATCTGTTACAAAAAACCATAAAATCCAAAATATAAATAATGAATGAATACCCGTTAATAAATAAATAAAAATATACTAACATTGTGATTCTCCATTAAAACACCTATTTCGCTTAATCTAAATTATGTTTTATATCATTTTATTAAAGCGATTGGAAACGTATATTTTTTAAGGGTCGTTTCATGCTGGTTTATTTCATTTTCTACAATTGGGTCATTCTCCAGGAATTGTGAAAATAAGAGTAAGAAAACCGAAAAATATAAATTATAAAAAAAGTGTTCGCTAGATTTTGCAAAACTAAATATAATTAAGTGGATGGATGGAGTGGATACAGACTCACTCAGGTGCCTGCACCCCCGGGAGACAGCTACAGAACTTAGCTTCATCTGGCCCAGGGTTAGGTTCCACCTACTGAACTATAGGGGAACAGGGTATTACCAAAGGATATTCATGTAAATGTAAATAATAGTGTATCACGAAAGCTTTCATTTGTACACAGTTGTATAAATAAATAAATAAATAAATAAATAAATATAAATATATATATATTTATATATTTATTTATTTATTAATAAATTTATATATTTATATATTTATTTATTAATAAATTTATATATATATATATATATTTATATATATTTATTTATTTATATATATATATATATATATATATATATATATATATATATATTTATATTTATTTATTTACACAACTGTGTACAAGTGAACCCTTTCGTGATACACTATTATTTACATTTACATGAATATCCTTTGGTAATATATATATATATATAGATAGATAGATAGATAGATAGATAGATAGATAGATAGATAGATATAATGTTATCATTTGTGGTGTTTTTTTTATCTGTACATAAATATAGCAGTGATATTTTAAAGATTTTAAGTCCATTTCTGGTGCCATCACAGTATCTCTCTCTCTCTCTCTCTCTCTCTCTCTCTCTCTCTCTCTCTCTCTCTCTCTCTCTCTCTCTCTCTCTCTGTCTGTGTGTGTGTGTGTGTGTGTGTGTGTGTGTGTGTGTGTGTGTGTGTGTGTGTGTGTGTTTTGGATTTCCTATTTTTAGTGTTTATGTTTTGTGAAGTAATGATATAAGTTGGTCTATATTACTTTATGTCGGTTATCTCGGTTACAGTGATGACATAATTTAGAAAATGTTTTGTTTTAGCGCTTTACAGTTTAGTTTTGAATTCAAAGTCCATTTTAAAATATATTTTTCGTTTATTGTATAATGAATGTATGTATACGTACGTACATAAATATGCTTGTATTGTGTATGTGTGTATGTATACGTTTACGTTGTAATTTTATGAATATATGTATGTTTGTGGAATATTTTAGAGGTGGACAAAGTAAAATATAAAAGATCAAATAGACACATTCATAAAAAAGAAAAGTGATCAAAGAAAGTGATCGATAAATATATATTAAACTAAATAAAATATTTATAAAATATATAGTTAATCAAATTATTTTGTTGACCTTTTGAAATTCAAGCGAATTTCCTTCGTACTTATAGTGACAGTTAGGATTTAAAAAAAGGACAAGTTTGGTAAGGATTGTTAATTTTAATAACAGTTGTATTTGGATAAAATCATGTGCAAAAACTATAAATGCTTTGTTTAATTAAGATGTAACGGTCAGTAGACTAATACCTGACAATATTGGAAATTTCTCTTTGCTGGTACAGAATACATTTTATGACGTTTTTTTTGAAATATAAATACAAATCTGTTTTGATGGTTACCATTGTTTTATAATTTTCATGCAACATCAGTATTTAACACGTAAATACAGCGGATATAATATACTGAAATGAACCAGCATTTCTCAGTCTATGCGTGGGAGAATGACCCAGTTATATTTATTTTTGCACAGGGTTATAGTCATGAATTTGCTGATTATTATCAAATTTTAAAGCAGAAATAAAAAACAATTTGTTTTAATTAACGATTAAATTAAAAAATGTATGATCAGTAAACTGAATTTTTTGCATATAACATATAAATAAGCTAACCATATGTTCCAGTTAAACAAATAATCAAGGTAGCTTAGGAATATACATTTCATAAGGATTTTAAAACACACACACACATTCACACATACTATGACAATAATTTAAAAAAAAAAAAAAAAAAAAAAAAAAAAAAAAAGAATGAAAATATTACCTTTCTAATCTCTTAAAATCGATAAATAAATAATATAATTATTAGCAAATTCTCTCTCCCATCTAGTTCTCAAAGTAATTATTATTAATTCATCACAGTATTTTTTTTTTTTGGTCTCAGTTTCTAGTCGACTTTCAGTTTAATATTCTTTCTTCGTGTTCATTCGCTCGTTCACATCATTTTCTCGCCTCTCTTTCTGCTGTCAAACCCTCCGAGTGTTCTGTCTCTCGTTAAACACATTTATTTAAAAAGAAAAAAGGACGCAAATAAACTATAAATAAATAAATAAATAAATAATAATAATAATAATAATAATAATAATAATAATAATTAAATAATAATAATTAAACATGATTAAATGGAAAGGGGAAAAGCCAGATAAAAAGAGTTAATAGTTACGTTTACTAAACACTATACTGATTGCAACATGAACCCATACTGAGTTTATCCTTTACATGATTTCTTTTAGCATTACAAAATTAATAATTAAATAATGGAAAAAAAAAAAAAAAAAAAAATTAAATATATAAATTAATAAAAAATAAAATAAAATAAATATTAATAATAATATAATAAACAAATAAATATAAATAAATAATTATTTATCTTCTTTTATTTTTTAAACGTGTTTAATACTTTTGCAACATAACATTCACTGACACGAGAAAAGAAACAAACTCACCGACTGCAGTAGCCATGGCCAGTTTTTAAAGTTATTACTTTTCTTATTTTTTTCTCAGGTTTTTGATGAACTCTAGAAATGAACACGATTGCACAGTTATATATAAATGTGTTTAATAGGTCAGTGTGATAAGCGAGGGGAAGATTCCTATAGTCGTTGTGGAAACATACCTGACGTGAAGCACAACACGACACGAGCATACTTGAACCTAAATAATAATTATCAACCTAGTTATAACTCCATTAGGCAATGCAGAGAGAGAGAGAGAGAAGTAACTTGCGATGGTATGGAGTGAATAATGAATGAATAGTCAATAAATAAATAAATATGAATAAAAGTATGGATGACGAAAAAATATATATTTACGAATGAAGGAAGGATGAAAAGAGAGTACTGGGATTCGTTACGAAGGGAAGATTATGTGTGATTAGTCCTGAATATAAACTAAAATAATAAATTAGTAATACAGTAAAAAAATGAATGAAGGACGAATTAATTATTTTATTAAGCGTTGTAATGGAAGCAATGTACATAGGTACACACAGAACTGTCAAATTATTTCTGAAAATAAATGAACACAGCTATTATAATTGACTTCAATATACCAGACAATTGTGGGATTTCAGAAAAGTTGGTGGCAATGTTGATAAATTTTAAAGAAGGAAATCGGTTTCACTGTCAAGTCAATTTTTTATTTTTTTATTTTTTTTTAAATAGAACGAGCTTCAATTTTTATAGCAGTTAGTAGTATAGTACCGAAGAACCCCGCCTTCTCATTGCATCATATTTAAACTGGAAGGCAAAAATACAAAATGCTGGGGTGTAATAGGAATAAGCCATGATAGCTAGTCCATAATAATTAATTGCCAGACAAGCTAGTACTTTAAGTTACTTATATATGTGATATGAGCTTTCATGTCTACCAAAAGTTTGTGTAAAAGATGCCTGCCGCTAATGGAAAAAAGAGTAACGCATAATATGGTGTTTTTTCCTTTCTTTTCTCATTATCTGTGAAGTTCTCAATATTAGCTCTATTCTAAAATATTGTCAAATAAACATTCCTTCCTGTGTTCATTGTATGTACAGGATGTTGGCAGGTTAAACATTAAATAAATCAGGCTAAATAGATTAAATATTAACAATGTACTTGTAACAGTTAACGAGATGAAACATAAATATTGGCTAATATGCTTATTTTGTATCTGAATGCCTAAACAAAAAATTATGTAACTTAAGTATAATCCATTGCATGTGACAACATTCCTCAGTGACATATTAACATAGCTTAAATCTTTCTTTGAGCCAGTCATCAAACAAAGCAGCAGCAAACGAAATAATCTGTTACAAGCACTTTAATACAGACAGGAGAACACATACCACGGCCTTTGATCAAATCGAAGGAACGGTCAATAGAATAATGCGCCAGAAGTCGTCGTCCTTGTCGGTTATTTGGTTCTTTTTGTATACATTTCAGTTTACTTTTTTTAAACCACGTGTAAGAATCAAAGATGTGTTTATGTTTAGTGCCTCACTTAACTGTTAGCAAAGATTAATTGCCATTCAGAAACAAATGGTTAAAAAGATTTACGAATGCAGCCGTTTTGTTCAAATAATGACAGTACATTGTAAAGCGTATCGTTTAGATGAAACGTCTTACACTAACTTGCTATATGAAATACGAATCATCAATTAGAAAATCATTTAGTTTTCAGATGAACAGAGTATGAATTCGGTTACAGTTCAATGATAGTATTGGTCTCGGAAGAATGATTTGACAAATTTTATCATGTTAAAAACTTGCGTTTTGGAGTTTAGCGACAAATCAAACAGGGAATTTTCAATCACTCCATGAGCTGTGGATGTAGATATATTTTTATTTATGTTCGATAGACTCGAACATTGATGCCAAGGTCTTTGAAAATGTTGTTCTGTGGCTTTAGGTAGAATGAGAATTAGCGCCATCGGAGAATTTCAGGTTTTGTTTTACCTATTCCCATGAAACATATTCATGAGATTTATATGTACTAATCTGTTAATTGCAAATGCATCACAAACAAAATAAATAAATAATGATTTGTTATTTGTAAAACATACTGTTGTACCTGTTCTGGCTTATACTTCAGTAAATGAGGTTTAACTTACAAATGTATTAAACTATCAATCGATAGCATTTTTAGTTAAAACTATTAATTTTACTCTTGTATTCAGAACGCTTCTTAATCTACACTCTTGCACCAATGTAAAACTAAATGTATTATAATAACAAAGCTACAGTCAGAACTCACTCTGGGAATAAATTGACACAGATATGTAAATATTAAAATCTTAAGGGTGATAACATATACATGTAAATATATATATATATAAACACACACAGTGTTGTTTACTGCTGATACAAGTGTTTGCGTGTCAGTAAAAATATGTATTTATCTTTGGATTTCCCCAGGTCAGAGTAGCTTTCCGTTAACTTCAGTTAACATCGTCATTGTCCGTCGTTGACAGGTTCACCTGTACTTTTTGCACTCTTAGGTGATTTGTTTAACAATGGTGAAGCCTCTTCAGAAGTCTTAGTTCATCGGGCTGGGGTCTGAAATTCAAAGTTAAAAAGCGACTTCAATTATATCGACACTTATCAGATCTAACGGAATCTCGAATATTTACGTCGAGAGAAGATTTTTTAGCAGTATCTTTTATATAATCACCTTCCTAAAAAGAGGGACCTCTCACCCTCTTTTTTTTCTTTTTTTTTCTTTTATTTTAAATATTCAAAGTACTTTTGGGAGGAATAGCTTCGGTATCTGTTTCTTCCTAATGAATTGTTTGTGATTTTCCGCATTTATCGCACGTTGTAAAAATGTAAACTGCTTCTTACGTTGGTCCAAACAAAGAAGCTCTTTTGATGGAAATATTTCTTCAGGTTCTCATATTTTTTATCGAAATGATATATCACATTTCTACGAAAGACATTACAATTAAATCAGAAAAATAAAATAAAATAATTATAATGATTTTACTACTACTACTAGTAATAATAACAATATCGGTAGTAGTAATAATAATATTAGTAGTATGGTAATAATAATAATAATAATAATACTGATAATGAACATGATCAAGATAATTTAACAATTAAAAAAAAGTTAACCTCGCTCGCAAATCTATACGCATAATCACAGAGACAAAAGAAATTTAAAAAAACCTATAAAACAAACAAGGAAAACAACTTCAACAACAAACAAACAAACAAAATCCCCAGTAAAACAGCTGTAAAATAACAAAGCAAATAACTTTACAAAAAACAAAACAAAAAACCCAATGAAAAACAACAACATATTACATACTCACCACGAATACCACTGTAATTAACTTGTTCTGTTTTCAAAACCAATCGGTGTTTTCTTACATTTTTATAATTAATAAGTTATTATTATTATTATTATTATTATTATTATTTCTGGTTGGGCATTGCGTTAAATCAGTTTTGGCATCAATGCGTGGTTTTCTGTTTCATGCATGCGTCACACGAAAAATGTGTTACACACAGAAAACTCGTGTGATTTACGAAATCTTTATTTTCATTTAAAGGGGATGGAATAAGTAAACGCATTTTGAACAGAAGTTTTAATAAACGAATACTAATATAATGTTCAAAGACATCTGAACAATTTTAAATAATAACTATAAATAGACCATAAACAATGATGGCCATAAATTATAGGTGTTTTCGTTATGAAGTAAAATGTGTAATAAAATCTGTTTCAGACAGTGGGACCCTTCGCAAGCAGCAAAGAGATTTCATTAACAACTGTTATCTTCTTCAGTCGGCTGTTTCCGTAAGAGATCCGCCTCTAGTTGTGTGAATCTCGAGGTGGACATGGTAGATAGGTGAAATCTACTACATTATATGTTAAGAAACGTTTTATTTCATTTACTAAAAATGCATTTTTTTTTTTAGGATTATTATAATTTGTTTCCAATGCTTCTTTCTCCAGCTAAATAACACACCACACACACTTTTTTTTTTTTTTTTTTTTTTTAGCGGTGGTCAACAGATAAAATGTCCGCCCTTTTTCTACATATATAATATTATATGCAGAAAAAGGGTGGACATTTTAGTATAAATGTAGAAAAAGGATAGACATTTTATCTGTTGACCAGTGCACTAGCAGTATCAAATTAAACGCATACTGCTGTTGTGTGAATCCGATCAGCTGTGATAGCGGCTGCACTAGGAGCGGAAATTTCCACTGTACCTATTCTGATAACACCATTGAAAGATAATTTATTTTTCTTTTGTTTGTTTATATGTCAAAACTCTAAAATAGATCGTTATTGTGTTGGAAACCCAGTTTGAAGCTGTCAGGTTAAACCTAGAATGATTAGTTCTATCAGAGAGACATTAAACAATATAAAACGTAATGGATGCACCATTTCTTTTCTTCTTCTTTTTTTCTCTTTGTACAATCAGTAAATAAGTTAAAAATTAAATATATAGATATATACCACAAAATCAACATTATTATTGTGTTCACTCTAGTTTTAGCTCCATGCCTGTTAAAGTTAGGAAGAGAGGATGTGGCTGAATTAATTCAGAATAGATTTATAAAAACTATGTGGTGTCTTTTTTCTCTTAGCAGTAGAAATGAAACAGAAGTAAGATTTGTTCATATTAACCTGCTTTTTGTGACAGTGCTGATAAGATATTTGCTTACTGATAATTAACACGTGACAAACAAAACTGACAATAACAGTAATTATAGTTATTACATTATACAGTTTTCATGTCTGTGTTATCTTTACATGTAAATATTTGTTTTTCTTTTATATCTCTGATCGTTCTAATTTATTTCTTATTTCTTTTCATCATTTTTTTCAGATCATTTAGTTAAACTAATATTAATAGTTTTCATAATATCCTGATATATGTGGAAATAAATACATCGATATAATATCCAGTAAATACTTGTACAGAAACATTTGAACATAAATAAACATGTATAATTATGTTCATGGCTGTAACTAGACTCGTTTTGAAATGAGGCAAAAACATTTAACCGCCGAGAAGAGCGGGGCAAAAACATTTGGGCGAGATGTCACATATATATATATACATATATACAAAACTATACAAGTACGTATAATAACTGGCTTTTTCATCCGGTTTGTAAAAACTATGACTTATTTTGACCTCAGATTGCATATGGAAAGATATCAGTGTTGTAAAATAAAATAGACTACATGTATTTAGTTAGATGTGTTCGAGGAACAGTTTTAAAAATTTGAAGGAAGGTTAAAGTATGAATGTGAGCCGTCACGCGGCAATTTTCAAATGTTCAGTGAAGATTACAACATTGGAACAAGTCAGTGAAGATTACAACATCGTAACAAGTCAGTGAAGATTACAACATCGTAATAAGTCAGTGAAGGTTTACGTCTTCATTCACCAAGTGTGAAAATTAGAAATTTAAGTAATTTCTATTTCAACACAATAATAAATGTTAATAATGATAATCTATTTTTAATAAGTTTTTAATCAATGCTTTTTCTAGCAGTTTTAATATCAACTTTTAATAAAAGTTGAACCAATGACTTTTTTAGAATTAAAATAGGAAACTCATTGTTTGCATATATAACAGTACAGGTTTTAAAAAATGAAAGCTTTTTGTTTTAACGAAAAAGAGTGAAAAATTAATTTTTAATCAATTTTTTTTTTTTTTTTTTTTTTATTCGGCCGGTTATTAATAATAATAATACAATTATAATGGTTTCAAGTATTGTATTACAACTACATACTCAGAACTGTCTGCTTTGGAGTTTTAGCAGAGTAACGTGTCCACATGGCACCTAATGATAATAGTCATCTTCATATTCACGCGCCAGTGTCTGTGAAATTAATTATTTGTCTATTTATTTTATTATTATTATTATTATTATTATTATTTATTTTTCTGGCGACATCGTTGTAATAGTTGATAAAAATATAGTACTAAACGGTACGAGATGGTATGACACCAAAGGTACCAAAAAAAGTTTCGATCCTTGCAGCAATGACTACTCGATAATAGAGGTCTGTGTACACGATACTTTAATTATATGATATATTTCCCCAATTTACTTTTAATAATCCATGTAGAATTGATTACTTTATGAAGGAATACATGTTTAAAAGTTTGTAAACACCGACTGGAGTTCGACGCTGCCATCTTAGATTGCGATCGGAAGTTTCCATGAGCGCTCGGAAGCCGTCTGATCGGGTTTTTAAACTTCCAAATTCAACTATGTTGCGTAATTTTTCTGAACTTTTTATGATTTACATTGTTAAAGACAAGGATGGTTGTTCGTATTAGTAAACCCTGATGTCCTGCGCCTTTCCTAACTACTTTTTCAACTTAATCAAACTTTTCAAACTGGATTATTTCTGTGCAAATAATAAACTAAAATTATAATTCGGTATAAGATTAATGTATTGACTTTTCTAACTGGCATGTTTCCCGTGTCAGAACCCTACAGGAAAGACCATTCATGTGTAGTTAGTACCCAATAAATCGGCGAAATCCCGGAGGCATTTATCCCGGTGACATAAATTCTGCCGTTACGAGATTTCGTTCCTGTTGGTCCATTTGTACTTTTTTATCACTGTTTTGAATAAATACAGAATAACCAAATGCGCTCTCTCTCTCTCTCTCTCTCTCTCTCTCTCTCTCTCTCTCTCTCTCTCTCTCTCTCTCTCTCTCTCATTTATACACTTTTCCTTCAAAAAGCATTTTTTCGTCGACAAAGTTTGATTTCTCTCTTCGTTTTCAGCTGGACGAACCGGTTAAGAAATATCTGGCTCACTGCCGAAACCATTAGAACGTCATTCTTTAAAGCGTGCAAAGCAGACGACAGGGAAATGGATAGATCCAATGGCTTGAATACCTGCAGCAACATATTATGTATTCTTTATTCCATCATTTTTCACGCTAAATGCAGTATTTCTGATCCCCCCCCCGTTTTTTTGTTTTTTTTTTTGTTTATATAATCAACAAATAAATATATGTTAAATATTTCTGCGTATTTCCTAATGAATAATATTTATTATTTCAAATTTATTAATTGATTTTATTATTATTATTATTATTATTATTATTATTATTATTATTATGTCTTCTTGTCATTTTTTCATGTTATATTGATTTTAAAATGAGTTTTTAATTAATTAATTAATAAATGAAATTTTTTTTTTGAAATAAATTAATAAAACTTTATTAACAAATACCGTTCTTCAAATATAGTATATGTTACCTGGAATCTGAAAATAACTTTACTTATATAGAAAGAATGCTAAAAATTACACCATCCCTCAGAGGTATTAATAATTATACACTCTTTTCTGAAATGCTAATTTGTATATCAGTTATACCTAAAACTTTATAATAATTATCTTTTTAAAGAAATTGATTGCAATAATCTAATTCGGATATTAATGCCTTTGAAGAGATAACTAATTATGCTCTTTAATTAACTTGTTTTTAATAGGAGACTCTCGGAAATGATTTCTTAGATTCGTTATATACGTCTTGCATTTGTATAGATTGCGTTTTGAAACACACACACACACACAGACACTTTAAAAAATTTATAATAAAACAACCTTCGTTTCGATTAACGTAATAATTACTAACAATGTTTACGAAACATGCTGCGACATCCTAATAATTACTTTTTTCTTTTTAAGATAAAATCAATTCATATTAATTAACAAACTGAACACTGTCTTTTCAACTCCCCCCAATTAAATTATCCTGTTGAAGTAGTTTGCATTTACTTTCATCTAAAATAAATACATTTTAAAGTAATAACTGTTCGTTTTCATAACATGTTGTCCAATGATTTATTCAGTGAATAGACACGTTGTTGCAACGTCAGATCTTTTGTCAAATTGAGATTTTTTACTTCTCGTCACTTCTAAGTTCATAAATAAGTTGCCATTTGCAATTACTAGAATTTCTATCAGTTACTGAACGAGTCTAATTAGATCATACATTCACATTCAGAAAACAACAGTGATTTAATTAGCTTATGAAACATTTGTTATTTTATATTTACAACTTGTTAGTTTTCCATTCCAGATAGAGCTCTACGATTATATTAACAAATCATTATCATTAGTAATAGCTTTTAAGTATTTTTTACTAATTTTTATTTTTATTTTTGTTTATCAATCCCCATTACTTGTTAGACAGTCATATACATGTATATGTATTAATATATGTTTACGGTTACAAACAATGGTTACGGTCTTCTTCTTATTATTATTATTGTTATTATCAATTTTAAATTTTAAGTCCGGTTTACACAGTCTTTTGCTGGACACATACACACACAGCTAGTTATCGTTCTAGATTCGTTTGACGGGGATTTTATGGAAATAAGGGCTTGGTTTTTGTATGGATATTTCACGAAATAAAGTATTATATTTATTTCTAATTTTTATAATTGCTGAATCATTAAATAATAATAATAATAATAATAATCATAATAATAATAATAATAATAATAATCATAATAATAATAAGTAATAAATAAAAACACAACAAAACAACAATAGCAAGAACAACAGCAACAATCACAACAAAGACAAAAAAACAACAACAAAAAAACCAACAAAAAAATAGACACAAAAACATCACTGCAGAACTTTTTCAGTTTTCATTAAGAACCCGCTGAAGGTACCGCAATTAGGATATTCGCACATCTTATATTTCAGAGTTTTAAAATATGAAAGAAAAATATTAAATAAATAAATAAATAAATAAATAAATATATAACATGAAATATCTGTGAATGAAGTCAAATTATGATTACTTTGAAAATAACAGAATGAAGCAAGGAGTATTAATATATAGTTTTTGAGCTCCCGATGTTAAAAAAGATGCTCGACTATTTTGGCTTTAGAAGGTTGATGTAAATGATTTCAAGGGAGGTAATTTGTGGTGGGTGTGTTCCGAATTGTAACCAGTCTTAGCTTGACTTTAACGTTAGCTTGTTTTTAGTCTACATTCAGTTTATTCTGCTAAATAAGTGCATACCTTTTCATAAAAATGTTCTCCTGATTAAGTATGTGCGTGTGTGTGTGTGTGTGTGAGGAGATAATAAAAAAAGCTCATGGAAATGAATAGGAAAATCTTTTTGGCACATACGTCGTAAATTGTCAGTCTCAAATGGTCACGTATGGAAAGTGGATAATTCTCAATAAATTGATAAGGTCTTTGAGAAGTTCAAACTGAAATACAGTTAGCTTTATAAGTATATTGCTTAGACAGACTTAGGCTAATGAACTGAACTATACATCGCCCTGAAGGTGGGCTCAATCATTTGACACCGCTCAGTCAACGTCATGAACCGTGTTTTTTACCATTGCCAGTTTGCATCCATTTGACACACACTCATAAGTTATTACTGGTCCATCCTCCATCAGCTTAAAAACAACTGATATCTTTTTTTATGTATATATTTTCACCACTACATTTGTATTTTCTTATCTTACATTCGTATTTATTCAAATAATATTTATTTTTTGTTTCAAATTTAAGTAAATATATTAGGTAATTCTTTCTCTCATTAATCGCTAAACAATTTCTCCATATTTAATATTTGTCTTAAATACGACAAAAATATTTAATTTTTATATTTTTTAATTCACTTTTTTTTAACATCACCAATTCCCCTGCAATAGACATATTTATAGTATGTGCTGAATGTGACGGGGACTGCAATAGAGTACGTGGCTTTATTTTGGAAAAATGAATGAAAGGTCTGTGTACATCAAGAAATGAGGGTCAGTGTTCTCAGTGAGCCAGTACCACTTTTCAGATGGTCATGGAAAAAGGAATCTTTTACCAAATGCCAGGGGTAAGATAGTGTTAAGCAGAAACCGTAGCATATTCTGTTCAAACTCCATTCAGTAAGTCGCCCAGTTATAAATAAGTATGCAGATGATCAATCAAGTTCAGACAATGTTTTTTATATGACAGTTTTCCATTTGATTATAAGATTAATGATGACTATGTTGAGATTAGAAAAGCAAAATGATACACGGATTATAGACTAGATAATATGAATTGAGTGTCTGTGTGTGTATTTTAAAGAGAGAGATAATATGAAGTGAGTAGTAGAAAAAAGTGTGAGTTAGAGTAAGGATGTTTACAATGAATAACGTTGCATTTCCCAGAGACTACAGAACTTTTTGGGTCGGATGGAACTATATTTACTTCGATAAATTACTTGTTATTTACGTACATATATTCTTCAAAGTTACATCATTAGTGTTTAACTGCTTTTAGATCTTAAAAGACCATTTTGTAAACGGTAGTTCATTTTAAAAGCTATAATCAATTATTACATATTTAACAGAAAATAAATTCCACGTTAATCTGAAAAGGTATGATATATATATATATATACACACACACAAAAAAAGGATGACGATTATAACGAAGTTTCGGATGATGATAATGATTTTTCGGATTGTTGTTCGTCAGCAACCGTCGAACACAAGTAAAAGGAAGAAATGAAAAGATCCGTTGAAATGAAAAAATACACATTTGACAAAAAAATTATTTTTGTTGTTGTTTTTATTTTAACTGTTCTATTCTATTCATGTAGATTATATGAATGTAATAATTTAAATAATTTGCAGGCTCGTAGTTATGGAGGGGTCAAGGCTGCGACGAACTTCAAGACGTTTCGAATCATAATAAAATACATGACAGCACAGCCAAACTGAAACACAGTTTTAATAATATGACAAAATAAAAACGATAATTGTTTTACAACATATTACTTGTGATATATTTAATCTGGACACTATTATGTTTTAGTCTGTCTCGAAACAAAACTTTAAGTCTTAATTGTATACATTATTTCCATTTTCCTTCTCAGTTCCCTTTTTCTGTGAAATATTTAATACATTTATTCAAAACATGACACGTAAAATTTCTTAATAAAGTAAATATTATTCAGTTACAAATGATAAAGTTATAATTTGCAACATATTTAACTTTTATTTTTTGTTTTTTTTTCAAAAGAAGTATATTCGTATGTGTGTACATACGTACCTTACATACATTAAATTTATTGTTATCATTATTAGCCAAATTTTATTAAATAATGTGAACAATAGTTTGTAGCGGATTCAGTGCATGATAATCTAGGCTTTTTCTCATTTTTTTTATCTTCTTTTCAATAAAATAATAAAAACAATAAATAAATAAATAAATATTTTTTGAAAATATTATATTAGAGATTCCTAAAACAAACATTGCAAAGTGATATGAATTCGTTCTATGAAAGATGAGGTAACAAATTCACAGAAATAAATTGATTAACAAATATTTTCAGTGAATAAAGAAGCTAAATTTTAGCAATTATACACAATCATTCAAATACTGAAACAATGCTGCACAGCTAAGGTATCAAAGTCTGTGTGTTTTCTTCCCGATAGAAATACGAACATAAAACGTTTCTCTTACTGCACATCATTAAGAGTTGTTTCAAGTGGCTGCATTTTCTTACATATAAAACAAACAAATAAATAAAAATGTTTGCCACCATTCTATTTGTCCTTCCTTATATATACACACTCACACCCACACCTGAACAAAAACAGTTATTGATATATACATTAAAAAAGGGAAAATAAAGTAATAAAAATAGTAAGTAAGCAAGGTAATAAATACAGAAAATTACCAACCAGTAGAAATTGAGTAAAATACCTGAGAATTATAAAGAACTGGAAATTGGTAACTTTTGTGTAATTTGTGTCCATCTAAGTAAAGAATTTGATGCGAGTTAATTACTCCAGTGGCAAGTCCTTGTATTACTTCAATTTTAGTCCAACTCTGACCAGTGCAAAATTAAGTAAATATTTAAAAAAAAACTTGAGTATGTTCACCTGCAATATTTTACAGTGTGGTTTTAAGACAAAACAAGTCTGATAACATGTCTTTATTTACAATAAATTAGTACTTAGCAATTGTTTTTCATCTGCTATTCACCACTGTGGAAGGTTTTTTGTTTGTTTTTATGCTCTTAAAACAATATCAAATATCAAAATTGGCTGGAATGGTCAAAGAGTTGTTTCCCTGGGTAAATACAGACCAATGGGAATAACCGGAATGAAGTATGTCTGCCTCAGACATCTGTATTTCTATTCAATAAAGTATCTCTTTACATAATATAACAACAGACAGACTTCAAAGAACTTTTGTAGTTAACTGATAAGATGATGTTTGTTATGCTTACCAGTGAATGTATCATGTCAAACATGCTGTTATGGTATTGTGTGCCTCTGAACAGCCTTTGGAAGTGTGTATGTGTGTAAACCTAAAACAGTATTGTATTTGTATGCAATTACAAACACTTTAATGAAAAACAAAAGTTTTAAGAAACCAGGCAAACAGTCTTTCATTACTAACTCCTTTTTTGATGTTAATATTACCTGAGTTTTACATTTCTGAATCTTGAACTATTTTTCTGACCCTTTCAATAGTAGTTTCAGTAATGGTAGAAGTTGTGATAGTAATAATTTCAATAGTAATAATACAGTTGCTGTTGTTGCTAAGGCACTACTTTTAACAAAAATAAACAAAAATGTTGTTAAAATTAAATATGTTGTGATATAAGTATGCATAAACATACACACACACACACACACATTCCCAAACAGACTCCTGTAAACACGTTGTTATTTAAATTATAAGTGGGCATAAGAGCAATGTGATGTAACAAAGATGGTAAAAGTCACTGTGGTTAATGCTATGGACATAAAAGGAAGAAGCTGTTTGGTTCTGTTTGTTGTCAAGCGAACAGTCTCTGCTATCACCATCTCTATAGGGTAATGATCACTGACTGCCAAGGCCTGAAACAAAAACATTAAAACATAGAAATACTTGTGTCCCTAATGTTTAGGTGTTAATTTGTGTTTGAGATCTAATAGGTTAACATAACAAGTGGACTCACTTTTTTACCTCCCAACAACTTATCTGTTTATTATGTTATATTTCTTTTCAGTACTTATTCTTAAAGTTTAAACAAATAAATAATAATTATTATAAATACACAAAAAAACATTAAAAAAAAGAAAAAAACAAAAATTAAAAGAAGAAAGGAACCCCAACAAAGAAAATATGGTTAAATGAAATAGAATATTAATAAAGTGAAGGCACATTAAATACATACAGTAATTAAACAAACCTCAGTCTGTGTCAAGTGAAACTCTTTTTGGAATTCGAAAACTTTAGTTTCTTTTCTAATTATACTTCTTATAAGTTTCTCCCCAGAAACAATAAATCTAAAAATATAAATAGTATGTGTGAATAAAAATACAATGTAGATGATAGATCTGGGTCTTTATACTAACACTTTCATTACAAAAAAATATTAAAAAAACTAAAATTTTAACTCTTATTCTTACAAAGATAAATAAAGGAAAAAACCCAACAAAAAAACAAAAACGACAATAAAATCAACATATTTATTATTAGGCTTAATTATTATTATTGTTATTTTCAAACAGCCTGTAAAATTATACTCTTTCATCATGAAATAGTTTTTAAATTTGTGATATAAAATTACTCTCCCCACCAAAAGTAAAGATGAAAAATCAAAGAGAAATACCTGTCATAAGCACAGTCTGTTGTCCCAACTGTAGTGTCAGTGTCATCTGAAATTGGCCAGTAGAACTGTTTCATTTGTCTTACCAAAATGTTTGGCCAGTCCTTCTTGGAAACATATGCACAATCAGCATTGAGGTCACCCATTATTATAATATTGCCTGTCTGCCATTTTTTCAAAACGTCGTCATGAACATCTAACAATGCCATTAGTTCTTTTACAGACTGCTGGGGTTCAGTGTGCAGAGCAATCAATGTAAATTCGCTGATCACTAAAGTAAACAAACATCTATTTAAATGTATGCCTATATCATTGTATGCACAAGTTTTCTAGTTACAAATAAAAGTAAAGACACTACTCTGTCAGTGAACATAGGAAAAGTAATATATATATATATTTCAACAAACTTATAACAGTTAATGAGTTATAGGACTATACTGTAGGATTGTAATAAAAAAACACAAAACTAATACAAAAATAGTCATTTAAAATTGAATTCAGTCCCTCCAAAAAAGTGAAACCAACAAATAAAACAAATGTTTACTAATTAATATTTACAGTTATTGATGTTCTCTTTCTTGATAGAATTAAAAAATGTCGAACTATTAAGTAAACACAATGTATTGTTTAGTTAAAAAAATTATATAATATTTTAATGTGATTTTTAAGAATTATGAAATATTTTATTTTGTTGTCTTCATACATTTGTATATTATTCAGATAGGTATATCTTATTTGAGGAATATTTTCTTTCCACAATTTGTGGTCATAAATTTTTATATATCTATATATTTGTATATGACCAAACCATTACACTATAATTAGTATTAAGGAAAAATTATATCCTTTGAATGAAATATAAAAATGGAAGAAAAAGAATACAAAAGAATAATGAACAATAAGAATCTTTAACAGTACTAAATAAATAAAATTAATGTATGATGAAAGATGACCATTAACAAAATCAAAGAATAAAAACAAATAAGAACTGAAAAATAAGAAGAGAGAAATGCATGTATGAGAAGAAATGAGAAGAATTAACAAGAAGAAGCAATAAGAATAAATGTAAACAGAAAGCACTCCTAAAGTGTAAATGTAGTAATATGAAATACGAATACAATAATAATAAAAAAATAAAATAAATGAAAAGATATGCTACAAAAATAATAAGATACAAAAAGAGAATAAAAAATTCCTTATCTAAACACACACACATAAAATAAATAATAAAAATAATTTTAATATGAATATAAAGAAACAACAAAATTAAGAATGAAGAATTTTAAAGAAACAAGAAAAATGTGTTTAGAAATCAGTAAGATTAAACTACTACTAATAACAATTATAATAATGAAGTAAAATAAATTAAAATTAACATAACAAATCAGTAAGAAGAAATAAAAAGACAGATGAATTAGAAACAGTAACAATATGCATAAGATAATAATAACAATAATAATAATAATAAAAGTAATTAAATAAATAATAATATAGTAATAATAAATACAAAAATTAATGAAAAATAAAGAGAAGTAAATTTATATATATTATGTGAATGAATGTAAACAGCATATTACCAGTTTTCTCAGATTGCAGATGAATGATGAATGGTTCTCTCTGGAATGTGTCATTGTTGAGCTTTTCGTCCCCGTCATCATAATGGTAACTTCCAGTGACATGTAAACCACTGCTAGGTCTGTAAAAAGTGGAAGCATAATTTTGTGTCTCTAAGTATGGTTGTATCGGTGTATGTATTGAATGTCTGTAATTTTGATGTAGTTGTGTGTGTGTGTATGTGTGTGTGTGTGTGTGTGTGTGTGTGTGTGTGTTTTTTTTGTGTGATGTATACATGGATAGCTGAATGTGGTTGTGAGTATGTTTGTGCTTTGTCCTACCTGTACAAGAAGGCATACTGCTCTTTACTAAATGTCCTTCCCAAACGATCACTAATGATGATGGAAAATGGGTGTCTTCTGTTTCTGCTAATCAAAGGACAGAGAAGAAATATGACATGTACAATCCATATTATAATTATTTTCCAAAATTTTGATATTATAGTAATGAATGGATAAATAAATAATTTGAAACAGTTCATAGAAATTTTTGTTTATTATTTGTTTCTATAAAGATACAGGTAAATAATATTACATATTGATGTGCATCTATCAGAGATGCCACTACAAATATAGAGCGCAAACAAATATTTATTCAGATAGTGATTTAGTAGAACTATTGTTGGTTTCTCTAATTATTGATATTATTTGTTATAAATTCTCTTACAGATGCGTATCTTAATCTTTCTGAGCAGAATTAGGACAAGCATCTTACCAGTAGACATCATAGCTTCATATTGACCTGCTTTTCTATGAGCAGTGAAAAATCCTCTATCTACTATAAAGTCTTCATAAGCTAAGCACTGTCTGTATTGTGATTCTGATCTGTGACTGGCAGTATTCTAATACCAATCACATTTTTAAACCAGAAGGGAATTCATGCCTATATTTTCTGCTACTTTTACTGCCTTTCTCAGTTCCACGAGCAGATTCAGATAATAATTTAATACTTGCTTGGAAGGATGTTTAGCACCTGTTACATCATCTTCCAGTAATAATGAATAATTATAAGAAAATAATAAAACTGTTTTTTAAAGATTTGGTAAAACTTTGTGGATTTAGTATATGAATGAAAAAAAGACACGTTATATTTGTTAGTGAATGGAACACCCAGTAAACTGTATGTACTCACGTACATGTATTATTTACACACACACACATAATATATATATTAACACAGCAGAAAAGTCCATAAAATAGATTATCAAGGTCAGAACCATCCAGTTAGATAATGAAAAGATGCAAAATTAACCAAATATAGTAATGAGAACCATCTTCTTATTTCCCTAACTATATTATTTGTTTGTATAACTTATGTTCAACTACATGGAAAGAATAACAGAATAAGGAAATGTACCTGTTTATCAAATTCAAGAGCTTTTGTATTGCAGTTCCTTTAATATCTCTTATTTCCATTATAAGAACAATGTCATAGCGTTGAAGTATCTGAAAAAGGTAATGTTAAAAATGTGCAAGCTGTAATACATCAATAACCAGAAGAAAAAAAACATGCTTAGAAACCAAAAGAAGGGGATTAAAAAGAAATGTAAATAATCAAAGGCAACATTATTATTTAAAATAGCTGTATGAACTAATGTTTTTTCTTAAATTAGAAATGGAAGGTTCATAGAAATGTTTTAATCACTGAAACACAGTTGTCATTTTTTAATTTAACAATAGTATTATAACTTTAATATTTTATGAAGTGAGTAGGTGAAGTCCAAGTCAACAGGTCATAGGTCATGTACCGTGTCATGCACTTCTGCATTTGAACAGAGGTGTTACTTTTTATTAATAAGTTAGTAGGATTGATAAATCTGTTGACGTACCTTCGATAAAATCGTCATGACTTTTTCCCTGTCTGCTTTTGCTTTTCCAAATATTTGTATATTGAAAGATCCAATCTTCAAACAGCTCGCTGGTAGCATTAGGCACAGCGTCATCCATGACATGTAGAAATTTACCCACATAATGCATTATATTGTATCAGTTTGAAAAAATGTACGTGCATGAATGACCCTGTAAAAAAAAAAAAATAATAAAAAAAAAAAAAAAAAAAAAAAAAAAAAAAAAAAAATAAATAAACACAGATATCAGTTTTAATAAGAAAATAAAACTCGCCTGCTGTATGCAACAACGCTGAAGTTACTAACACCTTCGTTAAACTGTTGACCTAATTTAATAATACTTTTAATAGTAACAAACTAACTAAACAACCATTTCAGTTTAAAGCAAGACCGTGTAGCCAGGATTTCAGTAAATAACCGTGTGAAAACAAAACATTTTATTAATGTTCTTCGTTTTCTTTTTCCTCTCCTTTTTTCACTGACTGCAAAATTACACGATAAAATAGGAAGAGTGTAAACACCGACCACTGACGAATATATTTTTTATTTTATCTTATTAATATGTCAGCTCTCATTAATAAATCAATTTGAATGGGTTTCTTTATGAAATGAAAGCATATACGTTTACCAATACTTACCTGTTGGAAAATGTAAGGTTCTTTTTGCAACATGTCCATAATGAGTCCATGAAATTTGAACGGGATTGTAGAGAAAATGCTGAATCACTGACCAGGTGTACAAGACACTGGCTATTGACTATAATCTTATTTTACTTCTGGGGGGTGAAAAAACACAGAGAAAATAAATAAATATATGACGGCGTTACTCATGAATGAAATTACATTCCAAACATTCTGGTGGAAATGTGAAAAAATATTGTGATTTTGCACGGTTTCCAGACACCAAGCCTAACACTCAGTGTAGGAGAAATTATTTTCTGATAGTAGGCTACCTCTGGAATTTGCTGAAACCTAATTATTATATATTTTCGAAATGAATAAAAAATAAATATGTTTTAGTATAAATTTAACGAGTTATTAAATGTAGAGGTGATCCAAGGAACAGTTACATATGTTTATTATAAATAAATGAATAAACAAATAAATAACATTAACTGTACGTTTATGAAAACAGGCTTTACACTACATATGACTTGGTCACTGGTTACTAATATTACTAATATTTCCTGATATTGATAAAATCACCTGTTTTAAATTTATGAAGAACCCTAATTAAATAATTAATGTATTAATAATAAAAAATAAAACAAGATATCTAGTGGTTAGCATTATTTCCATACTCCTTGGTTAGTGGTTTATATTAAAAGTTGTTTTTTCTGTTAATGACAGCGAATTCTTGTTGTTTCTGAAAGTGTGACGTTACGAAACACATCCCCACTTATTTACAGTGAAGAGCCGTTCAAGAATTATGTAATTCAAAATAAAGTCCTTGTTTCTCAATAGTTTTATTATCTTGAAACATTAAAACTTCCAATATATATATAGTAAATATGTTTCAGTACCTTTATAAATAATAATATTACATAATTCTATAACATTCTCATCCCTCTTTTGTGTTGCAAAACACTTGCATGCGTATTAATTCCCTTTGTTATGAATTACTTTAGAACAAACATGTATCTACAACTGGCAAAAAATAAATTACAAAAATACATGTAATTTTAATATTCCTTAATCGAACGATCTAAAACCTTTTGGAATTTGAGGTGGCATTGTTATTAATAATTAAATATGATAATATTGCCAAACAATAGAACCATTATAAGGCAACTTAACTACTTAATATTCTTCACCAGTTTTTCATCAGTTGTGTAATCTGTGAGTTGATTGTGCAAACATACTATCTAATAAAAATTAAAGCATACACATTAAAATTTGAGCAGCTTGTATACGATACCAGTGACGTAAATAAAACGTGACTCTGCATTCGGTACGGTTTCGTATAGCAACCACGAACCATTAGCTCTGACTTAATAAGAGGTGAGCAGAACAAAATAAAACAAACAAACAAACAAACATGCAAATAAATAATAAATAAATACTACTACTACTACTACTAATAATAATAAATACATAAATAAATAAATAAATGCTGGGCCCCATTATGATACACCTGCCAAATCAGTTATCCGATAGGCTTGAGACCGGATTTCTGGATTTTCCTATTTGGACCAATTTAGTCATATATATATACTTGTGGAAACTAGATAAAATAAAAATAATAATAATAAAGGTTAACCAATAAAATAAATAATAACATGTATTTGTCGATAACTTTATCACATCTGGTCCGATTTGAAAAATCTGAAATTCTGAGCAGATATGATTATGAGAATTCCTGGTTTTTATTAATTATTATAAGATAGGATATAGAAAAGACCAGTCATTATTTCTAGTATATTGTTATAATTCATTAATATCAGTTACATTTGAGACGACTCTACTTTTTAATTAATGAAAATAAATCAATAGACAAATTCAATAATTATGCATCCCGAAATAAGAAGGATCATCGGACAAAAAAAGGCGGAAACCACAAAGGTAGAAACTGTAATGATGGATGGTGTGTAACCTAGTGTAAACAAAATAAATTAACTATCAGATCTGAGCATGTATATATATATAAAAGAAGAATATATGTGTCTTAGTCTTATAGGTGTGCTGATACATAATGACATATCTTTAAAAATAAGAAAAAGAATAATAAAAATAGTTACGGGTTCTGAGTTTTGGCGAAATTATGATTCAACTGTTGATAATGTTAATTCAGTAATTGTTATCATTTCATGATTCTTGATTCACGTAATCATTAAATTAATAATGTAATTACCATCATTATTTAGTAATTTCCTTTAAAATTGTTTATAATAAATATAATAATACTTTATTTTTTTATTCTCTTTCAGGTTAACAGCAATGTAAATGAAAACATGAAGAAAATTTTAAAACAAAAGTTAAACATCTGTGATCAGTAAAATTCATATGATTCTTGCATTTTTTATTATTTTATGTCTGGTATGCATGATCATTAATTATGACTTAATATAGAGTTGTCAACAACATGTTTTAGAATATTTGCATTTATCACGCTGTATAGTAAACTGCACTTAAAGAAGGTCATGTGTAGCAACAAATGCAGTAATGGCAGTACAAAAAAAAATCCGCGACATGATGCTCTTGAGGTTGAAAAACAAATTAGTAAGTCACTGGAAAATATTCGTTCAGAATGTTGTGAACTGAATAATGTTGACAAATGTGATCTGAAGGGAAAATCACTTCGCCATCAGAGAAGTCGATCTTATTCCAACAATGGTAAATATCTGTCAGTGCCCAGCTCGCTTCCTGATCAGATAAACCCATGTTGTAGTGAAATTACTCTCTGTGACAATGTCGTTACATCAAATGAAGTGTTAGGATGTAAGGATGTTTCCAGATCTGATGTGCAGCAGAGATTACTGGTGATCTCAAGTAAAATTAGAAACAGTTCTGCTTTGAGACATGCTCTTCGTGGAAATATTTTGTGTGTTTCATACAGCTATGACAGTCACAGTTTAGATGACATTTATGGTATGTTTGGGTATGTCACCTGCACAAAAAATTACATATGCATGCATACAAAACAAATGAACACACACACAAACTCATACACAAACTCATACAATCACTCATATTTTAAGAATTTGAATATCGTTAATAAGAAATAAAAAATAATTTTATTTGCCTTGTTAAAAATAACTCAGACATGTAAATTCTTAATTTATGTAGATAATTTAAGATGTTTGTGGTAATCTGTTACAATCAAATATTTTATTTTGTCATCTTGTTTTCAGGTTTTATTCAGCAGGCATTAAATAAACAGCATGTTTCAAGTGTTGCTTTCATTCTCAGCAGCACGGGATCCAGTATTCAGCTTTGTTCCAGAGATGATAAGGTAAAAAATAATCCAATTTTAATTTTTTAGTTTTGTTTCTTCTATTTGCAATTGTGCCTTTATGTAAATATTTTCATGTTTTAATTATTAATTAAAATACATGTCATTTTATATTTAGATTTTAACAAAAGCTACTGTTCTTGAAGATGAAGGAATTAAAACCTTTTTTACTTCTCTCTGTGAAGAATTCTTGGAGGGAAGTAACTGCTGTCTGGATTTCCTGGCTTGCACATCATATCAAATGAATGAAGTGAAACAGATGGCAGAAGAGCTGGAACAGCTACTCAGGGTATTGCTTTGTTCACTAGACTTTTTTTAAGTCTTGTATTTTTTTGATATGATTGTAACCCCAACAGTAACTGATGTATAAAGGATGACATACAGACATAATATGATTTTTTTTTCATCATTTTATAAAAAAAAATGTACATAATTTTAACAATTTATAATCCCTGTAATTTATTTATATTATACTTTTGTTTTTATTATCATAATTTGATGTAGTTTTGAAAAATTATAAAAAATATATATTTGTATGTGTGTGTATTATTTAATATAATGAAGTATCTTTATTTTTAGACATAATTTTATTGAAGATTTTAATGTCATTCGTGATACATAAATGTTTTAATTAATTATTATTATTGAAATTATTCATAGATTCCTGTAGGAATATATAAAGATTTTTATGGAGTTGATTCTTCTTCATTGGCAAAACCAGATGACAGTGGAAAAACAAGGTAACCATAATTCAAATTAATTATATTTTTAGTAATTATTTAATTAATTGATGCATAGAAAGCTGTTGCTTAGAAAATGTAAGAAAATGTAACAGAAAGTGTTCACTACAGTTTTACCATTTTTCCATATAAAATTAACTTGTCTTCACTAACTGAAACTGTAGAGTGTATATAATCCTAAAACTGTACAAATATGTAACATATAACTATTTCAGAGTTAATGTAAATGAAACACTTTCAAATAACTAACCCCTCCCAAAGAAAACCATTAAATATAAAAGGCTTTTTTATTGGTTATTAAGAGATGTAATTCAAATATTGTTATAAAATATCTTCTTTAATGATATAGCTCAGTTGGAGAGTTGTATTTTAAATTGGAAAAGTTACGAGGTTGGAGTGGAAGACATCAGCAGTCACTGGCAGGATTTGAGAAAATCAGAACTGTAGGCAAAGGTAATAATTTATTTAATTCTAAATGAATGGTTATTTCATTCTTCAATAACAAATTCTAAATCAGAGAAATTTCATCATTTGGAGATATCTAATTCTGTCACAGGTTCACAGTTAAAGATTTTATACTTCGAGAATCCTGAAAATTAATAATTAAAAAAAAGAAAAAAAAAGTTAATATTATCATTAACAAAAATATTGATCATATATAACTTGTTTGAAACTGAATTAGATCTGGTATTAAACTTGAACAACTTATGACAACTATGTAAAAGTTGATAATGATGAAGATAGTTTGGTTATTCTGGATATGTAATAAGAAAATGTTCTAGATTGATAAAAAAAAAAAAAAAACACTTTTTTTCAGTGCTATCTTAAAAATTTTATAATTTAAATTTAAAAAAAGAAATTGTTTAATTTTTGTTTGTTTAATTTTTTTTAATTATCTACATAAATCAATTGAATGTGGTTTTAGGTGCCTATGGAGCTGCAGTTTTGTACAAGAAGAAAGATGATGATTCACTGGTTATTCTTAAGGAAATTAACATGCATGATCTAAATGCTTCAGAAAGACAGCTTGCACTGAATGAGGTGAAGACATTTTTGTATTAAATTAAAAAATTAATCTTACTGAATATTGTTTTTAAAAATATACTTACACTAGTGTAATCATTTTGAATAAATATGATGTTATGGACTTTTTGGATTAAATATCCTATTCTGAAGTCTTTTGATGGTAATATCTGATGTAAATAATGAAATGAATTAATACACATGTAACATTTTCTAGCCATCATCTAATGTCTTGTTTGTTCAGATATTGTCAGTGTAATGAGTGTGTTCTGTAACTTTAGAATATATCACATAGAAAGACATGTTAGTAAATTTGTGATATTAAAAAGAAAATAATTTCCAAATATGTTAGATGTAAAAGCTTTAACTTGCCAGGTTTCTGTCCTTGCTCTGCTTGATCATCCGAACATTATCAGTTACTATGACAGTTTTGAGGAAGATGGTGTGTTGATGATTGAAATAGAGTATGCAGATGGAGGGCAAGTATAAAATGAATTTCCAAATATGTTAGATATATGTATAACAACTAACACTGGTTAGATTTATTAATATACACATATATATATATATATTTATTTTGTTCTTTTTAAACTTTTTTTTTAAAATTAAATTTTTTTTTTTTTTGGTTCCAGAGAGTCACTGTTAAGGTTACAGAGTTAAAACTTACTTTATGTTTATTACTAAAACTAGAAAGATGTTTTTAACAAAATGGACACTAATTTATATTTGATGAAACCAGTTTAATAATAATTGAAATACTGATGATGCTTTTGTAAAAAGAGTAAATTATGATGAATGTGTTCTTGTTTAGGACACTGGCTCAGTTTCTGTGTCAGCAGGACAAGTCGTTGGAGGAGAAAGACATTCTGACAATGTTTCAGCAGATAGTTGCTGCTATACGACACATACATGAACACAACATCCTACACAGGTAATATGAGAGAAAGTGAATTGAGATAGTTTGTGGGTTTTACTCACAGAAATTTTATAACAACAGATAATTGTTAAAAGAACTGTACTTGGCTATTATTTTATAGTTTGATATTGTTATCATTTTAGCATCCTGCATGGTGTGGTTTTTATCTTTGTTTTATGATAGAACAAAATGTGTAAATGCTTTTTTCTTATTGTTATTATACATTTTTTTAAAATTATTATTATTTTTTTTTTTTTGTTGTTGTAAATATGAATATATTCCTGTAAACTGTAGTTAATAGGAATTATTACTAATTTTGTTATGGCTTTGATATGGCAGTTGTAGGATCAAAACTCTTTAACTGACCTACTGGTCATTTTTCCTTCTAGTCAATTATAAACAGCTAGTATAGATTTTATGTTATTTTGTTATTATATATTTGTAATGTGATAATCATTAATAATTAATAATTAATAAAAAATTAAAAAAAAACAAATAAATAAATTTATTCATTAAATTGCTTTCATATTACAGAGATCTTAAGACTGATAACATTTTCCTTACAAAGGAGGGTGTGGTGAAGGTTGGTGATTTTGGAATCTCCAAGGTGATGGGATCTGCTAACAAAGGAGCACAGACAGTTCTTGGCACTCCATACTACATCAGTCCAGAAATGGTAAATATAGCTCAATATTAATTATTATAATTGGAAATAAACTAGTCATAAAATACATGTAATTATGATATTTCAAGAGCTGCTACTAAAACTGTGCAGTAAATAACTTATAGCAACTCAAAAAAAAAAAAAAAAAAGATAAAGAAATAAGTCAGAAAAGAAAAGAAAATTCAAATGACTCTTATAACAAGTTTGTTTCACTATTGATAACTCTCTGGTCATGAACAATTTCTACAAATGTATGAATGTCTCACAAGATTAGTCAAAACAGTGATCATTTGACTTTGCCATCAAAAAACAGCTGTAAACAGTAAAACAGTTGGGAACTATATAAACTGTTTTATTTATCAGTGTGAAGGAAAACAGTACAGTTTCAAATCAGATATCTGGGCACTGGGCTGCATTCTTTATGAAATGGCTTGTCTTCAAAAGACATTTGAAGGTTCAAATCTCCCTGCACTGGTCAACAAAATAATGAAGGTTTGTCTGTTGTTTGTTGTGTTTGGTGAACTGTGATACTTTAGTGACTTAAAGGCTGTGAAGACTTATTTTGTCTCAGAAAATTTGCTTTAAACATGAAAGTGAAGAATAATTATTTTATTTCTTTATCACATACAGGAGATCTAACACTCAAAAAGTTAGTGTTTATAGTCATTGTAAAGTTAACTGATCAGACATTTATTAATTTTAACTCATCTTTATTTACAAAGTGGCTGGGTTTTGAATAATTTTATGTAAGTAAGTTGAGAATATTGATTAAAGTTATTTGTTCAACATTATATTGTGGGGTACATTTTTATTTTGTAATATGTTTTTTTTAAAATTAAGAAATATTAAAAAATGTTTTAAATATAATTTTTTCTTGATGATTTAAAGGGTCAGTTTGCTCCAGTGAAGGGTAGCTATAGTTCTGAATTTAGGGAACTCATTATGGACATGTTGCAAAAAGAACCTGAGGACCGACCATCAGCCAATGAAATCATGTATCAGAGACTGCCAGTTGTAAGAACAATATCTTCACAATATCTTTAAACTGAGATTAGCATTTTAGCAGTTAAACATATATAAATAAAAACATATAAATGTATATATTTAGTAAAACAATAGGGTTCAAACCATTTCTTAAGGTTGCTGTGACAAAGGAAATTTTATGCCACCGTTCCACTGGTAACTTTTTCAATAAGAAATCTTTTTAATTGTTTTTATTGGGATATAAGTATAATAAAAAGAAAGAAAAAGTGTTTTTCAAAATTTCACTTATCAGAACTATTTATTTTATTGGTGATTAACACTATGTGGTTGGATTTATCCTTTTTATTTTAATTAATTAATTTTTTGGCTTGATTATTGTTTATATTTTTGAATTATGTTTTTAAGCTAATGAGCAGGTTTGAAGAACCAGAATCTGACCCTGAAGAAGACTTGTCTACAGAGAATATCAGCAAGAAAACAAAGATTAGGTAAATAGAGTTTCTGTTTTTGAAAGTAGCATCTGTCTGATGATCTGTCAGTGTTTTGCCACAAACTCTGTGGTTTTCCTGCAAACTGCACAGATTTATTAAACTTTATTAAACTGCATAAATTAGTTTGATGGTTTCATTCTGCCATTATATCCAAACACAAATAAAGTTTTAAATAGTAATATTCTTTTTTGTCCTTTTTTTTCACTCTTCATACATCAGTTTGAAAGACAGCAGATAAATTTTAATGAATTAAAAAAAACAGCACAGAAGTGAAGATTGTGACTAAAAAGTGTGAACACATGGAATATATAGTTGTTTTAAATAGCAGTCTTGAGTAATTGCTTTTTGTGTGAAAATAAGAAGTTTATTTGATTTTCTTATATATTTATATCAAAATTGTGGTATTCTTTTCCTGTTTCTGTTGTTGATTATTTTCTTTGTGTTTATTTCAAGTTCTAAGAAGATGGAGAAAAGGTATAGTCTCTTATCACTGACCTGACTGTTGTGCCTCTAGTTTAGAATTTTACACTGTTCTGTTGTCACATTTTCAGACTGGGATCTCAGTGTGGTGTTGTTGGTTTGGGGATAGCTACTGTGATATGTAACAGTATTATTGTTAGGACTGAGGTAGATATTGTATGATATGTTCAACTGACAGTGGAGTGGTTAGATCTAAAACTAAAATTGTGATAAAAACCCTACACATTTTTTCTGACATTTCTGCGGTGGTCAGTACTAATACATTCTGGTACGGTCTATCACACTGTCATTAATACTAGGTAAATGTTATCAAATATCTGACAATGGTGATTTTAGGGTAAGATAAATTCTGTAATTCTGGAACTGTCAGTGAGTGATATTGTTGGTAATGGGTAAATATTGTTTGTAAAATCGACTGGTCTTAGTAAGAGTGATAAATATTAAAATATTAGAAGTGACAGTTGTGTGTTGAACTAATAACTAAACCAGATTATCTTTTCTTTTATTTTTTAATTTGCTAATGATTTTTAAGGACAATGAAAAAAAAGAAAAAAAAAAAGAAACAATGTATATAAATAGGAAGTTAATAATAATCTTTCTAAAAGGTAAGATAAATTGCTAAATGATGTTGAAAAGATAATAAACAAAATAAAAAATATATCTGAATTTGGTTCATGCATAGAAAAAACAAATTTGTTTTTATTGACTCAGCTTTGTTTACTGTACACTCAATGTTTTCTGTTTGGTTTTTCTCTGATTTTCTTAAATGTTAACTTGGAATAATTGCTAAAATAAACAAATATAATTCTGTTACCAGACGTATGTTTACTGAATGTTTTTACTTTGGTTTATTACTTTGATTCCTGGTTTGTGAGTAATACCACAACAGTTTCTGGCTTTGTTGTGAATACTTCTTTTGTTTTAAACATGACTCCATGATCACATGTCACTTAAAACCAGTAAACAGGCAGTTTAAAAAGTTACTTAAATTATACACTTAAATCAACAACACTGAGTTTGCACAATCCACTTATTATTATGTTTATTACCAAGTTTTAAAAAGTATTTTTTTCCAGTACACTTTTAGCAGACTATATGATTCATATTTCTGGTGGAAATGACATATATGTATAATGTATTCCCAGGTAATAATGTTAAAAAAAAAAAAAAAAAAAAAAAAAAACTAACTGAAAAAAAAAGAAGAAAAAAAAAGATAATTTATTTTACTATATAGAGAAATGATGTCATAAAAGTTCAGGATCTGTACTTCTTAACAAGACTGCTATTTTGTTGCTGCCAAAAAGAAACTGACAGTTAGACAGACATGTATTACATATATTCAGGCTATTAAAAGAACCACTAGTCTCCTGCACTTTAAAATGACTAATGAATATTATGGTAAACATTTTCTTGTGGAATCAACTGACATTTTTATTTTTTGTGTTCATTATCATTTTCTTGATTAACTGACAGTTTGAAGTCATTCTTCATTTGTATGTGCTTTGTTCAGTATTAACATGTTTTGTATATTTGTACATCTGACAGTGTCATATAATAAGCAAAATTCTTTGTTTGTATATATATATATGTGATCAGTGAGGCTGCTAAATAAAATATGAATTGAAATGTTTTAACAGATCTGTACTGTATTACATGGATCTGTCTACCTGCAGCTTGACCTGTTTTTCTGATCTGCCACCAAGAATGAAAATTCGACAGGTATATTTCACATTTTTTAAAAATCTTTCATTACTTTTGTTGGTGACATTAAATTTTATTTCTGAAGAATGATTTTCTTTTAAAAGTTCTTGCCCCAGATGTCTTGTTGTTTTGATTAGATTGGAGTTTTCTAATATTTATTACAGTAACATTTATACTAGCATCTGTTTGATTTTATTTGATGTCAGAATGTTAAAATAATATTCATGCTAAAGGACTGCTACTGATTAATTTTGAACTTAATGTTTCTACAATTTACCACTCAATTTTACAGTCTTACTACGTTTTCTAATTATTTTTAAATGCATAATAAATTTTTACTTTAATATTTGGGAAATAAATTGGTCATATGTGACCACTGATTTTTTGGGGAAATATTTAATATTATATACATATTTTTACAACATAAAATGAAATGAATTATTATAATATATAATGGTTTACAATAAACCTTGAAATATTACTATGTTATTTCAGTGAAATGCTAGTTATTGATATTAGGAGAAGATAAAGAGCATAATTACCAATCTTTTTATTATCATCTGATTATTTCAAAATTAATTATCCAGGTTGCTATAGGCCCAAACCATGTTGTTGTGATAACAATGGAACATCAGATATACAGTTGGGGTGAAGGTAACCATGGGCAACTGGGACATGGCAATCATGAGCAATTATCACAGCCAAAGATAATTGAGGCACTTAAAGGGAAATCTGTTTCTTTGTAAGCAAAATACAGTTTGTCTCTATAAATATTCATATATGTATGTCTCTATAAACATTTATACATATATATGTCTCTATAAATATTTATATATGTATGTCTCTATGAACAGCTAAAGATAACAGAGGCACTTAAAGGGGAAATCTATTTTATTGTTAGCAGTAGGGAGAAAGGTTGATGTATTTTTTGGGGGTCAAGGTACAAAACAGCTTGTCTGTAACATTTATTTAAGTGTTTGTCTCTAGTTTGATGTGTGTATGGGAGCTAAAGCAAAGGTAACAGAGATACATTAGTATCTGTATCTGTGTTGGTGAAATCATATTAACACAAAATAAGAATATAACAGATTTTTCTACAGTAAAATGCTTATGTTCACAGTGCGTGCTGTGGAGATGGTTTCAGCATTTTTGCCAGTAACAATGGCTTGGTGCTGACGTGTGGCGATGGGTCGAAGGGTTGTCTCGGACACGGAGACTGGTCTGATCAGACCAAACCCAGACTGATAGAAACTTTACTCAGGTAGCGACCATCTTATATACTTTGGATGAAGAAAGTTTTGCTATGTGGTTCTTAAACTTATAGTGCTGTCACATACATTAATTTACCTTAGTTTTACTGATAAACAACTATGTGTAACAAGTAACTGTAAATGTTTGTTTTTTTTTGTTTTTTTTAAATTTGTGCTGCAGTAATTATTAAACATATATCATGATTTTAAAGTAATTAATAATAATTATTGTGGACTATGTTGAACATATTATAAAATGGTCTGGTAATATTAGAAAGGTACAGCGAGTGTTTTTGATTATTGTGCATGAGCTGTTACTTACATTTATTTCAGTTTGGATGTTACAGCTATTGCATGTGGTTCCAGCCATGTGGTTGCTGTGGGGAGTAAGGGTGAGGTTTTTTCCTGGGGTCAGGGTGCTGATGGTCGACTAGGACTTGGTAGTGATGAAAATCGGTAAGTGCCAATTTTGTTCAAAGTTAAATACTTTGTAACACCAATTTTATATATATATATATATATATTTATTAATATTTTTTTTCTCTCTCTCTCTCTCTCTCTCTCTCAAAAACAAAAAATGTGTGTATGTATATGTGTGTGTATATATATATATATATATATATACATACATACACACATTTTTTTTTTTTTCTCTCTATAGAAAATAATTCATTTAAAAATAATCAATTATTTCTTTTAAACTTTGAATGGTTATTTCTTTAAAAAGATGATATTTTTATTTTCTCTGTTGAGAGAGTATAGCAAATATTTAAATATCAAGTTAGTAAGTTGTTAACTGATGTTTATTTGTGTGTTTTACAGGTGTATTCCCAGTGAGGTGAAGGTGGAAGAGCCGGTGATGCTGCAGCGTGTCTGGTGTGGTGAGGATGGTACAATGTTTCTCAGTGACGTTGGCAGCGTGTTTGCATGTGGTAGTAATGAAAACAACAAACTGGGTTTAAACAACAGACAGGGCTTCCTCATGGCAATGAAAAACATTTTTACAAAAGTAAGTATTCAATGTAAATTTTAGCCATTGAAATATAAAACCCCACTTCTGATTCAGAAATTTAAAAACATTTTTGTGTTTTATCAAGTAAATAAAGAAATGATGGTATCAGTAAAACGTATTTTATTTAACGATGAAATAATTTGATACACAATTTACAATTAACTGTTTTTAAATTAATCATAAATGTAATTTCTTATTATCTAATTTGATTATTTTTATAAAATTTTTGTAATATTTTGTACAATACTTACACATTTAAATTAAGGTATTTGTTGTTTACAGACTGAGGTTGAAGGGAAGACGACGCTGACTCCAGTGCGAGCTCTGGCGCGACATCGTGTCACTGAAATATCAATGGGACCTCACCACTCAGCTGTCATAGTGGAGTCTGGGCATGTCTACACATTTGGACGTAACAGTGAAGGTCAGCTTGGAACTGGAGATAAGAAGTCATCTAATGCCCCAGTTGAGGTGAAATCACTGGCAGAAAAATCTGTTAATGTAAGTTAAATTTTCACAAACTAATGCTATCAAATGTTTGCTCAGTTTCATTGTTAATTTTAATTTCACAAAGTTTTTTGATTTTAAATCAAACATTGTTTACTTCATTATTTAAAAAATTAGGATGTTACATTTATCATGCGAGTAGTAGTAAAGATATTTACAATCCCCTTTAAATTAAATTAGTTCTTTGTCATTTTAAATATTTAGATAAGTTTTTAAGAAATATTTTGCTTTCATTTTGATATGTAAGTCGATTTCCTATCTGAAGGTATTGCTTAGATTTATTTTGAACTAATAAAAGATACTGATGTAATTTTAGAAACATAATGGTTTATATACATGAATATGCATACAATTCACAAACTTATGTACTTTCACAAAAGCTCACAAAAGCACACACATGCAAACATTCAAAAGAAACTCCAGTATAAGTCCAGAATGCAGAAAGTCCACAAACATGATGGTGATGAAGATAATAAAAATTAAAATGCGCACAAACCCACACACACAAACACACACTCACAAACTGAAATATATATTTATTTATGTACTTTTTTTTCTTATCCTTATTTCACAGAGAGTTCAGTGTGGTAAGTTTTACACTGTGGCTAGTACAAAGAATCATGAACTCTATTACTGGGGTCTTCGCTTCACCTCTCCCTCTACAGCTATTCCCGATGACACAACCAGCCAGTCAAGCGTGGCAGGCAGCGAGTCAAGCATGTCTGCTGCTGTTAGTCGTGATGACATCAGACTAGAAAGCATCACCCCACGAGCCATGGGTCACTCTCGCAACCCCAGCAACACCAGCAACAACAGCGGGTCAGCAACTGTGAGAGAATCTGCAGTAGCCACAGTAACAGAAAGTTAGTGTTTAGAAATTTGTTTTCATGCATATATGATAAGATGTGAACATCTGTATAATAATAAATCTTTTTCAATCTAAACAGAAGTTAATGGATGGAACCCAAAAGATAATAATTTTTTTTTAAATCTATGTCTGTGTAAAATCACTACAGCTGCTGTTTATCTGTTATTAGCAAGGTATCTCATTAGAATAAGGAACATGAATATTATGTTTTTATTTGTTTAATTATCGACTTTCAGCTGAACATTCCAGTTGAACAATGTATTTATCTAGTTAAATGTATTTGTTGTTTGTTTTCAGGCAGCCAGAAGAGCGTGAGTAAGTTAAATGATGATGTGAGTCAGCAGACAGGTAGACAGGTGAGCGGTGACAGTGTGACGTCTCACACAGACAGCGGCATCCAGATGTCATCATCCAGCGACTTCAAACCAGGATTTAGACCTCTAAGTAATTATTTACTTCAACACAGAACCTTTTTCTTTTGTGTTACTGTTATTGAGAACAGGGTATAGACTTCTACATATCTTTTACCCATTTCAAATTATTATCATACTTCTTTAGGATTAGTGCTGATGTTTTTGTTATATTTATTTATTTTTTCTTATTGTTACTTGTGTAGTCATTATTAATGGGTGAGAGACAGAGATATATCTTTATTACATCAGTTAAAAGTATTATTAAATGTTTTTGTGTTGCTGAGGATGGCAACATTTTAAGTTGGGAAATAATTACTTCCTATTCTATAAAGGTAATTAGTGGGTAGTAAGTGCTAGCAAGATAAAGATGTTTCCTCCTGCTGGGAGCTTTTGACACTGGGGAATGTATGATCATGTGACATGACCATATATGGCAACTGCTGACTGGAATTTAAGGAGCAACTCTCTGAGAGAGCAAAGCATTGCACACTGGCCTGGGACATTGCAGAACCTGAAACAATTGTAGTGAAGGTGGCAACACTGATCATTTGGTTTTTTTTGTATTGGTTTGATGTTTTTAAGTTTTGTAGAATTCTTAATGTTATTTGTTTTATGAACCTGGTCAGTTTGTCCTCCTTGGAGACGCCAGAGTTACCATGTGGTAAATGTTAACATTGCTGTATCAGGAATTAAACTAATATTAAAGCCCTTTAATTGGAAACCCGGTCTTGTTTGTTACTGTTATCTTAGATAGTGGTATATATTAGCTAGCTAAGAGATCTGCTTGCTTCCCCCTCATTAAATTGTTATCTTCATTTTTGTTATAACAATTATCAATTTAAATATTAACAAAGACTTGCAATTAAACAATGACTTCATGATATTAAACAAGATTTGTTGATATTTAATATTTCAGGTAGTCTTCCCAGTCGTTCAATCAGTGCAAGCAGTCGAGAAAATGTGAAAGAAAAAGACAAAGATAAGAACAAAGAAACTGATAAAGATAAGGACGTGATACGAGATGATTCTGTTCTCATCACCAACCCCACAGAGATTATCAGGTATTTAGAAAACTACAAATTGTCAGTATTTTAGATCTACTATGGTACATTAAAAATTTAGGGTTCATGATTTAATATACCTTTATTTAATAATGAATTGTTTTTGTTAGTGTAATTTTATGTTTTAAATTGATTTTTGACAGTAAAATATTAGTTTGGATGCATACGTGTAAAATTAGTGATTTAATATTTTTCTCTAAAAAGGTGATAAAATAGGTTTTTAAGTAGTTTTCATTTTAATGTCTTTGGTCATACTATGGGACTTATTTAAAAGAACAACCCAAAACACCTTGTTGTTTTAGAATGTATTTAAGATAAAAAATATTGCTGAGAAAATACTGCTGTTAAATTTAGAAAGAAGGGACATTTTTATTTGATTATAATTAATACTCTCCTTGTATGTTTGATTTTAAAACAAATAAAATACTTTTTTTGTGTTCAGGATAAAACAGGTGAATGAGAAGGTGTTACTGGGTAATTTCTTTTGTCACGGAGAAAACCTTTTTATTCAGCTAGAAACTACTGCTCCTCCACCCAGGAAAAAGGCTCTCAAAAAAAGGAGTATACGGTGAGAACACAAAAAAATCAGTTTTCTTCATTTTTCAAATTTTCACCATTTCAAAATCATCCCATTTTAGTAATTGGTCTAACCTGCTGCAGTAACTGATTATCAGACACAGAGACCCTATTTCAAATCCTCTTTAAGTAACCTAACTGAGTGAGTGTCTGTTTCAGAAAGCGGTCATACTACGTGAGTCCAGCCAACGACAGTGTTAAGAGTCACACAGCGTCCAGTCACGACGGAGGAGATGAATACTCGTCAGAGGCCTCGGAGATCGACTCTCGTGCTTCAGTAAAAGTTTTATTCTTCTCATAACTGTCATTACCATTACAGTATCAAGTTCTTTCATTTCTCAGTCTCCACTCTAAAATTACATCTAAATTCTTTTATCTCAATAATTCTAAATATCTCCGTTCACATTCTGCCCCAATTATTTTAAATCTTAATCTATGAATTATTTTGATCATTATATATACATTTTTCAGTCACATTTACTGCTGTATTATGCCAAAAAAAAAAAAAAATTTAAATCTTAGAAGGAAGAAAAATAAAATAAATAAATAAATTTATTTTAAATATATGGGAAAAAAAAGTTGTAATGATATCTATTCTCTGTGAATGTCATCCTGAACCTTGCTTACTATTTGCCATTCGTGAGAAATTTCTGAAGAATTTAACTGAAACAGTATGTTGCTCTGAGTGGTGATTGTGAAATAATTACAGATTCCAGCCTGGTTACAGGAAGAACTTTCTACTGAGACAGAAGAGCTGCATGATGGGAATGAGGCAGATGACACTACTGACCAGTCAGATTATGATTTAAGAAGACAGGGAATAGACAGCTCCATGTCAAGTATTCAGATCAGCAGAGCACTGACTCCTGGTTAGTCAGCTTGTTTAGTAAACAGTGTGCAGAATAGTTGTAATCTCATTTTTAATTTTTTTTTAAAAACCCATTTTTTTAAATTTCTAAGTAGTGAAATGAAAAGGTGTTTAATTATTTCTTTACATTTTGTTTTGACATTTAAATCTTCCTTCCAGTTATTGCTCATGTGCCACAGCAGTTCAGAACAGTGCAGCAGTCAGCTGAAAAACAAGTAAGATTTTATACTTTAACTTTTCTTGTTCATCTTTAATTAATACCTACAGTCATACTTTGACTTTGAACTTTGGTTTCCTTTTTTTCTTTCACTATTCTGTTTTAAATTAAGAAGAAGTGGAAACAAAAAATTTATGTCACTCTGGAGGAAAAGAAAAGCTAGTAACTTGGATAGGTGTTCAGGTTAGTACTCCGACAAATGAATTTTCATGTAAGCTTTATAGTCAGTGAAGCATTTCATGAGGATATGGATTGCTAGTTCTGCAAAGAAATACATTTTTCTCAACCCAGAGGATGTTGTAGGCTTAACAAAATACTGAACAGAAAAGCTATTGATTGTTGTGGCGTAGTAACAACCTAAATAGCTTAAAGAAATTATAATGACAGAAACTTTTTCTGTAAAATACTAAAACAATACACAGATACAGAGACATAAACACAGATTCACATACATATTTATAAATGTTAAGTTTATATTTGAAATAAGTAGACTATGTTACAGGTGATTCCACGGCCCAGGTCAATATCTGCAACTAGCAGTGGCAGCAACCTGGATGGTGTGTCAGTTGAACCAATGTCTGACAGCAGCGCTAGCGAAACTGCTGGAACAAAAAAGTATGTTTTATTTTGAAAACCCAAACATTCTACTTTCTGTCACTGGAAGCATGTAATACTGTTAGGTTCTGACTAAACTTAATTTATTATATTAGAAATAATGACATTACTTGATAATTTCATAATGCTTGAGCTTATTGAAGTAAAACTGTTAGTAGGAATTTTAAAAATATATTACTTAACAACATGTACCAAATATTTATTAATATTATCAGTTTTTTATTGTATAATGTGGATGATTCCAAATACAATAACCATGATTAATGTTTGTTTCAATCGCAGAGAAAAAAAGGAGTCAACAGAAAAAGCTGTAAAAACAACAATCAGTCCTGGTTCTGCAAAACCTAAACCATTTCCTAGTAAGAAGGTTTTGGCAAAGAAAAGATTACGAGGAAAAACTTACGGCAAAAGGTTTGTTAGAGATTATTAATACAAAAAGCAAAAAGTAAAATAGAAAAACAGGAATAATTTTGTATGAATGGAAAATTTATTTTTCACATAATAATAAATATAACTAAATGATTTAAGTACCATAAACGAAACAAAAATATTTAACATGGTTGTTAATCATTAAAAGACATTAATAATTTAAAATCCCCAATTTTGCTATGTAATTTAATTTTGATTACAAGGAAATGTAAATATTAATGAATCTGTGTAAGCATTGTTTTTAAACATAAAAAAGAAAATAATTGTGTCAATTTATTATCTGTATATTACTATTAACATAGACATAGATGAAATAAATACAGAACAACCTGATGAACTTTGCTGTGAGTTTCTCATAAATAATTTTATTTTATTTTTTGTTTTTTATTTTTTTCTATTTGTAATGTATGGAATGACTTAATAATAAAAAGAAAACAGGGAAATTCTATTATATTTTTAGCCAAGAAAGGTAACGAGAATAGAAGGGTAAATTCACAAACTTACACTTGATGTGTACTGGTTTTAGCTTTTAGAAACACAATTTTCTCACACTGGTTATGATTCTGTAAAGTTGACTTCTGTTTACATAACAGTGAGGTGGAACTCAGAGATCAGATTGCAGCCCGAGGTTTTGTGTCAGACGTCACAGTGAAAAAAAGAGAAGATACGTTACTGGTATAAAAATGTTTTTTAAATATTGAAAACAAATCAGCAGTTTTTAATTTCTTATACTAATATTAATAAGTAGTTTTATTAAATGAATTTGTTGAATGTACATAAAATTAAATATAAAAATGGAAGTTACTAGTAGACAGTTTTATTAAATAACATGCTTCTAAAGTAATTATCCTTCCAAGTGACTTTTTATTTTTTTCTGAAAAACCCCAAATTTTCCCAGAGGTACAATATCATGATAACCCTTTCTTTTTACTTTATAACATGTAAATCCCTGATAGACTACAGGGTTTCAGCAATGATTTGCTACTATCAGAATATATATTTTAATAGTATTATTATTACACTTTTATTATCAACAGAATAAAAGTGATGTCCCAGCAAAAATGTTTATTTTTCGTTGCATGTTTATAGTTCTATTAAAAAAATATATTAAATATAGGTTAATAACTAAATATTCAGAAATCCCGAATGTTTGGTTTAAATCATTAATGAAAACACAAAATGAAGTAAACAACGGTAGATAGGTGTGCAATTTTCTAGTTTGAGTTGGATCAGCTGAGAACTGAGAAGCGTATTGCTGAGGCTAGAATCAGAGAGATGGAGTTAGAACAGAGACAGAAACAAGAAGAGTTTGCAAGAAAGGAGGACAAACAGGCATTGGTTTGTTTTACATTCTTATCTATTTTTGGGAGGAAAAAAAAGAAAAAATACAATAAAAAACAAACACCTATTTTCAAAAATTGAATTGTAAATAATATTACAGTATTAAAAAATAAATCAAATAAAAGTGGGTGTAAATTCAAAAAAATGATTTAAAAAACGATAATAAATTATTTTGTATTCTAGTCTTCAAAATATTTACTTGGCAGATATGTTGGGTACACACTAGTTGTTAGTAAACTATGAAACTACATTTGACTTACTTGTTACATCAAATTCAGCCTAAACTTTTCAGACATATTGTCCCAAGTAAAATTACTTGTGAGATGTAGAGAAAAACATTTTAAAACAAATGATCCTAGGTTAAATTCAAACTTTGGACAGTTGTAATGTTCCTTCCAGCATCAGTTTACAACAGACAACACAGCAACCTTCAGTAACCAGTTTGTCATGAAAAATAATTATCCTCACATTTTAGTAAAAGTTGGTATTTGCTGAATCTATAAATTGTGTCAAATAATGGGTCAAATTTAAAAACCAATATTCATTATTTTTTGCAATGAAATAATGAAATACATACACACACATACATGTATATATATATGTGTGTGTTTGTGTGAAAATACATGTGTGTGTGTGTATGTATATATATATATATATATATGTAAATATGTATATGTATATACATATATAAAACCAAGGTTAATAATGGTTTATTTTCTTTGTATGTACTGGCACTGGAAGGTTGCACATTATTTTAACTACATTAAGTCACTGATTGTGAATTGCTTGTCTCAAAACTGTTAAACAATATGGAATCTTTCACATCTACCACAAACAAACACACACACTGTTTACTAATTATAAATAAACAATGTTTGTAATGTAGACACGCGAGGAAAGTCTGAAGAAAGAAATTGAGAATCTAAAAGTACAGTTGCAGTCTCAAAGTTCGTTACTTCAAAATAATCAAAAAATGGTTCAGGAACTCCAGGTATGTTTAATTAACACAGAACTGATCATTTATCTCATTTTGTGAAATTCATTAAATTATATTATGAGTATACATTATTGATATTAAAAGAAAGAAACTGCAGTCATTTAGATATTAAAAAATTAATTATATTCAAAATATTTTAACAGTAACACTAATTGAATTTTATTTTATTTTTATTTTTTTTTGTGGTCTGTTGTGTATAATTGAATTAAGAAATATTTCCAGCTCTAATATTCACTATGTTGAACCAAGCCCATTAATGTTTTCATTAAACACTTAATAATGATTGTTATTCACTTGTTAAGAATGGGCTGTTCTGTCTTTTTAGAACAATATATAGATCCTTTCTCAGGTTTACAGTTGAATAAGTAGCTCCTTAAATTATTGTTGATACTTTTACTTCAGGCACAGCTGAACAGTATACAGTCAGAACAAAGAAGAATGCAGTCAGCAGGTTCAGCATCTAAAAATGAAACTGTTTCCACTCCACGAAGCAGCAAAGTTTGTACCCTCCAGTAGAACTGACTCTGTTTTTAGGACACATTATGAATATTGTGAACTCTGTGTATCTTCAAATCAACTGATATTTATCAACTTTCACACCTGGATTGTCACTTTGATGTCTGAACTCACAGCTAGTTACATTTCTTGCTTTCTAATAGACACAACAGATCATACCTTCACAAATTTGTCACCAGAAAAATCTGCTCAGGTTTATTGCCTTAGTATCTAAAGTTACATCACTCATCTATTAAACATTCTGATTGAAGAGTGTGTATTCGTCATATGAGTGTGTATTCACTTTTAATTTATATAAAATAAAAAAAATAAGTCAGTAGACTTAAACATGCAGTGAAAATGTAAGTTATTTTTCATGAATAATCTACAATACAGGATAATTAAAATAAAACATATAAACTGGAGTAATTATTTAATTCCTAGAACACAATGAAGAATATTATAACGTGTGTACAGTGAAAACAATACATAACTAAATGTGAATGAAGAACAAAAGTCTGTGATTGCATTCTCTAGATGAAATTCTTTACTATTTTAATAAATCTGCCCAGCAGACACAAAGAAAGGAAATGTTACTGAAATGAGGTAGAAACGTTCATTAACTAACAAGTGTATAAAATTAAACAACTTACTAAACACACTGCATAAATCTGTGAATCTGGATATGCTTAAATCTTCAGTTGATGTAACCACATTTCAAACAATTCATTCATTTTCATGGAAGCATGGAGTTAACTACGTGTATCTCAGGATGGAATTTTTATGTGTTACTATCAAATCAAAATACAAAACCTGTTAACTGCACCTCTCATTTTGTGATGTGTTCTTTTTTCTACCATCCCAACTACAACAAATTTATTATTAATTTTTTTTGCCTTTTATTTACAAATGTTTTAAAATCTAAATCAGGTAATACGGATAAAAAGGATTTGGAGGAATACGTAATCAGTAAAAAAAAAATCAGAACTCTTATGTAACTTGTTGATTAATGCATCGGGTACTTTTAAACAACTTTATTTGATTTTTATTTATTTTTTTAAAGAATCTCTGCAATCTATGTAATAGATGACAATACTCAATTCATTCCACAATCAGCTTTTCAGTATTGTCTTTATATTATTTATTGATTTGTAGTTTTTATGAACAGTAGTAAACAACATATCAAAATATTTAGATTATATTATTGTACATTCCAGAAATATGCGACTGAATCCATAAGTGCCAATATTATTTATTATATCCAGGTCTTTTTAATATGAAATTTATTTTTAAAAATATTATAATATTTTTTATATCTGTAGTTTCATAATCTGTGACAAATCATGACCATTTTAAACAAAAATTGTATATACTGTATACTAATCTAGTTTTAGTTATTTATCAGATTTAATTACAATAACAAAAAAACAAAAACAAAACAAAAAACATTTCAAATGATATCCATTTCTCTTTTCTTTTTAAACTATATATGTGATAAAGAGTAAAATGAGGGGTCACTAAGCTGATAAATTAAATTTGCTTCAATGTGTTACTTGTGATTGTTTATAAATATATGCAGTATTTCAATTTTACTTTGTTTCTTGTTTTTTCAATAATTCAAATTCTGGAACCTGTAAATTAATGAAAACAATCCAGACTGAATATATATGTCATGGTTCCCACATAAAATTTTAACAGAAGTTTATGGACTTTGAAAGGACCTGACAATGATGATTATTTCATGAACCACCTAGGGCAGTGATGATTAGTGAGATGCATACAGTTTCAAGTTTGAGTCAGTCAGTGATTATCTCATATCCAACACTACAGTTCTTACAAAATACTAAATGAGGGAAAAGAAAAAAACTTATTATTTAAGGATATTAAATTTGACAACTTTAACATCCTGAACTAATATGGATTCTAAGTACCTGTGGAAGTGTCAAAGCATATATGCATGTGTGTGTGTGTGTGTGCGTGCATTTGCATCTGCATGCAATGTGTGTACATATATCAGATTTATTTATTCAATACCTTCTTATTTGAATATTTAAGTAAAGGTATTTATTTAAAAAAAAAAAAAAAAAAAAAAAAAAAAAGATTCTACAAAAAAAGTATTTTCTAAATGCACTGACAAAGTATTAAATTCTGACTAGTGTCAATTAAATGAAAAAATAATGAAATTTCATTAATTATTTGGCCAAACTTAACACTAATTTCAGTTAATTAAAAATCAGTAACTTTAAACAGCACCAATTATTATTGTGTCTTATTTAAACATACAAAATGAACAATAAATATAAAGATGAAAATAAATAAAATTAAAATAAAATTATAAAAATATATAAAAAATAAAAAATAACAAATTAAAAAATAATTGATAATATCAAATACAAGCAATGTCTTTCATTCTAATTGTATCAGAATAATTTTCAGAAATTTTTATCAAAATGTTTTCATCTATTTTTTTAAATTATTTATTTTGTAGCGCATAACAAATTTCAACAATCTAAAAAAAAATAATAATAATAATAAATGTTCAAGATGATCAATATTTTTATTATCTGTTGGTGTAAAATAATAAATAACAGCTTGAATAGTTAATTTATGCTCAAAGCCGCATGATAGGAAAAAGAAAAAGAAGATTAATTTGTGAATGTCAATTATAATAAAGAAAACATCACTATTTAAATCTCAACAACTGTCTGTTAACTATAATCTCTTACAGGCACAGAGGAATACACTGTTACAGATTTATCTAACCAGACATATATACAAAGAAAACAATGAATTATTCTGCAATAGCAGTTCTTAGAACCAATTCATTTTATACAAATTGAAAACTTATATTATAATTTAAATATCATAGTATTTGATTTATACCAGTTCTTTATTAGTTAAATTAAGAAACTGTTTGTGTATTACAAAACTTGATGTGCAGTGCCCATAATGGTTAAATTATGAAGAAATACTCTATTACTGTGTGGAAAATAATCATATTCTTTCTGTTATCAGGAAAAAATACAAGTAAAGTTAGATTTAACATTAATAAAATAGAGACTAATTGAAAATAGTGTGATGATACTCATATGAAAAGCTACACTGATCATATTTGGCACAAAGTGGTTTTTGATATATATACACATTACTTTCAGTGTCCATTTCTAAACAGTTTTCTGTAAACATGTTACTTCAGCAGTCAACTCACATTAGAAGTAGTTAAATTACACACACACAACACATGGTGATTTAGTTTTAAATATATACAAGTTTAATTTAAAAATAAAATCCTAAAGAAAAAATAACTTTATTCAACAGATTATCAAAATGTCTCGTCAGTGATAATGCAATGGTCACTTTTGATTTCATTCTTCCGAGCTTTTGATTTCATTCTTCAACGCTTTTGTTATAGAGCTTAAAATCACAATTTTTTAAAATGATCTCTCCAACAAGATTAGAAATAACAACTAAAGACTTTCTTTCTGAAAATTTGTTATACCAATAATTAAAAAAATAAATGTATAATAACAGTTTTTCTTCACAGTGTTGTAAATTGGTTACAAAATAAAAAGATCAAGTGGATCTTCTCCATAACCATCTTCTTCACTGGGTGTGAGAGGATTTTCAGAGTCACTGTCATCACTGGACACTGGATACTGAAGGTGGTCTTTTCTCACAGGAGTGTCTGATCGAGGCAGTTTTGATTTTTCTGAAAAATGAATAAATATATATATATATATATATATACACACACAAATATTTTATAAAGGTATTCCCTTAAAATGATTGCAGAAATGGTTTTTTTTTTTTTTTGTTTGAAAGTTTTTTAAAACTGATTAAACATTATCTAGCTTATAATTTGTTGAAAAGTGTATCTATAATTAAAAAAAACCTTGTTAATTAAAATGTATACCTAAACTACAACAGAATAATGAACAAAGGAATGTTAAATACATCCCAGGGATGTGAAAGTGAGTTTGTAAAAATAATAGTTGGATGAAGATGTCTTTTCTATTTGTTCCAGGCTTTTAACAATAGTCTTACTTATTCTCAACTGGATTGTTTAATTTGTTTTAAACGTTTATCTATACTATTTTCAGTTTTGTATACACACTTGTCCAAAGAACAAATGGAGTTTCTTCATCTGAAAGCTCATTGTCAGAACTAACATTCATCTTCTCAAAGTCAAGTAGAACACTGGTATTCTGTAATGAAAAATGTGTTATATCTGATATAACTAACAGTGATAATATGTAATATTAGATCTACTGACACACACACACACACACACACACATACACATACACTCACTCACTCACTCAAATACACATGCATGCATACTAATGAAGATCATTTTCTCTATAAAATATTTTTACCTTCTGTTTATCTTTCATCAGCCGACTCCATTTTCCTTTTTCAAGTTTTCTCAGTGATAACACAGCTTCATTAGAATGGACAGAAATTTCAGTTTTTTCTGGAATAATCTCACCAAACAGTTCATAATCAAACTTCTGGGTAACACCATCTGAATATCTTCTACAAGAAAAAAGATACCACTGGTTTATGTACATTTTAACTTCCATTTTTATTTCACAGAATGTTTATTTAAGTGGATAACACTAAAGAACAACAGTTTGTTCATTATCTGATTCTGCTAATTCCAGTTACTCAAACTGCATGTCAAACTTGCAGGATAATATAAATACCCAACAGCAAACACTGCATTTAAGAAAAACTATATTCCATAGTTACAATGTTGAATCAATTAAAATGAAATAAATAATTTTTTTATTTTTTAATCTGAAAAAATTTAAATGTAGTCCAGAAGAAAAGTTTCAAGGAGAATTTATAAAAGTGTACAAACTGCCAACTGTTGCACATTTTTATCTATGAATAAAAATCAAACTGCAAACAAACCTGAAGTGAACTGAATTTTCCTTCACTTCAAAATTATCTTTCTCTGCTCCACTGACTTTCACTGTGAGAAGAATTTTAAATGTATTCTGAACCCACATGACAACCAGCGCTGATCTTAAAAAAAAGGCAGAAAAAACATACTATTCACTATATAATATGGAACAAAAATATGGACCTTCCCAGGAATATACCAGTGTCTTTGATAAAGTAGAGATTGTAATGTACATGGCTCACCTGTCACTATCATCACCCCTGTAGTACTGACCAGTTATCACCTGCTGTTCAGGCACTGGTATTGCCAGGGATGTTTGAAGAGTCTGACAGAGTTCCCGAGTCTTACTACCCAGAGGCTGATTCAACAAACTGTAATGATGAATGAATAAGCAAATACAAATGTAACCTGATCTCAACACATTTATGTATTAAAAAATTGTTTCTTATTATACTTAATATATGAGAATATATTTGAAAATTCTAACTTTGGTCTTTGATTTCTGGAACATGATATAATCAATGGCCCAGTGAAAAGATCATCTGCAGAATTATAATACATTAAATCAGAACTTTACTGCTGGTGCGCAAATACTGAAGAAATAATCAAGCAAATATTATTTCATTCTGTTGAAGTAATGTTTTTATAACTCACCTATTTAACACAACTACTACTTTGTGTTCTAGAAGTAATGTTTTGTTTTTACGACTCGCATTAGACAGATATTCACAGAAGGAAGCACACTGGTAAATACACTGAAATTAAATGACAGAAATGTAACAGAGACAAAAAACTGTGGGTTTAGGAAAGGCTTCTACATGGTGGATATTTAAAACATAGTAATCTTATTTACTCATCTCCATTATTCTTCTGCCTTTGATTTCTCTATGTGTGTGTGTGTGTGTGTGTGTGTGTTTTTGTGTGACTGTGTGATTGTGCATGTATTTGAAACATAGATGCTGTAATAAAATTTGAATGTACATATTAGAAATACCTCATTACAGACAGAGCTGCTCATTTTGGTGATAACAGCTTCCATGACAGCATCACGTTTTATCTCAGAATGGCAACTGAAAACACAAGACACAACATAAAATATTTACTTTTCAATAGATTTATCCTTTCTCATTCAGAAAAATACACACACATACAAACACGGACACAGACACACATCTTACCATGTTTAAAAATAAACAAAATTACAAAATGTATAAAAAAAAGACATGTAGATGACCTGTCCAAGGAAGCCAACTGAGCAAAGAACTGCAGAATGTTTTCTGTCAGCTGATGGTTGTTTGTTTTTGATAGAGAGTCAGCTGATTTCTTACACAGGCCAGATAATTTCAACTTGGAGCTGATCCTGAAGAACAAAAAAAAAAATAATAAAATAATATAAAAATAGAAATGTTCATTTTTCCTTGTAAGTATCACAATTTGTTTTTTGTCCCTCCACCCACCATTTACATCTACATCCTCTAAACACAGGTCTATGAAGCTGATTTACAGCTGAACAGGAGGTAATAGTAAGCTGGACTCATCAACAGTCTCACTGGCCTACTTCCCATTACACTGCACAATTCTTAGCAGATATTTTCACATGAAATGTTCTGAATTGCTGCTAATTAGTAACATATGCTTGGCTGCACAAGATGTTTTTTACAACATTATACAAAACATGACACAAAAACATTTAATACCAATTATAACAATATTTTAAACATTTCCACCAAAAATCTTATTTGTTCTTTTTCTTTGAACTCACCTTTCTGAATCATAAAGCAGAACTGTCACCAACTTGTATACTGAACACTGAATCTAGAAATATAACAATTAAATGTCAAGACTTGAAGAAAGAATGAAAAACAATAAAATGTAGGAATTAGTAAAACATCTTTTAGGATAATCTATTAGTTACCTGTAGATAATAACAGTTATCTGTTCCTAGATAAACATTTCCTAGATTAATATCTGAATAACATCTTACCTGCATTATAAAATGAAAAAAATATTTTCTGTTTAATTAAATAACATGTTACCTGTGTGAAATAAATAACATCTCACCTGTGTTTCAGATATTGTGTTCAGATAGTCAGTTAATGTTAAAAATGGATTTAATTCACATAAAGCTGACCTAAATCTGAAAAAAAGAAGAAAAAAGTGTTACTATAAGATCTTTAAATTTCTGTTATATCAGGATATGGAACAGTATTTCAATCAATCAAATCAGTCTCTCTCTGACAAATTTTGGTCCGTTCAAACTAAAAATCACAATGTGCTATATATCATTTTAGGACATCAACAAATGCAACATCTGTATCAGTAAAATTAATTTTACACTTTCAGCTATTCTACCATTCACAAATGTTCCCTGTCTTGTAAATTATGCTATGCTGAAAATCAGAAACTTAGCATCATCGACATAATTCCTGACATTAAGAGTGAAAACAATTTTACAAAACAACTCACTTCACACTCACTAACAGCTCACACATAGCTTGGCAGGCTTGCTGTTGTATTTCTGGAATCAGAGTCTAGAAAAAGCATAATGTAAATTTTTATGTAAAAAGATAACAAAATTAATTAGTAATAAGACCTACTAATTATTCAAAATACATTAAACAGAAAATCAAACCATAATACAGTATGGCATATATTCTTTGTTATCAATAATTATGTAATTTGGAAAAAAATACCATTATAGAAAATGTATTTGCATAAAATGGCTGAACATTAACTTGTTTAATTTTATTGCTTTTTTATTTAAAATATTCATAGTCTCCTTAAATATTAAAACTGTGCATTTCAATAAATTTCCAATTTCTACCATTCGAATTTTGATGAAATTACATATCTAAAAATAATGATAACATTATTGTAAACAAGAATTATATGAAATACTTTTAATTGACAATAACTTATTTCAGTGGTCAAAAAATCAATGATTGTAGGTTGAACAGAGACTGCTGATTGATTATGTGGATCTTTTAGTGGTTAAATATCCACAAATGGGAATACTAACATTAGATTTTTAAAAAATAATCCCACTGATTAATAAAGAAAGAACAAACAGAATGATAAAGAACAGAATTTGTGCTACTGTGATGCCATTTAAATTTTGTGATCTGCTTTTAACCTGAAATGTATAGATAAAAATTATTTCTATAAGAATGGTGTTTTTTTTTTTAATTAAAATTTATAATTATAATAATAAACTGTAATGATCTTTTCAAATTGTCCACAGTCTTGTTGCTTTCAGAAATAGAACCTGTTTTAGGCTGTGTTCAAAGTGTACTGAGAAATATACTGGTTTACTTACCTGTTCAATACAGCGAAGTAGTGATAGACAGATTCCTTCACCAAGGAATGCTTGACAAACACTATATTAAGACAGAAAAATTAATTAAATATATTTAACAGCGATGTTATCAATCAGGAGCACATACTAGATGTATGTGTCTGTGTATATGTGTAAAATAAAATAAAAATAAAATTTAGACTAACAAAAGAAAAAAAAAAAAAAACTGATAAACTGTTTGAACAAAACTGAATGTTAACACAAGCAGTTGGCTACTTGCAGACATCAATAATCACATTAAAATACTGATTTATTTCAGTAGTAAGAGTTGCCAACCTTTCTGAGTGCAGCATTGCTTGTGTGATACTGTGCAATATTTTCTCATGAGCCTGTACATTAGTCAGGTAACGAATCATCATGCACATATATACATGTGCCCTGCTTTCCAATAAAGATTCCTTAAAGCTGTAATATACATTGCAAAACATAAACAAACACATTTCTTAAATGTATTAAAAACTTAGTAGATTTTAAAACATAACAAAGAATAATAATTAAAAGATATTAGCAACAAATTAATTCTTTATATACATGTTAAATAGAAATTAGAAATGTTTAAATGGCAATTCTCTACATAATATTAAGATATTAAATTAGAAAAAAAAGAACAACAATCGTTTCATATTTTTACAACACAGCAACACAATAAACACGAAAGACATATTAATATCTGTTAAGATTTACTCTGAGGACTGCAAGCTTTCTGTTATAATACACTGAACTGCATCACTTTTGCTGACAGCCAGGTCTGAGTCAGTGAACTGTTGAAGACAGAAAAAAAGCCAGATTATTAATGAAAATATTTCAGTTCATCTTTGAGGATGGAATTTTTTTTTTTTTTTTTTTTTAATATATTTAGTACTCAATATATTTTAATGTCAATAATTATTATGTAAATTCTTTCTAACATTCTATATGTATACAATGATAAGAGATCAGAAACTCATTTAAATCAAAATATTTTATATGAATCATTCAGTAGTAGAAATACACATGCTGCAGAAGTCTGACAAAACTGGCTTGGTTGCAATGAGAAACACCTAAAGATGATTGATCACAAATCCTTTATGCACTGGATTATACTCTAACCACTGAAATACTGAATTATTTCATGTTCTCATTTTTTATTAAAAAAGGTAAACAAAAAAACCCCTAAAATCACACCCAAAATAAATAAACAAATACAACAAACAAATACAACAAACAACAACAACAACAACAACAACAACAACAACAACAACAACAACAACAACAACAACAACAATAATAAACAAATAAAAATTCTGTTAGGTCTGAATTAATAAACCTCTTTTCAAATAAAATAAAATTAAAATTAAATTAAAATAAATAAAATTAAAAGAAATAAATAAAAAATATTTAAAAGGTTACTTACATGTGACCAATAAACTAGAGAACAAAGATCCTCTATTTTCTGGAGATTATTTGAGTAATTTTCAAGACTTGGCACTAATGAAATTTTAAATAGATCCTGAAATCAAATTAAAACAATTATATATATAAATATATATATACACTTACACATATTATATACATTAAAATTAGAAAACAATAATTAGTGAACATGAAATGCAGCATGATGTATAAATTAATGAAGAAAACAAACAAAACAATAAATAAATAAATAAATAAATAAAAAATAAACAAATTAAAATTTTTTTTAAAATAAGAAAAAAACAGTCACCGTTAAATCTCCACCTTGGTCACGGCTTGCATACCCTTTCCATACTAATTCTTGTGCTAGGTTCAAATCTTCAACTGATGTTGTGTCATACAGAGAAACAGTGTACGTCTGCGAGTTAAGAGAGATCACCTGAAAATCAATAACAGTGTTTATTTCTGCCATGTAGCAGAAGAAAAGAAAGAAAGAGAGAGTGACAGAGAGAAAGTCAATGTGTGAAAGAGTAAAGTGGAGAAAGGAGAAAGGATATATATGTATATATTACCTTGACAACCAGGAATCGCTTCTCACTTGAAAGGAATAATGCCATGTCTAACAATGCACTGCCGGCTTGATCATCCCAAACTTCTCCTAAAATAACCCACATTGGTTCAAATACTGTGTTAATTTACAATTGGTACAAATAAAATTAATAACTAATTTTATAATCAAAGATTCTGTTTGTTGTAGATAATAACAGTTTCATAACAGTTATACTTATTAAGATTTTAATTATTATTATTATTACTTCATTCCATTAATAACTTTTTGCATACCTTTAGGCTTCAGACCATGTAATCTACACTGAATGGCTTGACAGGGAAGTTGGGTGTATTCCTGTGGCAGAGGCTTCACTTTACATTTATCAACAAGTTCTTTATCACCATAGTCAAAGAAGAACACTTCAAACCCTTCATCAGTAACAGACATGACCTTTCCTCTGTACCACCTGAAAAAAATGCAAAACATTAAAGAAAAACTTTATCACATAAAATTGAAGTATCTTTTTAAGAAATAAAAAGTTAAAGACAGTTTCAAAATATATAATTATTTATTGTTATTCTTCTTGTTATTATTATTTTATTATTCTGTATAATGCTGTAAATAAAATAGTGGGAATTATGATACAAGATGTGATCTTCAGAGAACAGTTTTGTTCTTAGTTACTGCTGGCCTCGACGTGTAAACAACAAGTGAACAAAAAGAAGATGATATGAGTATGTTTTGACAGATTAAATGAAACTCATTGGTTAAATTAAAATACTGAAAGAATGCAGTCATTTATTTATCTGAAACACTAGCCTCATGATATTTACAGTTATATTTTACTATCAGTAAAGATTGTATGTACAAATAATTAATAAAAGTCTACATGTTGTTTTTGCACCAGTTCACATCACATTTAGGTTCTACTAACCTGATGTCTTCTGAAAAGACAGCCAGGCACAGGCTGCCAGTAGTCAGTGTGTCCAGTGGAATCTTAAGAGCTGAGGTAGCCATCTTCTTGTTAATATCATCCAGCATGTCTTGTAACCTGAGATTACCAAAGTATTTTAACACCTCCAGTTTCTAGTGCAATCAGCAAGAACATCAACAATAAATGCAGTTTTTAATTTGCATGGGTCTGCTCTCACATTATAAAGAAAAGAAAAATACTTCAATACTATACTCTGAATATATTTACTTTTATGTTTATACAAATTTATAAAGACAAAAGATTTTTCTCCCACTATTTACTGTCAGTTAATACAATGTCATGAGAACTGTGTAGCTTACTGGTCCATTTTCTCTAGTCTTTGTATGAAGAACAAATCTGGACTCTCAACAGCAGAAACTATCACATCATGGAATTCCACATCGTCTGGCAAAACCTCTCTTTCTATCATCTCATCTGGACTGATTGAAAAAAGAAACGTAAAACTAGTAAGACATTTAGTTTGGCATTAGTGGACATTATAATCTAGTCATATGCAATAAACAAATTAACTACTGTGGATCATCAATTTAATGGACTAATATGGTCCAGAAGGCTTACTCCCATTTGGTCAAACTGCTAAATCAACCATAAATATATTCAGTGGTCTTACTGATATATATGTTGTTACCTCAGTCATTATAATGAACAATATCAGATTATGTGGAAACCGATTATTGATGTCTACAAAGAATGGATATCACTTATTGCATAAAGTATGCAAATAAGACAAACATCAAAATAAATCTATATACTGAATGTAAATCTATATATATCTGTAAGTAATTAAAGCAGAAGGCAATCCCTGCAACCAATGGTGACCAATGGCGTCCAGGTTGCAGGGATGTCCTGGTTCTGGCAGTGAGTTGCTGCTTGAGGTGACTGACTCTGTTGTTGAATTCCTGGTAGATTCTCTTCCTCCGTGGAGGTGCATTCAACTGCACCAAGTTTTCTCTTTCACATTTCTCTATTCCCTTGATCAAGTCCACATATCTGGTATACATCTGCAGACTCACACTTCCAGACTGTTGTTTGTTCTTCGGCCAGCATTCATGAAGTGATTCCACATGCAAAGAGGAAAGCTTGTTGTCATTATGTAATCTTTGAATTTAACAGCTCTGGATACTGCTGTGATGGTTCCCATTGCAACCACATGTTCTGGACTGCATTTATCGGAAGTAGTGGCAGACTGGCAGCTCTTCTCTTTTCACATCATTGTCATTCTTGTACTGTTTGGCTAGGCCTTTCTGTTGTGTCTTGCACCAAGTGACCTGTTTGTAGTGAAACATGCAGTCTTTGATGTCTGCATTAGGAAATGACTTTCCCACTGCACAGATAGCTGCACTGTCTGTACACAATCAGCACCCACTATTTGGTTGAACAGGTGCTGAACATGGGTCTTCAGGTTCTCAAACAGTCATACACAGGTAGTATCTGTCGGTCTGGAAGCAAGGTATACACTAGTGGGTCAGTCTAGTCATCTTTAGGGGCATGCAGGATGTAGTGTTGGTTCCAGAGGTGTGGACAGCATCCATAGAGATCTTGTCTGCTTCTTGGAAAAGCCATAATTTATTTTTGGTAGAGAAAAAACCCATCTTATCTGCATCACTGTCACTGAATAAGAAGAATCTCTTGCCATTACGTGTTTGCAACCATGGTCCTTGCAGATTGACATTTGGAGTGTCTATATGAGAGCAGGCATCAAGCTTCATCTCTGTCAGCACATGGAACTCATGACACTGAAAATTTGGGGATGTCTTCCTTCACCAACTCGAAGTTGAAGATCTGTTGCATAGGTGTTGTTTCGGATCATGTTATCTTTTTCAAGTACTAACGAACTTGGCAGTAGTTTCATTATTCAGAGGATGGTCATGACTGAAGCTGTTTCTAAAAAACCCAGCAACAGTGGTGATCTTGCCAACACAGGGTCATTGGGTGCATCTCCAATATGTGGTTTCTTCATTAATGCGACTTTGGCTGTACGCATAACCATCTAACAAAACTTGTTGTTTTCCACCATTAGACTGCACAAATTCTACCTTGCATAAACCAGCCATTTTTGGAATGGTAAGTGTGACTTTGTTTTCCTTTTCAAAAATGTCTTCTTATGTACTATAGAGAACATATATTGTTAAATAAACCATTGTCCACCTCTAATGAAAGTTTGTATAAATAGAGCTTTATTCACAAAAGCCATGAAGAAACTATGAAAAGCTATGAAGAGGCCATGTTCATTACCAGCTAATTTGGTAGACAAGTTATTTTGACCAAATGGGATGACACTATCCACAAATGATAAAAGTCTGAGAAATCATAAATGTCAACAGTAAGTAAATATAAATATAAAACTGTTGTAAACATACTGTTATCTAACAAGCAGGGCATTATAAGGCATTTTGTGAATGTTTTTATATCAATTTCTACTGACAATGCAATTCCAAAAGAAGAGAAAGAGATAAAAGAAGAAAAAAGGTACATACACAAATAGAGAGATTATTTATCGGTGTGGGAGAGAGGGAGGGACGGACAGAAAGAGAGAAAAACAAATAGGCATTCTATCAAGTAAGTTATATTTAATATCTATAAGAAGATATTATAGTAATTGGATTTACTTTTTCTCATAAAGATGTTCCAATGGTTGATCCACCAAATCCTTGCACAGCTCATACAAATTGGTAATGTGCTACAAAATTATCAAATAGAGTATAACTTAAAATCTTCAAACAGTGTATCACAGTTAGCTGTAAAAATTGACTTAATATATTGTACTATAAAAATATGAATTGTTAATAATTTGCAGATCAGTAAAGTGTTTACAGATTGTTATAGAAATAACAGTTATTCTTAACAGTTATTAAGCATTTGTAAGGTGTAGATTTTCTACTGAACATTATGATTTTGTACTTTTTTCAGTTAAGCAGATATCCTCAATGTATCTGATTAAATATTGCAAATCCGTATTTTAGATAAAAACATAAAGATGAAAACTGAAACGGAATAAACATAAATATTTTGTTTTTGTATTCTACCTCAGGGTTGTCAACAGCCAGTTTGTTTTTTATCAGCTCCTTACGGACATTAAATTTGTTTGTGACAACATTTACACTTTGAAGCAAAGAACGTTTGACTAGTGGGTCAAGCCACATTGTGTTTCCAAGACTGCAAAAATAGTTTGAATAAACAGAAGTGGTTAAGTCAAAAATAAATAAATAAATAAATATATTTTCTATTAAAATTTAAGAAATATGAGAAAAATATTAATAGAATGAATTAAAGAAGACAACTGCAAAATGTCCTCTCATTAGTATTAATTAAAACTTTTTTATTTATAACTTTTTTCACTCACATTTATATATAAATTTTAAAAGTCAAAAACATTTAGTCTTTGCATTCATCTTCTTGCACTTGCTATTATCCTGCTATAGTTATTAGAAATAAATGGTTTTTAATAACAAATAAAAGAGGGACTTATATAAACCATGATTATGTGTCTTTTAAAGATTACCCCATCCAAACAAAAAAACAAACAAAAAGTAACAGTAAAAAAATATAAACACAATACTGAATAAATCAATAAAATAGATTTTTGTTTTATTAAAAAATTGTTGTTTTTACCTCAATACAATTTGTCCATCAAGCCGCCATTCATCATCTGACTTCTGTGATGTGATCACACTGAGCTGGTCAATAATGAACCTGCTAACCTGTCAAGTAAGTAGTTTAAATATACACATCAAACTGCTGTCAAGTAAGTAGTTTAAATACACATCAAACTGCTGTCAAGTAAGTAGTTTAAATACACAAACTGCTGTCAAGTAAGTAGTTTAAATACACATCAAACAGCTATCAAGCAAGTAGTTTAAATACACACCAAACTGCTGTCAAGTAAGTAGTTTAAATACACATCAAACTGCTGTCAAGCAAGTAGTTTAAATACACATCAAACTGGTGTCAAGCAAGTAGTTTAAATACACAAACTGCTGTCAAGTAAGTAGTTTAAATACACATCAAACTGGTGTCAAGCAAGTAGTTTAAATACACATCAAACTGGTGTCAAACAAGTAGTTTAAATACACAAACTGCTGTCAAGTAAGTAGTTTAAATACACATCAAACTGGTGTCAAGCAAGTAGTTTAAATACACAAACTGCTGTCAAGTAAGTAGTTTAAATACACAAACTGCTGTCAAGTAAGTAGTTTAAATACACATCAAACTGCTGTCAAGTAAGTAGTTTAAATACACATCAAACTGCTGTCAAGTAAGTAGTTTAAATACACAAACTGCTGTCAAGTAAGTAGTTTAAATACACAAACTGCTGTCAAGTAAGTAGTTTAAATACACATCAAACTGCTGTCAAGTAAGTAGTTTAAATACACATCAAACTGCTGTCAAGTAAGTAGTTTAAATACACATCAAACTGCTGTCAGGTAAGTAGTTTAAATACACAAACTGCTGTCAAGTAAGTAGTTTAAATACACATCAAACTGCTGTCAAGTAAGTAGTTTAAATACACATCAAACTGCTGTCAAGTAAGTAGTTTAAATACACAAACTGCTGTCAAGGTTTTAAATACACATCAAACTGCTGTCAAGTAAGTAGTTTAAATACACATCAAACTGCTGTCAAGTAAGTAGTTTAAATACACATCAAACTGCTGTCAGGTAAGTAGTTTAAATACACAAACTGCTGTCAAGTAAGTAGTTTAAATACACAAACTGCTGTCAAGTAAGTAGTTTAAATACACAAACTGCTGTCAAGTAAGTAAACAAACTGCTGTCAAGTAAGTAGTTTAAATACACATCAAACTGCTGTCAAGTAAGTAGTTTAAATACACAAACTGCTGTCAAGTAAGTAGTTTAAATACACATCAAACTGGTGTCAAGCAAGTAGTTTAAATACACAAAACTGCTGTCAAGTAAGTAGTTTAAATACACATCAAACTGCTGTCAAGTAAGTAGTTTAAATACACATTAAACTGCTGTCAAGTAAGTAGTTTAAATACACATCAAACTGCTGTCAGGTAAGTAGTTTAAATACACACCAAACTGCTGTCAAGTAAGTAGTTTAAATACACAAACTGCTGTCAAGTAAGTAGTTTAAATACACATCAAACTGCTGTCAGGTAAGTAGTTTAAATACACAAACTGCTGTCAAGTAAGTAGTTTAAATACACATCAAACTGCTGTCAAGTAAGTAGTTTAAATACACATCAAACTGGTGTCAAGTAAGTAGTTTAAATACACATCAAACTGCTGTCAAGTAAGTAGTTTAAATACACATCAAACTGCTGTCAAGTAAGTAGTTTAAATACACATTAAACTGCTGTCAAGTAAGTAGTTTAAATACACATCAAACTGCTGTCAGGTAAGTAGTTTAAATACACACCAAACTGCTGTCAAGTAAGTAGTTTAAATACACAAACTGCTGTCAAGTAAGTTTTTAAATACACATCAAACTGCTGTCAAGTAAGTAGTTTAAATACACAAACTGCTGTCAAGTAAGTAGTTTAAATACACATCAAACTGCTGTCAAGTAAGTAGTTTAAATACACATCAAACTGCTGTCAAGTAAGTAGTTTAAATACACAAACTGCTGTCAAGTAAGTAGTTTAAATACACATCAAACTGCTGTCAAGTAAGTAGTTTAAATACACATTAAACTGCTGTCAAGTAAGTAGTTTAAATACACATCAAACTGCTGTCAAGTAAGTAGTTTAAATACACAAACTGCTGTCAAGTAAGTAGTTTAAATACACATCAAACTGCTGTCAAGTAAGTAGTTTAAATACACAAACTGCTGTCAGGTAAGTAGTTTAAATACACATCAAACTGGTGTCAAGCAAGTAGTTTAAATACACATTAAACTGCTGTCAAGTAAGTAGTTTAAATACACAAACTGCTGTCAAGTAAGTAGTTTAAATACACATCAAACTGGTGTCAAGTAAGTAGTTTAAATACACATCAAACTGGTGTCAAGCAAGTAGTTTAAATACACAAACTGCTGTCAAGTAAGTAGTTTAAATACACATTAAACTGCTGTCAAGTAAGTAGTTTAAATACACATCAAACTGCTGTCAGGTAAGTAGTTTAAATTCAAGTAAGTAGTTTAAATACACAAACTGCTGTCAAGTAAGTAGTTTAAATACACATTAAACTGCTGTCAAGTAAGTAGTTTAAATACACAAACTGCTGTCAAACTGCAAACTGTGTCAAGTAAGTAGTTTAAATACACATCAAACTGCTGTCAAGTAAGTAGTTTAAATACACATCAAACTGGTGTCAAGTAAGTAGTTTAAATACACACAAACTGCTGTCAAGTAGTAGTTTAAATACACAAACTGCTGTCAAGTAAGTAAGTTTAAATACACATTAAACTGCTGTCAAGTAAGTAGTTTAAATACACATCAAACTGCTGTCAAGTAAGTAGTTTAAATACACATCAAACTGCTGTCAAGTAAGTAGTTTAAATACACATCAAACTGCTGTCAAGTAAGTAGTTTAAATACACAAACTGCTGTCAAGTAAGTAGTTTAAATACACATTAAACTGCTGTCAAGTAAGTAGTTTAAATACACATCAAACTGCTGTCAGGTAAGTAGTTTAAATACACATCAAACTGCTGTCAGGTAAGTAGTTTAAATACACAAACTGCTGTCAGGTAAGTAGTTTAAATACACAAAACTGCTGTCAAGTAAGTAGTTTAAATACACAAACTGCTGTCAAGTAAGTAGTTTAAATACAATCAAATTGCTGTTATCAACATTAGCTGTTATTCGTTTAAATATAAAATAAACTGCTGTGATAAGTAATTAGTTAAAATATGCATTAAACTGTTATTACGAACATTCATTGTTATAATAATTAGTTCAAATAGATATTAAACTAACTATGAACATCCACATTATAAACATTAAACTTCATGATTATCTACTGTGAAATAATGACACTTGAAGATGTTTTACATGATAATACAGCAAAGTAAATAAACCCTTTGTATAGGACAGTGATGAAAGATTAGACTGTAAAAACAGATAGCATCTCTTACAATAGAATGAATTCTGCCATACTTTAGAGTTTTAAAATGTTTGCTCGCTCTCTCTCTCTCTCTCTCTCTCTCAACACACACAAACACACAGGCATGTATGTACATGTGTGTTTGTGTGTGTGTGTGTGTGTGTGTGTGTGTGTTCAGTATAATTTATAAGATTTCTTACATTTGGTGTCCACTCTGTATCCTTGTCCATTGGTCTGATGTGAGCAAGGAACACTTCCACAGCCTGTAAAACATGTTAATCATAGACTGATACACAAACTCGTACAAATAATAACAAATAATTTGCAACTGCCAGTTGTGTACAATTTAATCATAAAATTATTTTGGAAAAATAAAGGTAAAATATTTAGCAATAGTAATATTTTATTTATTTTAAGGTAAACAAGATAAAAATAAATGTAAATAGGCCAAAGTACTTACCTGATAAGGATAAGCTGCTAGTTCATCAGGTAAATTCCACAAATCCTTAATACAAATTTCATCTTTCTTCCCATCATCCACAAAAAATACCTGCATCAAAAAAACTTTTTGAATTTATTTTGAATTAAAAATAAATAGGAACTTTGTAATTACAAGATTAAAAAAATTATAACATTATTTTATATTATTGAAAGAAAATAAAAAAGAATAAAATAGTAATTATTACTGTATAAACATAAATTGTCATTTTTAATTCAGATTTTATATTGTATGTGTGCGTTATCAAATGTTATATCTAATTATTTTAAAGTGACACAAATAACAAACATCTCCATATAGGCATTTGAATAAAATTAAAGTATTTGTAAGAATTCAGAGTTTAAGTTACCTTGGCTTTGTCATTTGGTCCATCATCTTTTGTTTCCAAATCAAGAATTTTAACTCTGTTAATAACAAATGTTCAGAATATATGTATTTACCTATATTAGGAAAAGTTCATTAAATTGTAGTTGAAAGTCCAAACTACAATACAAGCAATTAAAAAACACTTATACAATTACAAAATTTGTTTAAGATGAAAAGGTAACAACCTATCCTCCCAAAAAAAATACCAAAACCAAAACAAAATAACAAATTCTAACAAATGACTACAAGTAGTAGTCAGTTATATTTTTCTTTCCTAGATTTTTAAAATATTTTTTTGAAGAGGTGGTGGATTTTTAAATGGTCCTATGATTTGTTGTGTACATATAATTTGTACAAATTTTTTCCTATTGTTTTATTATGTCAACTGGCCAAATACTGTGATCCAGAGTAAATAAAATGCCTATATCTCTAAAACTACATACAACACTGATTCAACCAAAGTGCTATTTTGTATTAATACTGTAAGTAATAATTTAAGTGGTTATCAATTTTACCACTATAAATACAGATGTTTTAGCCTAAAACTAATAATTTATTATTTAAAAAATATATAAATAAATAAATAAAAGTTAAAATATTCATAGCCAACTGTCTGGTGATGAATTTAAATAAATTCCTGAATAAAGGAATGAAAATGAGAACAAAATATAAATTCACAAGAATGTGTTAATTTAACTAAGTAAAAAAAAAAAATTCCGGACATTGCAGGATGAACATGTATAATGTTAACTGATCACCTGTGGTAAGATTTATGTTGATCACGCAGAGCATACAACATTCCTCTTTTGATGTCAGCTGAAAAGAAAATGTTCAGGATATTTAACAATTGTTTATTAACATTTATTTTGTTTTGTTTTGGTTTAGAAAACATCAGTATTTTCAACAACTGTGCTTAATAAATATATATATTTAAATTAATCGATAACTGAAATTATTAGGTTGTCAATAAAAATCAATACTTTCAATGATGATGTCCCAGTAAAACTAATTCTTACAGGAAAAAATTATTATGACAGGAAATAAAACCACAAAATAAAATAATTTTTTTTGTTACTTTTTTCCTATCTTTAACCATTTATATGAGTATGTTATTTTAAAACAGTGGCTACACATATTTTTCTGCAACTAGTAGCTTCAAAATCTCTCTCTCTCTCTCTCTCTCTCTCTCTCTCTCTCTCTCTCTCTCTCTCCCCCCCCCTCTCCCTCTCCCTCTCCCTCAAAGTATTATGGGTTTAAAAGAAGTAAATTATTACTAGGGTGCTGGCAGTTCTTTCCCACATGGAAATACTGAGCCATTGCCATGAGCAATTCCAGGTAGATACCAGTGAAGTCTGTTATCTTTCCATCTGGATGTCTGTGTTCTAACAGTCGCATGTAAAAATGACTAGCATCCTCTATATGATTCAGTCGCACCTGCAAAAATTAAAAAAATGTTAACAAGGAGAAACAAATAATTTTCTTTATAAGGGAGTTTCTGTTACAAGTGAAATAACAAAAAAAATACAATCCCAAAATTATCTTTTTTCAGCACTAAAGTTAAAATCATGTAGCTTAATTTTCAGATTTGTTTCTTGTACAGACCTTCACTTCTCCACTAGAAGGAAGTTTGATGTTACTCAGGTCAGTTACAGCATCTTCTCCTGGTATCACAACATGTCTGTCTTTACATTCATTCTCCTTACTGAAAAATATTCCATAAAAACAATGTTTAACTTAGACAATAGACACAATCACTAATTAATTAGCTTATTACAGTTACCTGCAAATACAATTATCTTTATAATACTATGGAATAATAAATAACATTCTCATAACTCTTGTTCAAAACCAGAAATAAATATTTCACATCTACAGCATTTTTCATAACAGAGGTGTTACATTATCTGCATATGAAAGTTGCAGTTTTATAATATGTTCACTCATTATAACAATCTTTATGTACAGCTGATCTACAAGACAGATGATGAGAAAATGTTACGTCTTATTCAGCAAATACAATTACTGAGTTGTCTTTAAAAAAACATTTAACAAATGTTTTCTTTGCCACTATTCGAAAATAGGCTAATAAAAACACAATAAAAATTTAAAAAGTAACCAAAAACAATAATAAAAACAACACACACAGGAAGAAAGGAATACTTAAGCTTAAACACATACTTAATGCAGGTTCCAAAAGCCTTAAGATACACGCACAATTTTCTGTTTTTATCTTCATCTTGTCCCTGTTAAAATAAAAAAATACGCTGACATTTCCAGTAACTAGGAAACACTTTGTAACACTTTGTAACAGTTGTTTAGTTTCTGTAAAATAACAACAAAAACAACAAAAAGGTAATTATTTTGTTTAATATTATACAGATTTATACGGAAAAGAAATAAGGCATGATGGTTATAAAAAAACTTAATGCTTCTTGCATTGATTACTAAATTGTCATTAAATTTATCTGCTCTTTCTTTAAAATTAATAGATTCTGTATTGTGGATATACAAAACAAACCCCAGAATAAATAATGAATATGAAACAATAAATGCAAGTCAATACCGCCTGTATGCCAGAAACCAAAGCACCCAGCTGGGACGGAATCTTGCATTGACTGCGCTTCAGAAATTTCATCAAACTCTTTATTTTCTTACAGTCCTCATCTTCTGCTACAATGATGTGGGAAGTTACCAGTCTTGGGCTCTGTGCAAGTCAATTAATAAAATTAATGAATGGTTACAGCTACCAGATGTCTCTCTAATGCTTGACTGTCTCATTATTTTGCATTGTTGTTGTTAATGAGATACAAATGAATGAATCCACTCTGACTGACTAAAGGAAACTGTGTTTTTACAGATACAAGTGTTATGTTCGGGTTGAGTATTTAGAAATAATATTGAAAACCTTTTACAAATCTAGATTACTGTTATACACAAGCAAACAGATATGAAATAAAGTTAGTTTACTTACAAAAGAGAGATATCATCAACACATATTTAACACTTTATAGCAAATAGACATAATTTTTTTAAATGTTAATTTCAATTTATTTTTATATTTCTGAAATACAGATTTATATAATAAAAACAAAATGAACAATAATTCCTGACATCTGTTTGTTTTTAAATAATTAACAAATTTAAGCAAATATATTATTATTAAACTAACACATAACAGAATGTAGTGCTGCAATATGTACATTTTCAGCTGAAGTGAGATCTCTGAAGTAATTAGACATTGAACCAAGTCGAACTCCAAACTTTATTTTTGTGGCTGGAAGATCAAAATGAACCACTGCAGTAGCATCCACAATTGCCAGGTCCATCAAACAGTCATCATTTGTTACTACAGACAAAGAACAAAAATCATTAATAATACATTTTTCTTTTTTAACAGAAAAACTGATCTACGATGGCTGTAAATCCACTTGGCAGTGACAGTATGGTATATTTTTGTATCTAATTAAAACATAATTATAGAAAATAAAAATATTAAATATTAAATTAAAACAACAACAAACCAAAAAAAAAATTTTTTTAAATGTGACTGTGTATTGTAATAAGCAACATATGAGGATGCAATTTCAAAAATTGTTTATGATAAAAGCAGTTTGAAAATCATCATCTATTAATATTGTATCTTTAAAGACATATGATCCGATTTGTTAATTATTTTTCTAAAAGAACAAATTATTAGCCCATGGATAAAGAGCACTGGCCCCAGCTGTCAGGCTATCATATTCTAGAAAACCAGCATTTAAAGAAACCTGTAGAAAAACAAAATTAATTATCTTTTTGTGTTGTTAACAAGGTTTAGAAAAAATATAAAAACAAATAAATAAATAAATATATAAATAAATAAATAATATGGTTTAGTATCTAGAAAAATAAGAAGAAATAAAGTAAAAATGTGTATAACTGTATGCAAATTTTAACAGTTCTGTCTTACCAAGGACAATGTATGATTCTAGACAGTCCAGGGTGGTCCACTGCTGTACTGTTTTCTCCAGGACATGTGACTTGGATTCTGAATCAACAGTCAGACAAAGAACCCCTGCTGTTGATAACGCCTGAAAACAAATTAACTTGTTTAACACTTGAACAAAAAGCTTGCTGAATATTTACAATAATAATCTATTTTGTCTGAAAAGCTTATAAGTGTTTGTCCAAACAGTTTTATTAGAGAAGGTAACAGTTATTATGTTTGTGTTGTTTTTCATTTATTTAATATTTAAAACAATTTGTTTACAGAATTGACAAATATACATTTGGTAGTGTATTTGTGTATAAATAGTTCTATGTCTATGTGGACAATTTACCTGCTCAATGCATGCAACATCATCATTTTGTGATGTGCAAATAATAATCTTTTCTCCTGGTTTTCCAATTTCTTTAATTACAGAACTGACAGTGGCAAGATGCTGTATACTCAAACACAAATGAACAACCTATAAAAGTTAAAAGTGCACAGAGTAATTATCAGAAAAACTCAAGAATTAGTAAAATGTTGTGGGAAAAACAAACAAAAAAACTCTACTTAGATGGATTAACAGAAAAACAGAGTACAAACAGATTGAAGATCATAATTAAGAGAAGTAGGTTAATGAAAACAGATATATCGAATCTCTTCAGTGATGACACACATGATACCAAGCTTGTTACCTGCTTCACTTTGCCATACACAGCTGCCTCAAACAGTGATGTTACCACAATGAGAGGCTCACTCATGAATGACTTGATGAATGATTCAATACCAAGAGTCCACTGAGAGCCAAACAAAACCAACTGAGTGGTCAAAGACTGAGACTTCTTGTGTTTACGAGATTCACCAAATATAGACATCACACTTTGAATCTGAAACATTCAATAACTGTTACACATCTCTTTGATACTAATGAAATACATGTTTGTGTGTGTGTCTGTGAGTGTGTTTAAAATTATGCTTGTGTTTAGACAGATGAGCATGTAAAGTTAACAAGTCATATACATATCTAAAACTCAAATTATCGCATATAAAATCTGTTTGGATATTACCTCTGAAGTAAATTCTTCTGTCAAAATGTCTGCCTCATCTAGGACCTGTAACAAAAGCAACACTTGAACCAACAGAAATGCTTTTAAGAGATAAGAGTGTGTGCAATCTGATTGTTAACATAAATAATGTCCAAACTTATGCAAAATCCTCTAGAAAGGTTTATAAAATATATAAAATCAAAAACTAGCAGTTAAAATGTTACCCAGATGTAAAAATGTTAAAAGATGTATGCCCAGAGAGTGGAGAGATTTGACAAAGCAAGGACAATGTACACATAAAAGATCTCTTACTGCCCACTGAAAAGAGTAGCCTCTGAAGTGATGGAGCAGTGTTGTTTTCTCACAGTTATCATTATAAACCATACAACAGCATTATTTAAACAACAACAATATACAAAAATATTAACCAAGTGACCATTTAACCAAATGACAATTTAATTGAATGATAAAAGCTGTTAACCAAATGACAGTTTAATTGAATGATAAAAATGATTTACCAAGTGACATAGTCTGTTTAAATTTGTACTCTTCATCTCTATCATGCGGAGGAGACAGGGTGGTGTAGCTATCAGCACTTCACAGCCATTTATAAGTGAAATCTGAAATTAGCATTTGTAAATATTACAACTCCAGATTGTCTCTGGTTTACATAGAGACACACATAGCAGACATGAGGGACCTAAGCATAAGTAGGTACTGGCAGTGGGGTATGGAAAAAATGTGACCAGGAAGAAATGGCATTGTGCAGATTAAGAAAAAAATGTCACCTTAATTATTTTTTCTGTAAAGTTGCTTTAAAAAAATTTAAAAGTACTTTTGAAAATACAATTTATTCATGCAATATTGTTGCCGATATAATTGGTCAAAGTGCTAAAAGTTCAGATTTTGTCCACGTTCCTCCACTCCTAAATCCCTTTTATAAAATAAGAAAACAAATACATGGAAATGAAAACCATTATGTGTTCTTTTAAATAGTGATGTTTTTTATTGTGTGTTAAACCAGTCCTTTGTATGAGTGTTAAACGGGGTGGGGGTAAATGCAATTAACAGCTTTGAGTAAAAAGTCCTAAAATAGCGTTGCTCCCTAAACGCCTGGCTTTTCTATGTGAAAATAGCTTCAATGTTATTTTTAGCACTGATAGGAGGGTCAAAGTTCGTACTTTCTAACAGTGTGCATGTCGTCGCTGGGAATGGTTTATATCCAAAAATGTAATTTTTCTTGCCTTCAAAGCAATTTAAAAAAAGACTGGCTGAAAATAAAACCTACATTCGCGGGATCAAATGACGTAGAGAAACTCTGCATTTGAAAGTAGAACGTGCTTAGCGAAATTACCATGAAATTACGTTTTCTACAGAGCGAAATCGCCGCAGATTTTATGAACAGCTTGAATGGTCTGGCGCTGTTTAAAATGATTATAATTATATGTTGCTTATATTTTTAATAACTTGTTGGCTGTATCTTTTTCTTTAATGTTCCTATTTTTAGCATATACACTATAGGACATGCATAGCAAAATTGCCATATTTTATGTGCAACTAAAAAGAACTGGAGCTATTTGAAATAATTATATTTCTATGTTGATTAAATTTTTATTATCTAGTAGGATGCAGGTTTTATTATATGTTATGACTTTTACTCAATATAATATTAATACGTTCTGAAATAAACGAATTAACATTGTGTTTGCCAATTACTGTCAACAATGGTCAGGTAACTTGTCTGCTGTCTATCACAGCAAGTACAAAGCTAAGAACATTATTTTATGTCTGCTTCAGATGACAGACTTATCACACCTGTGTCTTTAATTGCCACTAGTCTCGTGATTACATACATTTTATTGTCTCTAATTAATACCTGCAACACCTTTCTGAAATAGACTCCAAGGATTAGCTGGGTTTATGTATTGCTGAGGATTATAGCTGAACATCAAATGCTTGTAGTACTTTTAAGTAACATTTAGATATACATGATATATACACATCACAGTATCTTAACTTATTACTACTAATTATTTAATAGAGTGAAAATTCAAGCTGCTTATGTAAATAAAGTTGTGCTGTTCTATATAAAGATGTTTGACCCATATCAATTAGGGTTCTTTGTTAAATTTTTTTAAATGTTACATTTAACTATTTTAAAATGCAATGACTTTAGAATAAAATGCATCTGAAGTTCAAACATATGTTAAGCTATAAATAAAAAATTATTAATAATAAAAAAAGAAGCAAATTAAAAAAAAAAAAGTTCTTTCAATGACTGCTGCAATGGCAGATCAGCTGCTCTTTAAACTATAAAAAACAACAAATAAATGTTAAATTCTAATTAATTCTTGAAGACACTACCCTGACTTCTTTTCTCAAATTTTGGGGCTTATAGTGCCAGAAAATACATGGTTGCTGTGGACCAAGCTGTGCACTGACTCACATTTTTACTTCAAGTTGAAAAGGTCATTTTTTATGGGCTTGGCAGAAAAAAAAAAAGAAAAAAAAAAATATTTTTTATTAAAAATGTTAGATTCAAGTATGTCATTTGAAAGATCTTGAAAAACTGTTCACTGCAGTTGTTGAATTTTTCAAATAAGACCAAAACTGAAACCACAGTGTCTGTCTGCATGTTTAGTCATTTTGGGAGCATTCTGTCGCATGTTAGAAGATTTTGGCATGTTTAGCATGTTATTGTGGACACACATACAAACATACAGGTCTGAAAAAAATGAGCTCATTTAACAAGTTGGTCCTAGCACTCTTGTTGATTTTAAGTCTTTTGTATCAGTTGTTTTTTCAAACTACAGTCAGCCTTTTCTGATGATCTGCCAAAATATGGTTGAAGACAGAAAAAATACCCGTTGTACCAATTTGTTTATATCTTTTGAACTGCTGGAGATAGTCATAAATTTTGGTGTGCTTTGTTTCTTTTTGCTGCAGCTTTCATTTTGTGCTATTATTCTTGCATACTATATGAAATTAAAGTCAGAAAAATCTTGCCTGCCAGTATGTCATTATTGGGACCATGAAAACATAGAGAATATGAAATAACATACATTAATATAAATAAACTAGAAACATTCCAGACACACCACATTTTCATATACTACAGACGTGTAATAAAAAATATACTGTACAATATAACAATAAAATAAATATACAGCAAAAAAATTTCAATGACATTTATTAACATGCTGTTCAAACACTGCTCACAGTTTGCATTTCATCTGCTCAAAATTATGTAACTACAAAACAGAAAGATGTTAACAGGAATGTTGTCAAGGTATGTGCAAAATGACATATAAGAGGAAATGTGTTGTGAGGATCTTCTGGATAAAAATTCAACATTTTTACATATCAAAACAGAAATAACAAATAAAAATCATTCTTGATCTAACAAGTTGTTTCATAATTTATTTTCCATTACAGAATTAAAAGACTAATAACAGTGTTTATGTTCTAGTTAGTCAAAAGTGAAAACGACAGTTTGAAAAAATAATAAAAAACCATTCTTTTTATGAATGTATTAAAATTAAAATATAATAAATTAATCATAAAAATAAAACAAAATTCTTATGAAAAACAAAGGATGCGATGTTAAAGTAACTTATGCTTCACATTATGGTATTTAAATGTTGTAACTTATTTCTGTTATTTATTGTATGAAGCTGATACAAAATGGAATAAATATATCATTATTCATTTCTTACCTCATTTTCAGCTTCACGTCCACCAGCATACAAACAAATGATGTTCATATTTTTTCGTCCCTGAACAAACACTGTGTTGCAAAGATCATAGACAAACTCTGCCTTCTTCCATGTTGGAACTAGTATCAACGCTAATGGCTAAAAAAGAATTGAAAATATACATGTGTTTAGGACTGCACTGTGTGTGTGTTATGTGTGTATCTGTGTATAGTGATAAAAAGTTAAGGAAAAGGTACACGTGAAAGCAAAAAACTGATACAATGTTGGTAAATGAATATGAAAAATAAATCTGCTCAGAAATTACCATCCACAATAATGAAAAATCACCACAGGTCTAACAGACAGACACCTGAACAGTGTGAGTAAGTCTGGTTGTACTGTTAAGTAAATGATTGCACAAAAATTTGCTTTTATCAGGGACTAAAGAGCTGAAGTGGATTGACAGACATATTTCAAACACGTGGATTGAGACATGTTTCAAACAGTTGAACATCGCTGGTTATGTTTTCTTTGGTCAAATTCTTAACAGATCAATTAATTTTCTTGGAATTTTATCAGTATTTTTGGCTGGCTATAATTACAAGTTAGAAAGTAATTATACTTTATTTACAATAGTTTAAATATATTGATCTATTAACAAAATTACTAATTCTGGAAAATGAGACTTAACACCTCTAACCTGCTTCACACGAGTACACTCAGCTGACAGGGTAAGCAAGAGGCTTGCAGTTTTAAACTTATATCTGTCAATACTGCTTGAAGGTAAAGAAGAGTTAAAAATATTTAATCACCGTGATTTTTCACTCAGCCTTCAGTGTGTATAAACCTACCTGCTACTGTATCTACTCTGAACATATTATATAATACTGGGATCAGAATAAAACTTTAGTTACCCAAGGCTCAAAGCAAATGATTTCTATTTTGTTGTTCTTTTTCTGGGGTTTTTATTATTTACATTTTTTGGTTTTAGGTATTTGTAGAGGAAAGATGTCTATATATTTTCATGTCACAGGTAGTTAAAACTAAAGGGAAAATCCCAAGCAGAAATACAACAGTTTAAGCCTAAGTCCCTTGATGTTTATTAGCTAATTTATGTCAAGGGCTACTCACCTAAATCAAATGTCTGGTAAGGCTTGAATTAAAATAAACACTGATTTGGAATTCTTATTTTAGATTAAAAACAACAAAATTGAATGAAATTATATTTTAAAAAATGCATTTAAGTAAAAACAAATTCACTGGCTGTGTATTTGTTACCTTGATACGCTTAGATATTCTCTCATCTCTTATTCATGTGGACACAATACAATGTTCTGATAATAAAACTCCAGAATCAGCACTGCAGCAATTTATATTGGAATGACATTCAAGAGCAGTTACTCATAGGTGTGTCATAATAGCATAGTCTGGGGTAAAAACTGTACTTATTACCCCAAAATTGTAACAGTTGGCATATCTGATGTTGGTTAATTTTTCAATAAAGGCATAAAACACTGACTTAAATATTATTTTCATTAAATACAGAAAAAATTAATTACTTAAACAGATATTTTACTCTTGATACAGACCCCGTTACCAGGAGGAACACCAATATACGCTCCAGGTGAGTAGAGCAGATGGAAAATGGCTCGAAGGAAAGCTACTGTTTTTCCTGATCTTGGAGGTGAGATTCCAACAATCGACCTTCCTCTTAAGATGGCAGCCCATGTATAACACTGCACAGCACTTGGAGCATCACCATAAACCTGTTGAAACAGACTGAATTATTTATTAATTTATCATCATATTTTAAAAATAGTATCATGCAGAAAGATACATACACATTTACACTCATTATACATATAAACAATAACAAACCCACACACCTACAGGAAAACTATCACATTCATACATTTCACAGATGTGTGTGTGAGCTGGCAAATGTAAATATGTTGTATAGAATAATTCTTATATGTTTGTTTTTTCATTTGTAGTCAGAATATTATTACTGTTGTAATTTATTATTATTTTATTTTTAAGTAAGAATATAAAAATCAGTTAATCAGACAATATACAGCCGAGCCTGTACTTGCCTTTTCAATTTCTTCTTGAAATGGAAGCTTCTGGCAGTCATCTAATGGCATGGGTTGTGAGATTCCATGAACAACTACACCACGAAATGGTTTTGGTGTGGGGCGATCAGCTCGGTGTAACTGAAATATTAACTTACTAACATGTATGTAATGGACATGGATATTTTATCATTTACATTTTATCAGGAACACAATTATACACTATGAAAACTGTTTTAAAAATATGACTGATTCAAAATAAACTGATAACAAAAAATAAAAATAAAAATTACCTGAGGCAGACCTGTGGGTCTTGCTGCCATTTGTTTTGGACAAATCATTTCCAGCAGTCTGAAAAATACATTCATAATCTTGTATATATATATTCATAGACACTGCTCATTTTCTTTACATTTTCATTTTATTTTAGAAAGGCCACAATCATGTTCTTCATTTAAAGAGAAATAGTGGTATTAAATAAACCCTGCATACATTTTAATTTTTTAATTTTACTATTATTGAGTGAAAACTTGCTAAACAACATTAACAAATTAGATAATCCCAGAAATATTTTAGGGTGTTCACAAAATTTAATATCAAAAGGCACATAAAAATGATACCTGAAGAACAGTTATTGGCTAATATTCAATATTTTCAATATTATTTCCACATTTCAAAAAAAGAATTGTGCATTACTGGCAGTTTAGTGATGGTAGTGATGCTTATTTTTTTACATCTTCACTGTATGCAACAAATGTGGACAAAACACCATATAAAATTAGTTTTATACACTTTTCTCTGAATTACCTGTTAATAAAGAGCTTTATGTGTGTGTGTGTGTGTGTGTGTGTGTGTGTGTGTGTGTGTGTGTGCGCACGCACTAAAAGTACAAAAAAGAACTCCATCTCCATGTATCTCAAACCAAGGGTTATGAATTAAATTTTGGTATAGCATTATTTTTTTTTATTATTTGATGTATAAACTTACTTTTGTCCCTCTGTTTCACCTTTCATTTGTAAGAAGTTGTCAGGGATGTGTGTTGACATAAAGCCATCAGATAATACAGAACAGGTAAAGCTGAAAACAGGCAGATAAAATAATAGAGTAAGATTCAGCAGTTCTAATATAAAAATTTCTAACAAAACCTAGTAATACTTTTCATTTAATACAGATAATATTAACTGCCTGTTGAGTATAGATATATCTCTGCAGTAATTTGCAGTATTTGAGCTCTGCACAGAAATGATTATTACTTGAATTTATTTATTTATTTTAATTTTTTATTTATATATAGTAAATGTATGATAATTGCTACTTCTCATTTAGATGATCCAGAAAGCAGGTCCTTACTAGTAAAGGAATATCATGTACAGTTTCTAAAACGATGTCTATTAACTTCCTTCATAAAAAATTAGGTCAGATTAAATTTAAACCCATTTGAGTTTCAACTATGGCACATGTCAATAATAAAATTTATATATTAATGTCTAGCAATGTCTAATAAAGATAAAATATGGCTGCAAATAATTTTATTTCTGAAATATATTTTAAAAATAAATAAATAAATAAACGTCAGTATGACCTAATTCTTAATATGTTTATATATAATTACCTGTTTCATTTGTGACTATAAAAAATCTGGTTTATTTTAAGTATCTGTTACATTACTATCCAATTTTCTTAGTTATAAAGATATTTTTATGAAAGTAGCTGCAGATAAATACGTAAACAAATGTCCGTTTCCGATTATTTCTACTTCCATTTTTATATTAACAAAATGCAACATAAGACTGAGTACGAAAAAATATTAAAAAAAAAAAAAAATCACAATAAGAAGAATTGAAAAAAAATAACACACACACCATCCCCTGCTGCATATATGGTATAATAGCTATCATTATAATGCCAGTACATGGCTCTTATCTCAGTTTGGTGCTGAAACAAGTAAAGCAGATAAACTAATTTTATAAAATTTATATAATTTACTTCAAATTATTATTTTTTAAAGTTTATTAACTAATGACATTATCAAATATTAAAATGGATTGTAATCTAACATTCTTTAATTTGCTTGGCTGAATTGTTGAAAAGTCGCCGTCTTCAGATGTTTCAGGCTGTATTTACATGAACTGTAGACATGAGTGCTGATAGCAAGTTTTATTTTTATTTTTTTTATACATAGTATGGTAAGTAAAATAATTAAAATTTAAAATAATTAATTTAAAAGTTGTTTTTTTAAAGAAAAGGCAATTAATTTATATTAACTAATATCTAAATAATAGAAACGTCACCTGAAATACATTTATTTGAAAAACAATTAATGTCAATAAGAATGAAGTAACTGACCACAGTCATTTACCAGTTTGTTAAAATTGCGTCTGTGAGAAGTGATCTGTTTTTTTACTTGTTGACTTTCATTATAGAGAAAGTTTGCTCACAAATATCAGTGGATCTAAACAACACAAACATCTTTCTTGCAAATTTTTTTAGAATTTGAAACTTTTCTGAGTGCAGAGAAGCATAAAAGTGGGCCAGTGCTTTACTTTCAAACATCCTCTTTCAAGCGTTGTCGGCTTGCAAATCAATCAGTTCCATCTGCAGTTCTTTGCAAACTATTTCATTGTCATAGTCAAAATAAAACTGTCCCTCGTTGAAATCAGCAAATCGTCTTATAAATTCCTCTTTTAAAGCCATCAACTTGGAACTGTATTTGTCTGAGAATGCTTTAGTAACAGTTCGTGTTTTCCTTCACTAGTCCAACAAGTGTATCTTCTTCATTTGGCCTGTGAAATAACTTTCACAGAAGGTCCATGACGGTGCATGAAACAAATGAAGAAGTCTCCATGCTCTTCTGAAATGTCCTAAACTAGCCGAACCCATGCCTCATTGTCATATAGACAACATAGTTTTGGTTCTTGGAAGGCTCCTCTGGTAACTCATGTATATCTTCCTCAGAATCCTGGACAGATACTAGTTCTGGTGGCTCAGCTTGTAGGCATGCATCTTTGACTTAGACACTGGAACTAAACGGTGAAATTGCTGTGTTTGACTGTTTTTGCCACTTGAAACCTCCCTTGTAGTTCCAACTCATACTTTGCTATGTGTTCTGGTGTTATGTTGAAAAAGTGAATACCTGGAATACTCTTGATGCAGAAGTCCATTATAGCCTCACTGGTCAGAATTGGGTCTGTGCAGGGATGCTGCAAACTGGCCTTTGTCAGCAACCTCTTTACCATCTCCTCACAATTCCTTTGATTTCTGAAAGCTTGTCTCCTGGCACTAGTGTCTTTGGATGACCTGTTTTTTATCCCACTTTGATGAGTGAGGAGTTCAACTTCCTCAGTTTTCCATACACTTCATAATGACTTCTTTTTAGAATGATCACACATTCTCAGGAGAGTAAAAGCTGCAGTTAGCCCTGGAAGAAATACGTTTTCAGTATTGGCCTGCACCTTGAATTCAATATGACAATGTCAATGCTTTCCTAAATATTAAATCTAGCCCTGAAATCCATTCAGTAAAGTTAAACAGGTCAGAAAACTAAAATGGCAGCAGAGTACAGGTATCACTGCCAAAGGCCAACAAGCCTTAGGCATTTGGGTCAAATTTTCAATATTAATCAATTAATCAATGTTTAAAAAAACAGTTAATCAGTGTCAAGGTAGACTTGTTCACACTCTGTGCCAAAGACTGGGTGTACAAATACATCACTGGATGAAGACTGGGTTGTTCTGTAGTTGACTGAAACCTTGTTTAAAACCATTGGCAAGGCCATTTGACAGGATAATATAACTTAATAGGTTTTATGAAGAAAACATTATACTTACATATCAACATCTGATTTTGAAGCTTCAGATTGTCAAAGAAATTCAGATCAAGAAAATTCTTTGTCTTAAACTTCTAACTGCCATGTGCTCATTGTAATGCACTGTATCAATCATCCATGCAGGTATGCATCTTTAAATCTATATTGTGGCTAAAAAAAATGGTTACACCTCTTACATGTTTTAGTTAAAATGTGGGAGCTTAAATTTCAAGAAAGGTCATCTGAAGGTCAATTTCAATGTCATAACAAAGGTCAATGTACCACAACATTCTCCAATCTGAACAATAATTGCAGATTTGGAATCCTGCCATATTGCCTTTTCAACAATACCAATTTTATGAAGATTGGCCCAGTAGTTCCTGAGATATGGAGATTCAAAGGTTGGTGGTCACACTCATTTTGGCAGAAAATCTCAATATTGGGGGGGGGGTCGTATCTCCCACACCACTGGTTGAACTGGCCTAAAATTTTGAATTTGGTGCTGTCGGATCCCAATCAACAAGAATACCAAGTTTCATAAAAATCTTTTTCAGTAATAGTGTCTTTGAGTGACACAATAGACAACAATTAATCTGTAATTTCAAAGCTTTCATCAATTCCTGACGTAAATGAGTAACAGCAATATTCTGAAGATCTGTACTCTCATCTGAAGTAATAGAAAATCACTGAAAACTACCAACACCTGCTAGCAGCTGTTCTTGTATATTTACTTCAATTGCATCTATGTGACAAACAGTAGTTCTTTGTGACAGATATGGTTTCTACTTTTGATTTAACTTCAGGACACACAACACATCAACCATACAATCTTTAATAAATTCTGCTTCTGCAAATGATTTGTTTTGCCGTGCAATTTTACTGGCCAATACAAAACTTTTTTCTGCAGTTCTTGCATCCAAAGTTAGCCTGTTTGGTTTGAAAGTGACATTTCAAATGGTATTCCTTGAACATGTCAACTGTTTCACAACAAATCAAACATAAGGCTTTAATTCCAATGTCAGTAAAGAAATATTTTTCAGTCCACTCCTTGTTAGAAACACGGCATTTGTCTTTAATTTTTTGCTTTTTAGATAGTTTCAAACAACTCATTTTGGGTAAATTTTGTCAGACAGTAAAAGGTGATCTAAAATAATAAGTCAGTCCTTGGAAGGCAGATGAGAACTCTAGATATACATGTAGAGTTGTAGGCTATTCTAGACTAGAGTCTCATGTAGACAACAGAAATCTCGTGCGAATCAGAAATTAAATTCTACACGGTTTTTGAGTTATGTGCCTGCTGTGGCAAGAGCACTGATAATAAGTGTTATGCTCACAAACAAGTGAACTATTTTTAGATCACTAGATCTAACCCTGTTTCATCTTGAAAAACAAAGATCTATAAGCCATAAAATTATAGATCTACAGTAAGGACATTAAATCAATGATTTTTAAAGTTTTCTTCAATGGTTAAAACAATTTACTAACATTTTATCGCCAAATAACTTAAGTATAGAACTTGATATCAAGGTTCATAAAACCTTTTGGCTGGCTGCATGCAGCCCATGCACTGTAGTTTGCTCACACCTGGGTTAAACACATACTGCTAGGTAAATAAGATGCTACTATATAAAGAGCTAACTGTCTTAACACATTTCAGTGGATTTTTTTTATGAAAAACAAGAACCTTAAAAGTCTTATGACAGTTACACATTTTTAAATAACATAGATATTACCCTTTTTTGAAAACCAAAAAATAACAACAAAAATAATATAATTAGAAAGAATTTCAGTTACTTTGAATCAGTGTTTGAAAGTTTGTTCTCCACTGGTTTTGTCTGCTTGTCTTCAGCAAAGTTTGGTCTTCTGCCTTTAATAACAGACTGCAGCTCTGGACTGGACTTCAGGTCCTCTGTTGCAAAAGATATATCTTTTTCTTTTACAGGTGATGCCTCTAACCTTTGTTTTTCTGTTACATGTGTAAATGAGATGGTTTTCTCACTGACAGGTTGCATGCATGTAGTTTTCTGTGTCACGGTTATTGTACCTGCTTCTAATGAGGTAACAGATTCAGTTTCTAACATTTTATTCCCTAACAAAGATGTATGACTTTCCACTGATTTATTTCTATCTAATAAAGCTGTTGGGATTTTGTTTATAACTGATGATCTAGTGGGCTCTGTTGGCTTAGATGGATTCTCAGCATTTTTGGATTTTACACAACACTGTGATAAATTAAATGTCATATTTGTTTTATCTCCTGATCCTTTATTTCTTTTCTCTGAAGCATTAAAAAAACCTTGAGTAATCACGTTTAACAAAGAATTCACTGACTCCTCAATGTTGTTGTCAGAAATATCTTGTGTCTCATTACTGGAATCTTTAAAATGCTTTTCAGCATCTTCAAACTTCTGCTGTTCTTTGACATTGGTATTAACCTGACTGCTTTGAATCAGATGTATCAGTCTCTGACCTCTCCCCAATGACTTTGTGGGGCAGACTGTTAACTTCTCTGCACAATTTGAATTTGAAATAAGTTTTGATGGATTAAAATTTTGCACTCTGCCAGTATTTTTATCTAGTGGTCTTAAATCACTTTGACTGCTCGACCTGATGCCCCATCCTGATAGACCTGTGCCAGTCTGGTTAGGAATTTGACCTGAATGAGAAGATTGAAATCTCTGTCCTCTTCCCAAACACGAAACCATTTCAGCAGCTTCTGGTGAGTTCTTGTTAATAGACATTATACCATCTCCCTCAGGTTTTGAATGTATGTTTATATTATCTTGACTTGTTGGCATTCGTCCTAAAAATTCTTGCCGTTCTGTAAATTGTGATTTATTCATATCTTTATATGATGTATTACTAATTTCTCTTTCAGACTTTGTATTGTCACTTTTACTGAACTGGCATGCTGAATGCAAATGATCCTTTCTTTTAACCAGACCACTTGACCTCTCTGTCATTGCTGCTGCTGCAAGAATTTCTCCTCTTCCCATTTGTTTAGGTGAAACAGGATATTTGTTATTCTGAAATATATTGCTAATCTGGAGTGTTTCAAGTGAAGATCTATTCAGAACATCTTTTATAGTCTCACTCTGATAACCTTTTTCAGTAGGTAATGTTGGATTCTCATAGAGAAGATGTTCAGACAGAGGAATAGCTGTTGAATCTACCTCTCCTCCTTCACCACCCATCTGCTGACCTTCATTAGACAAACAGGAAGCTACAGTAGGATTAATTTTCAATTCTTTCTTCAAATTCAGTTTATTAAGATCACCAGCAGGCAGAGTTTTCAATCTGACAGAGGCATCAGAATCATAACCTGACATGAAACCTGGTATTTCTCTTCTTACACCAGATGTATTTAATGCAGTGTAATTATCTTTGTCTGAATCAGACTGTTTTAACTTTTTCTGTTTTAAGTACTCATCTACTGTTCTGTTCATGTGTCCTGTAGATACAATTATTTTCTGTGGAACAGAGTCTGAAAATTGAAAACAAATATATTTATAATATGATGAACACCTATACCCAATAACATAATCTTTAATATTACTTATTATTAATCATATATTATTATATATTTTATTTAGAAGCACTTTAAATATTATTTATTATCTTTTATAATGAAGTAATCCATTATTTGATGGGCTGTTATTAATTGCAAAGCAACTGCCATGAACAGGTATGCAGATACAAATCACCTTTAATATTATTTGTAAGAAGAAGGAAAATGACATTTTTTTGACAGTTGAGGAGAGATTCTTGATATTTTAGGACTGAAATTATTTTTGCTTACCAGTCACTCTTAAAAAAAATATTCAGTTTAAAGTACGTGTAGTTGTTCTCAGTCTTACTCTTGAATTAACTGGTTACTTATTTTATTTGGTTACAATATTATAAAATTTAGAAAAAAAGCCAACTTACCGTTTTGTTTTGTAGCATATTTTAACAAACAGAGATGATCATTTACACACAAAACCTCTGTATGGTTTCTTAGAAACAGCCTCACAAAATTCACACCACTAGAGTCACGGCTAACAATTTCTGCTTGTATGTTTTCTGACTCTACAAAGTAAATTTACAAATTGCATTTATTATTGCTAAAGTTATTGTTAATTTTATTATTTTTGTTATGATGTTGTCGTTATTATTATTATTATTATTATTATTATTATTATTATTATTATTATTATTATTCTAACACTTCAAAATTTCAAAATATGGACATTAGAATTTTACTGTTATTAGTGTTAACAAAAAAGTCAGAATTCTTTAAAAACAAAATGGCAGACTAGCTTAAAGACTAATAACTACATCAGAGTGACAGGTTGAACTTGCCTTCAATAAGTTTTTTAAAATACTCAACAGCAGCAGAGTCCCAGCGTTCTGATGGTCTGAAATAAATAACATACACACAATTAAAAATTAAAATATACCTGATTTCTTTGAACAGAATATCATCAGCAAAGAACAGTTTTCAACGAACAGTTTTCAGTGAACAGTTTATTGTATTATGTATTTAAAATTTAGAATTCTACAAAAATATATAAAAATCAGCTGCTGCTCTATTTCAGAATGATAAATAGATATAAACACAAACCTTTCAACTGCAATGAGGTTTTTATCAAAACCAAGAGTGAGAGGCTGGATACCACTTAGTCTGTATGTCTGAACTTGAAATGGAAAATTACTGAAGTATTTTGGTAATGTTCGAATCCTGAATAAGAAATAATTGTTAAAACATTGTATAAATAAAATAAAACTACATTTTGTATTTAAATATGGATTGTCTCTTTGCTAAACATGCATATTTTTTTATCACATTTTTATTCTCAAATGTAGGGGAAATCAAATTAAAATTATTAATTTGAATAGGTAAAAATTTACATAGAAAATAATGTAGTCATAACTTACAAACTGGTTGATATTAGTTCCACGCTGCCATAATCAATTAATTTACATCTAAAAATAAAAAGATTACATTCATGATTAAATTCTATATTTTCTCACATTTAAAATTATTGAAATTTGGAAGTTTCTGAATCATTGGTATCATATCAGTAACAATATTTTAAATCTTCTCCTTTGTCAAAGACAAACCATAAATTAGGCATGGATATAAATTTAATTATTTAATCCAAATCACATACATATGCATGTATTTTAGCATAAAATATACAAATCTGTAAAACATTATAATTTTTGTACAGTCAGTGTCATAAATGTATCTGTTAATCTTTTTCACAGTACTCAGTGAGCATCCCTTTTCCAAACAACTCAAGACTTGGGAGCAGAAACAGCTTATTTCATCTATATTTCACCTGCTTTTAAACAAAGTCTTAAGGAAATTTTATATAAATATTAAATTGATTAAATAGGTTTTTTATAAACAATGTTTATACTTCACATAAGAAAGCTGTTACTACTTTGAATGTTTGAAAAAGTGTCTGGAACGTAGAAGACTTTCAGATTCTGGAATTTATCATTAACAAAAAGAATGTACTAACTGTGCCGTCTGTCTTCCTGGAGCTATGAAGATGTCGATTATCCTCACACGGTACCATCCTTTGTCACTCTGTCTCTTACCAGCATAGACCTCACCCTGTATTAATTAAAATATTTACACTGCTTATTACAAAAATCAAAAATATCACTTTAGAACACATTTTATTGGCATTTTAAAAATTCATACAATGATTTGTTTGAAAATGAAATGAAATTTTATATCCTTATTGACAGCTATAAGTGATTGTTAATTTATATAAAGTATAAATTTAAGTATTTTTCTTACAATTATTGGAGATTCTTGAAGCAGAGATTGTTCTTCATGTTCATAATATCTGTTCATCTGTCCAGCAAAATCAAGAAATGAACTGAATTCTGATACATTTTTGGGGGATACATTAGCAACCTCTTTGGCTATAAAGTTTCCAGGACTGGTCACCTAAAACAGAAAATAAAATAATACATACAATCTTATATTTCCAATATCAACATAGACATTAAGTAATTTTGTATGACTACAAATGTGCTTATAAAGGATCCTTTTCTATTAAAAGTTTATTAAATAAAATAAAAAAACTGATAACAAAATATTAAATTCAGTGTAACCTGGGTGGTTCAGTCACTGTGTTGCTGCTGGTGCCATGCACATCAATGTGCTGCCTCTCATTTTAATTTACAAAGTACAACTGTTTTGCCAAAGGTCAAAAGTTCAACAGTGGAAAAATAAGAGGGAATGTTGATTACAGTTATCTTTATTATTTTTTTATTTATTTTTGTTTCTAACATAGATATTTTCTTTATATCACAATTTTTTTTATTTATCTATTTTTTAAAAACAGATTTTTGCATTTTTTAATAAATGCGTTTCTAAAGCTGCTTACCTGGATAACTGTTAAATCAATAATATTGTGATCCATACTGATGCATGAGTCTGTAAATAACGATTAGGATGCTTCTGGTTTTATTGAAATTCAAAACCTAATTAAGAAAAACAAATTTTGTGAAGAGGTAGTTATGACAATGAGAAATCAAATAATTAACATACATTGAAATAAATCATTAACATTTGTTATTAATACTGTTATCCAGTTTTTTAGATTTCAGAATTTGTATCAGAATAATTTTACATTATCATTAACATTACAAAAATTAAAAGGCCTTTTTAGTGCTATCAAGGTTAGATTATAACCTGAAATTAATGGCAATTCTGAATAGCTATCTCATAATTTTGTATGTTTATCACTTTGTCTTTATTTTTATTTTTTTAACACTAGCAAAAAATATATATAAAAATAGAGGTTGTATCACAGGTCACAACTGACTTTTCAATGACAACTCCTAACACTGATTTACTTAAAACAAGGCAGGTATGGTGGAATGAATTCTACACATCCTGTAGCCAGGTGTGAGACATCTTCTACAATGAACTTGGAGGTCTTTTCTTCAGATGACTGCCTTTAGATAGCCATTTGTTTCATTGTTTTAATTCTTAGAGATCTCACTAAGCTTTCTTTCTGACTGATAATGGTATGAAACCACTGAAATTGATCATTAAAAACAAAAGTACTCCCCTATCTACATTCAGATGGTTCAGAACTAAATAACTGTAAAAGAAAAAAAGTCACAGGGAAAAGTCACAATTTTTTATTAAAATTAAGAAATATATTAGAAATGAAAGATAAAGGAAACACATGTTCTTTGATTTTAATGTTGGTGGTTTAGGCTGATGTTTATTACCCAATACCATGAAGAAATTCTGCCACAGTCTTGTGATCCTCAAGGCTCTCTCTGTAAGTCTGTTACCTTTGAATCTCGACAATTACAACTAGATTTTTTTGACACATTTCTCCATACCTTTGTTTTGCGAGTTGCATGTTTGGTATACATGAACCCCTCATAACAGATTTTGTTACCGCCCTTGTTGCTATGAATAACTTCCATATTAAACATACTTCTGATACTAGAGAAGCTGGAGAATATATAGTGAAACACATTTTAACCTGTGACATTTTATAAATCATTTACAATAGGAAGCCCTTAGTTTAAATCTATCCTAATCAGTAAGCTAAACCCAAGCTAGACCCAATATGAAGCCCCTTTCTTTAATCTAGCCTAATCAATAAGCTTAAGAATCACCTCATGCCACATTCAATACTCTACAAACCCATACATTTTGTGACTTTTTTCCTATACTGAACTGTGACTTTTTTCTTATCACCATTTTTTATGCCACCACAAAATAAAATGTATTAAGTTTTTTCAATTTTACCGCCATTCAACTATTTCTATTCAATTGCGCCGCATGGGATAACCGTAATTGCTTAACACTGCTTATAAACAATCGCAGCAAAAAGCAACCATGAGGTGAAATAAATTGAATGAAATATTAAACTGAAACTGATGTTTTGTTTTACAATATGGATGAGGGGAAAATATTTGTTCCTGAAAATTATTTCTGCCAGTAGATTGCCTACATGTAATTCAGCAGGAAAAAATATATTAACATATTAATTTTATTTTCATGGGACTAATGGGGTATATGGGATACTTCATAAAATAAGGATACCTGGATAGCCAACACCAAACGCCGCCATTACAGGATTGAAAATGAAGACAAGATACATCATACAGAGTTGTCTCAACCCAATAGTCACAGATAAGGGGTATCTTAGTCGTTAGGACACGACATCTTGCACCGCTATTGGCGTATTGCACTACCATTGTTTTTGTTACTTTCTTTTAACAGACTGTTGGGTTAGTTTTGTTTATTTGTCTAAATTCGGCTGCAAAACGTGCGTAGAACTGAGTTAATGGGAGTAAAAGTCACTTGTTGAAACTTGTCACCATACAAATCCTTTCCTAAACTTCTTCCTACTTACCTCCCTTCGTTTATGTCATTAACTGTTTCTATTCAGTTGCCCCGCATTGGATAACCGTATAAACAATCGTAGCAAAGCCAGTTGATTGAATAAATGGCGACCATGAAATGAAATTAAACTGATATTTTACCGGTAACAGTGTTTAATTCCACAATTTAACATAATGGCAGCATATTCATCTAAGATGGTGCCGTCGAATGCGTCCAAACTTTCCAAAAATACTCTTCAGATGAAGGTAAGTACACAGTTATGATACTTAGACTATAACTTGTAATGCAAGATAATAAAATTAATAATTATAATAAAATCATAAAAAGGAATCGAATCATTTCTGTGCCTGTTGTAGGTAATACCTAAGGTAGGTGATAAAATTTTCACAAAGGTCATTTTCCTGTAACATTATATATCACCCGAAAATAATAATAATAATAATAATAATAATAATAATAATTTTTAATAATTAAAATAATAATTTATAAAAATTAAATAAATAAAGTAAAATTAATAATATATATATATTTTTTTTTTTTTTTTTTTTGTTTGTTTGTTTGAAAAGCTGATTAACATGACACCAGATCTTTTTGGTAGGACTGATAGTGATCCAAAATTCATTACGATGTTTATCTAAATTAAGTTTGCTTGTAATTGGCAACAGAAACACTAAATATCTCATACAATCAAACAGTGAAACCAATATACATGGATTATATATCAAAATGAAGGTGTTGATAAGTTCTAGAGCTACTACATATTATGCTAATACTAATGAATTTTAATTAATTAATTGCACTAATTCGCCAAAATGTATCATGCCTTAATTCTCTAGGTACCAAAACTCCATAAAATTAAACCATTATCATGATTATGCAATATGATAATTTCTGAAGATTAAATTTTTGATGAGCTTTAAAAGCCTTTACAGTTTCAAGCATTTTTCTTTCTTTTATTTTGAACCACTTAATTAATTAAGAACATTAATTTGTGTTATGCCTTCCTTATACAGGTCTCAAAAAGTTCATAAAAAGCTAACTTGATAAGAACTTTCTTAATAAACATTTGTAATCAATATCTTTATCAGAAAGAAATTATTTTCTAAAACTGTACTAAACTGGAATATTTTGCTAAATAATTACTAAATCATGTAGTAAAATAAACATCAGCAACAGTTGCTATGGCTGCCCCATTTGCTGAGAACACCACACTTCCTGCTACTCTAAATTATGTACCTACTACTTTATATATTTGTATGAAATGTGGCAGACTATGAGAGAAAGGCATGTGTAAACTGTATATGATTTAAAGTGCCAATTATGGTTACTTTGTCACATTATGATGATTTTCAGGAAATGTAGATAAGCTGAATATGTATGCTAACTAAGTCATAATATTTGTTAAATAATGACGAAATGAGGGAACAACTTCAAGGAAAGCAATTACATATCACAAAAAACTGTCAACCTTTTGGTATGGTGCAGAGACAACTTTTGTTTCATAACTACCAGTTGCCGTGATCTTCTTTTAAAAAGGATAATTGAAAGTCATTTAATAGAACATATCATACTTGGTGATATCTGACAAACCACATTGAGTTTCAACATATTAAATCCAAATTTATATATACATACAAATATCAACGAATTATAGCAATATATTCAATAAATATGACAATTTTTTTTATACAATATTTATGATGTAACCTGAAAAATGACAATAAAATGATACCATATTTATGATGGTAACCTGAAAAATGGTGCAAACACAATGAATTATATACAAAAGATATGACAATGTAATGTAATTAAAACACTAAACACAAACAAACAGGCGAGGAAGTTTGTTTTTATAACTATATAAAAAAGAAATAAAATTCTGTATGTTTCCTGTTGTTCTCTGGTGGCATCTCAAAGAATTAAAATAATGAAACAAAGGGCCAATCATCTGCCGATGCCTGGGTTGTTACTCAATTATTATTGGAGTTAGTTATTTTATATTTTATATTATTAAATATTAATAAGACTAGCCAAATCTTGATTATTTTATTTATCAGAGGTAAATGTTGTCTTTGGTATGTCTTGGGTAAGTATTTTGTAGTTTCTCAAAAATGTTTACGTGCCATCAAAAAAATTTATATAATTTTCATGAGTTGTTTTAATGATACATCATATTTAAATTATTTTTACGGCTTGGCCTTTTTAATTTTTTTATTTTTTTTACTATTATAGATTAGCTTGATAACTGGATACATTAAATTTTTTTTTTATTTGTAGTTTATGCAGAGGAGTGTTCTCCTAATAGAGCAACAGTTAAATGACGGTGAAAGTAGCCAAATTGTAGATGATGAACACTGGGTTTTAGATCTTCCACCAGCACCACCAAAGATGTCAGTTTCCATTCAGTTCATTGCATTATTCAGGGATCACCCCAGTTAAACAGTTAGCAAAAAAGATTTTAATATTAATTTCCAACAATTACTGTGTAAAAATTAAAACAAAAATGAAGCTAAACAAACTATAAATTAATATAATCAAACTCTGTTTTTAGCACAGGTAGTTCGTTCTATGAAAACACCATGTTTATCTAAACCACTGGTCATCAACCTTTTTCATATGCAACCCTTATGAGCAACTTAATATGACCGAACATCCCTTTATCATATCTTCATCAACCAAAGACAGTACAAAATGAATCTCTATTCACTATGATGGGTCCCAAACTTACCTACACGTTTTTATTTATTCCTCCTTCCAAGTCCAGTTGAAAACAGCTAAAACATACCCTTGCTCAAGAATGTTCTTGCGACCCCCAGCAAAAAGGCTGGTGACGCCCAGGTTGAAAACCTATGATCTAAACCATGCTGACTAAGCATGGTAATACATAAGTAATATTGTAACTGGTTCAAGAATCAATTGTTTCTTTTCTTTTCCCTTTTTTTTTAAAGAAAAGTTGCATGCAATTTGAAAAAACAAAATCACAACTTTTCTTGGCAGTGTCCACAGTGAAAATTGTGATGTTGATAAAGTTTTGATAACCTGTGTGTTAAGATGTCCATATTTTATGACAACCTGTATCTGGGTTCCAGACTCATTGCTTATATCAGGTACAATATTAAATATTACTTGTTAACCAAGGTTAGATTTCATGATATTTGGGATTTGGTGTCAGTTTTTAAACTCTGCACAATTACAATGATGGTCCATCATAAGTAGGTTTTTAACAATGATTTGAATGTAAGTAGTGCAGTTTAGATTGGCCAGATAGCATGGGAATCTTTGCACTGTTTTAATCATTTTTTTTTTTTTTTTTCTTTTCCTTTGATTGAATGACTTCAGTAACAGTTTCAGAACATTTTGTTTTAAATCTAAAAACATGAAGACAATTTAAAAAACAAAAAATAATTAAAAGTATATACATGTAGACATATGGCATGATCTGCTTGTTTTTTTTAAATATATTTGTATGTTTGGCTATTCATATGAGTACATGTTTATCATGTAAAATTCCTAGTTCAGATGATTATTAGTTATAACAAACAGTCAATGTTAAATTATAATCTTTTAAAATATTTTCAACATTTTCAGAAGTAAGTTTGATAAGGAACCACTCTATGCAGTTTGTGAACATCTGGTTTTTGGCCGAATGTCTTTTAAAGGTTTCAACCCAGAAGTAGAGGTAATTCAAGTAGAAATTTTTTTTATAAAATCAGTAAATAATTTGATTTGCCATCAGTATTAATTATTATTATTATTATTATTATATATATATATATATATATATATATATATATATATACACACACACACAAATTATTGCAGTGACAAAATAATTTTTTTAAAGATACTGAAATTCAAATTTTTTTCATTTATTTCTTTTTCTTATGTTAAGTTGTTAAATTATTCTTCATTAACAGTTTCTGAATAATAATAATCAGTCTGCTTGTTTTATGTATTCCTCGCTGTTCCAATAGTCCAGTTTCCATGCATGATTTATTAAACATGATTTGATAGGCAAAACAGAAATCCATTTATTTTATAAAAGGTCTTTTTTTTCTTATCAAAAAAAAAATTAATGAAATGGCAACAGCAGAATTCTGATATCAATAATTTCTTTAACATTAAAATGTTTTTTATAAGTTCTATCCTCAGTCCAGTTAAATTATATTTATTTTTATGTAGAAATTAATGAAAGTCCACAGTGCAGTGGCAGAACTGAAAATATCAGAGGAAAAGGAGAAGGAGACTGAAGTGGATGACAATGAGATGGCTAACAGGTATTCAGCATATTACATCATGTATATTCATTTTAAATGGCAACGGAAAATATAATTGATCTGATTAAATAAGTTACATGTAACTCTGAAAGTAGGCTCTTCATACACAGACCAGTAAGGAGATAATGGTCTATATTCTAGATTAATATTTATTTCAGAATTTGTGCATAAAAGTGTTTAATAAGTATTTATCTTTCACCCAGAGAAGCTAAGTAGCAATTTTGATCCATCATAAGTAGGTTATTACAATGATTTGAATGTAATTAGTGCAGTTTAGATTGGCCAGATAGCATGGGAATCTTTGCACTTTGGGTTTTGCCAAATACTAACCCTTCTAGGACAAAGGTGATTTATTTTGCAAAATTCCTGATATTTAACTTGTTTTTAGGTCATACAGAGAACAGTAATGTAATGCATTGTGTGATTCCAATTATCATTAATATTTCTATAATGCTGAATCAAGTGAAGAAATAAACTAATCACTTGATTTTAATATCATAAACTGGTTTTTCAAACTTGGTTTATTTTTGTTTGAAGTGTTGAGTAGCTCCATCGTAGAAAATGTGAACAGTTAGGTAACTATTGCCTGCAGTCAAATCACAGCAAGCACAAAGCTAAGAAAACTATTGTTTCTGATTCTGATATCATACTTATACCATCAATTTAAAAAAAAAGGAAGAAAAAAAGAAAGAAAGCTAATAAATTATAAAATAATAGAAAAAAGATGTGGAGAACACTGATAAATTCCAATTCATCTTTTTGAAACACTCTCAAGACTTCTCAAAGTTTAGAGCTAAAGCTACCTAGAAATGCTATGTACTTAAGGACTGAAGTCAAACAAAATTTTGTGTTGATTTTATGAATAGTTTATTCACACAATCAGTCACGTTTTGCCCTGCCTTGAAAAATCATTGTACATTAACAAAGTACATGTATATGATGTAGGGAAATATGACGTTGCACAACTCAGTGCAGAGTACATAACCGTGGTGACAGATAGTGGCACTAAAATAATAATAAAAGTGTTAATAGAATTTGTGAATTTCAGAAAGATTAGTTTAACATAATGATTTCAGAAATAATTTGTAAAAATATGTTTATAAACAAGCAGTCTGTAAAACGTAAACAATCAGTAATTTCACATATTGCCTAAAATGTTCAGTCATTTCATGAAATGGTTGCTGTTACACAAAATGCGTTGAATGTGGCTGGTAATTTTATGTATTTTACCATCATTACATTTTAACTCAGCAATCTGATTCTAGAAGGTGCCAGATCAATTGCTGCAAATATTTTAGAAACCAACTGAAAACGTCCAGCCATTGTTGCAGTAGATTACTTATTAGTATGTATAAACAAGTAAATTTGATGTCATCTCAGTTACTAAAATAGTCATTTAGAATTCAGTTTATATGCAAACTTTGTCTTTCTTTTCATATCTGTTTATTAATTTCAGGTAATTCCTGGATATGATATTCAGCTGTTTTATGAATTGATTGAAAATGTCTTCTTTTCCAAACTTTTGTGTAATCTGGTATCAGAACTGAGCACTTAGCATTCAATTATGATAATGCTATACTTCATTATGTGACACTTTGTTCCCTTTATTTTAATTTTTCTAAAAATCTTATTGTTATTGAAATTGTAATAGAAACCATCAGATCAACATAAAATTCGGAATAATGTAATACAATGGTACCAGTAATGGTCAAATATATTAATCATTTCAATTTCATGTTCCATATTATCAAGGTACTCATCTTTAATTGGTGTCATTGCCAAGAAACTGGCAAAGAAGCGACAGAAGCCAGTTGAGCCTGATGAAGATGTTGGAGGGAAGAAAGAAAGAACATTCCTCAAGCCTGTTGACTGACCTGAAGCAGCTGAAACTTGCGACTCCACTGATTGGTTAGTGTATTGCCTACCAGACTGGTCTGGTAATTAGACTGATGGCAGCAATCTTTTCACAAGTGCCAAGAGTTTTAGCTGGACTCCTCAGTGTCATTTTTAAACACTAAAGGATTGTGACAGACCTTAATAAAGAGACATGCCTTGAATCACTTAATTACATCAAGGTTTTCTTTATAAAGTTAGATACTGGTGAGATGTTGACTAAATTATCCTTAATTTAGTAATAGCTCAGAGTTCCTTAGAAAGGTTTTTAGTATGACATTTATAAATAGTAAAAATAAAACCAAATTCAAAAAAAAAAAAAAAGAAGGGAAAAAGGAACTGATCTTAATGACATCTAGTTTAGATGAATCTCTTGAACTGAATTATGAAAATTCTTGATTGTAATAACTGCTAAAAAGGAATAAATATTATCAATTATTTAATATTTGTTTTGTTGTCTGAAACAGATTGTCAGTTTTCAAGATTTGTGCTTCATAATTTTCATATTCTTTGGATAAAATCAATATGATTATTCAGTTCTGTTAAAAAAAAAAAAAAAAATAAATAAATAAATAAAATAAAACACAATTGTTATGTCATTTGAAAGATCTTATCACTCAATTATTCAATATTTAACAGAAAATAATCCGACGTTAATTTGAAAAGGTATTGTATACTCTCATTGTTTTACACTGCAAGAGACGCACGTATCACAATCCGCATGTTTGGTTTTTTGAACGGCCTAAACGATGCGAGTATAAAGAGTATGGATGATGACGATTATTACGAAATTCCAGACGATGATGACGATTTTTCTAATTGTTGGCCAGCAACCGTCGAAGACAATAAGATAAACGAAGGAAAAGAAAGATCTCCTGAAATAAAAAAAAATGCGCATCTTACAAAAAATGATTTTTTTATTCTAGACACTATTATATATCAGTCTATTTCGAAACAAAACTTCTTTCTTCCCAATTCCCATTTATTCAAAATCTGACAAGTAAAATTTCTTAATAAAATAAAAATCATAGAGCTATAATTTGGAACACAATTTTTAACTTTATTATTATTATATATATATTTATTTTTATTATTATTTTTTTTTGTTAAATATTATTATTATTATTTTAATGTCAAAATAAATAAATTAAAAATAAATAAAGAAATAGTAATAATAAAATAAAGTACTCTAGCTTGCACTTTTTATCTACTTTCAGTCATTACACCGGTCATGTGTACATCATCTCGACACTGTCGTTTAGTGTTTTAATGATGGTAAAGATAATGTTTATCGTTTTTTCTTTTATTTTGTCGCGTGTGATTTTCTGGTTAACTGCATCACTTTTGTTACTTATAAATAAATCTCTAATGACCATTAAAATCTAAATGAAATCTTTGAGGACATACATGTGTAAATTGCCCCTCACCTGGCATTAATAAGTCGGGGGGGGGGGCGGTCAGTGTTGATACTGGATTATTTTCCGAAGACACGATATTTTAATAACTTGGCGACGTCCACTTTCTGAAAATAATAAACAGCAGAATCTTTCTTTGTAATTCGAGACTGCTGAACATTCATCCGACAGGTCCTTAGATCTATTTTTGAAGACCCACTGATGTATTTTTAAAGTCTTTTAAAATTTTTAGTAAAACTATTTATTGCACATGGCGTTAATTTTTAAAACGAAAAACCCCTATCAACTAATATATTCCTGATGGAATGAATAACTTCCAGTCGTTTTTTTTATAATAATGATATGGCACAGAAAGTACCTATCCGAACATCGTTACCGGAGAAGGAATGGGAAGCAGTTCAGTGAAAATACCGAACACGATCGATCCTGCCATTAATTATGCGAAAGTTTCAGTCTTTGTCACTGAACTACACGAAAGAACGCTAAAAATTACTTCATCCCTCAGAGTGTTAAAAATTATACACGCTTTTCTGGAATGGTAATTCCGTGAAGTTATACAATGTTGTAGTCATCATCATCATCACGATTAACAGTGCCTTCTGATATAAATAGATCTATTAAGAATGTCTAGGGTTTATCTTCAAAGACTTCAGAAAATGTCAACAGCGCTTTGGAAAATTCCACGTTGCTTGGATGAAATTATTTCGCGACACTGGACAGCACGCTGTGATCAGGTATAACAACATTCGGTGGAATAACGCAGAACGCAACATGGTATTTTACTTTTTTAACTGACTCATAAACGTTGCAGTGAAAAAGAAGAAAAAAAAAAAAAAAAAAAGAAAAAAAAAAAAAAAAAAAATAAAGAAGAAGAAAATAAGCGAAAAAGGAAAACAAAGAGAAAATTTAGTCCTGCAGAGTTTAGTGAGCTGTGTCATGGATTTAAGTCATGGCATTCTTTTTCGTTTTTTTCAGAATGTCTTTAATAATTTCAGTGATGTTCTGCTGCTCCTTGTCAAAACCAAGTAAAGTGTGTAAGTAAAAGATCATTAATTATATTTATTTAATATTTTTGTTACGATCAAATATCTGCGATATCATATATAGATTCAGTTCAAAAGTGTTTCCTTCTTTGTCCCTTTTTTTATAAATATTATTATTATTATTATTATTATTACATTTCAGAGAATAGGGTGGACGTTTTAAATGTTTATTGTGTTACATAGTAATGAGACGACACACCCAATTACACCCAACCCATAACAATGTATTGCAAGATTCTCTTTTATATGTAACTCTTCACATATGATAAATGGAATACAAATGCCTTATCTATTAAAAGTGGTTAGAGTACATTCATATCTATATTTAAACTGAAAGATATTTTAAAGTATTTAGTGTTGTGTTTTAATTCAGACCATATTAATACTATAACAAGATATATACGTTTATCATAATACTAAACATCAAGATGTGAAGTTATCGTTTTGTAAGAGCCTTTTGATCATATCAAAATACACCATTTCTTTCATTTTCGGAACACATTGGATGAATTTCTGGTAATAATTCACTGTAACGCCAGTTTGCCAGCTATTTGAATATTCTGTGTAAATTGGTGTAATATAAGGTTTGATACTGCATACCAAGGGAGGTTATTTGTGTAATATAATGAAGTGTGTCTTCAGAAAACCATAATGGACAGTTGTAGATATTACAGTGACTCTTAAATAAAGTAACATACGGTAACGACGTTGTTTTTCTCTCTATCACAAAACCTGGCCCGTGTCCAACAACAATAAAACAAACACCCAGTAATAGCAACAGCAGTGTAAATTTGTGAATAAATAAACAGTAAATATGAGATTAACATTCTGTCTGTAATAATTAATATATAGAGAGAAAACGTCATATCTCTCGAGTGTGTTAATCAACAGCTGATGATGATTTGAATATAGCACTGACGTTTCACACTGACGTAGCTAGTAACCAAGCACTGAGTGAAATAATGTGAAAATTAAATACATTTCTTATATTTATCTGCTAAGTCGAGCAGTCTGGGCCTTAAGTTCTAAATATGTATACTGTTACAGTGCGTGAATTTGATTTTATTAGCTATTTTAATATAATACAAAATACTTTTTTGATGGCTAATAACTTTTTAAATTATTGTCTTCTTATTCTTATAATAATAATAATAATAATAATAATAATAATAATAATAATAAAATAATTAAAAAAGATTACAATATTATAATTTTTACGATAATACTAATTTTCACTAAATTTTTTCAGAAGATATTTAGGTTTGGGATAGTTTTGTTTCTTTCTGTTTGCTTTATATATGTATATATTCTCCTATATTTTATTTATTTATTAATTTATTTATTTTTCATTCTGTAATAATAATACATTTTGTCCTAATTTCACTCTTTACTGAAACACTCTAGGACATTAATTCATAATTTTTGAACTGTAGTTAATATATATTTGTGTTAAGTATTTGGATTTAATTGTTTATTTATCATGTTTCAGTCTTTTTACCGGACACTGACTGCAATACGTACTATTCGCATGTAGATGGCGCTGCTATCATGGGTCAAGGATCTCTTGGTTTTACTGGACCCTGTAACATTACTATTGCAACCGGAAGTTCAGAACCATGGATGATCGGAGCACTGGATATGTCCCTGAATAACTGCGAGGTCAGGATCGATATATTCGGGGTGGAGTCGGGAATAACCACACGAGAACCATTGGTGGGTACCCGAATTTTTTTGAATTTTGTACTAATTGTCTTTTGCACTTTAGCACTTTAGTACTTATAACTGTTATTTTGTAGTCAGTTTCACACACACACACACACACACACATACTCACACACTCACACACACACAGACACAGACACACATACGCACACAAACAGTGAATGTAAAATAAAGGCATTGTGTTTTAGTTATGTATTTTTATGTATCTGATATTTATTTAAAAAGTAATGTCTCTATTTTGCAGATAAAATATACATGTTTTGTTCGATTCATCTCGCCATTTGTAACCAATCATTCAGTGGTGACTATTTTGTTACATCACAACAACAGAACTAATTACCATTTCAAACTGGTACTAACTGCCACGAAATCACGTAAGTTCTGATCATGAACAAATCCACAGATTATTATTCTTATTATAATTATGATTCGGTCAGATATATTCGGTCTATAAGAATAAAAGATAAATATTCATAATTTTATTTTTCGTTTCGAGAAGTACTGAATAAATGATTATCTCAAATCAGTTATTTCAAACACTAAACTTGAATATATTTACTGAGGTTACGGCTGCGAAGACTTCGTCTGTGACAGCGGCGTGTGTATCTCTAAAGCTCTTACTTGCGACGGTGTTGACAACTGTTTCGACTTCTCCGACGAAAGAGAGACTGAACCGTCCCATTGTGTTGGTAAATGTTCATTTAACTAATACAAAACCGTCCTCGCTCTAACCTATCACTTATTCAAAGTCTGTAAAGACCTGACAGCTCTTGTGAACCAGCTGCGTTTTGAAATGAACAGACTAATACATTTTTTGTTAATATTCAGAAACAATAGCCCATGATCCCACGGAGTTGGTTTTGAAAATATTATTCTAGGCCTGTTTATTACAGAATGTAATTATTACGTGATTTCCTTTCTACTGGAAGGCTTATGTTAAAGATGTGTGCTATTATTATTATTATTATTATTATTATTATTATTATTATTATTATTATTATTATTATCATTATCATCATCATCATCATCATTAAACAGATGTCAACAAAATGTGTAATTTGAAAGTAAACTAAGTTTATATTATTTTATTTTATTTTATTTTGTTAATTTGTTTTGTTTACATCGTTTTTTTCAGATTATAATCTTTTCAGGGGAGAACCTTTGGCGTCCTGGTTTCGGTTGTTGGAGGAAGTATTTTCGTGGGTTTATTAATGATATGCTGCAAAAAAATTCGAAAAAGAAGGCGGAAATTGCATGAGGACAGCATACTTGAGTTAGCGAATGGGCCTTATATTACTAAATACGGTTTGTTAAATATTTTCTACTTATAATGTATATTCGATCTTTTATAATAATAATAATAATATAAAAAGAAGAGATTTTCGAAGTAATTTTATAATCTATGAGGTATGTATGTATGTACGCACATTTCAAGGATAGTCTACACGCTGAACTTTATTTGTAGCTTGTGTCTACACTTTTGTGCGTCCGTCTACAAGTAAACAGAAGAAACGTAGTCGTCTAAAGAGATTTTCTGAAAGCAGTGAGTTTAAAGTTCTTTTACTGTTTTACTTCTAGATTTCCTTCACGTATAATAAATAGATAGGAAACAAAAAAAAAAAAAAATAAAATAAAATAACAACCCAGAAAAATATGATTAATTAAATTTTAATTTTACATACATACGTTCACACACACACACACACACACACACACACACACACACACACACAAACATATATGAAAAAAGTTTTATTATTATTATTTAGGCTACTCTGATCAAAAAATAAATAAATAAGAAGAAGAAGAAGAAGAAGAAGAAAGAAAAGCAAGGAAAAAAGAATGAAAGGAAGTAAAATGTAAAAATAAAATTTAATTAATCTATTTTGTTAGTGAGAACCAGTGACTTGGAACGTGACATTGTAGACTCGTCTGCTGATGTATTTACTACAGCTTGTTTTAGTCTGATAATCATCTTAAGATGGCTCCGTCCAAATATATTCTTTTTATTTGTCTCACGTGGTATTACTGTCAAAGACTGTTCGCAAATAATCAGCTTTTAATCGAGAAGACGAAAAAGAATTTTACTTGTTTGTTACAGCGAAAGATGAATGGAGTTTTTCATTTTCAGTTTCAATAACAACAACAATAATAATAATAATAATAATAGATGAAGACAAAGCTGTCGTTTCACAACTTTCACAATCTGCAGCAAAACTGGCATTACTGTCATATTTCGAGACGTAATTCCGGGATCAGAAAGCTGTCCTCACAGTTATTAACTCCCCTGCGCCTTCTCTTGTCACCTGTAAGAAGATGACGGCGTTCTGTTTTAGATGGGCTTTGTTAAACCGTCAGTCATCATGTGTTTGGTTTGCAGACGGCATTTTTTTTATTCTTCAAATAAAAATTTAACCAAAACAATTACATTATTGCAAAAGTTTACAAAAGATTTTAACTTGTTAATTATTTTAGAAAATAAGGTAAAAAGATTTGGAACTAAAATAATCTGTATAATCATCCTTTTTTAAGAAGATTTTTCTTTCTTATTTTCTGTCACATTATTTGTGCTACCTAAATTGTGAACTAAATGCAGTCAAACAGATAATTAACTTGTTTACTGATTCGGATATTAACAAACCGATTTGATCAGGTGTTCATTCAAACGATGAAAGTTGGTGAAATTACGTTGTCGTATACTATCGTCTTAATACCAGCGATGGGCCTACATTTCTGAACGTTGAACTGTTCGGGACCCTTCGCGAGCAGCAATGGTATCTGGTAACCACTGCTAACAGGGGCCTGAAGCACAAGTTTCATTAATTTCATAACAGATCCGCCCTGCTAAGTCACATGTACTGCTAAAGAGTGTGTATTCACATATGTAACTTAGAAATCAGCTGGAGTTCTTCCAGTAATGTAAAATATTAAGATATTTACCTTTGCCAACACAGATAACATTATGAAATAATACAGAAATGTGCTGACCAGCTTTTCTGTTATGACTTTTAAGCAGATATGTTTATATATATATATATGTCACTGAAATCCCCTTAGGCGAAATATCAATTTGAAATACTGTGATAGAAAAACCTTTAAATACATTCCAAGATATATAGAAATAGACATACAGATACTTATATACACACGTACATTCACAAAATACGCAAACATATCTACACATAAAAATACATTGATGCATAATATAAATAGTTTCATAGATTAAATGTTTTTTAAATTGATTATAATTACTATGAATGTTTTTATTTTTCAGTTCCCGTGGATGAGCCAGAATTTTAAGTTATGGTTGTGAACATCAGTTGACTTGTACCTGCTTTCTTAGCGCTGAAACAAGCAGATCTTCGTGACACACACCGAGGTCATGTGTGTAACTATAGCAACAAGCTCTACCACAAACTACATAATCAGATTCAGAGGTCTGCGAACTGAAAAAAACAATACAAATTGAGATGTCTTAGAACAAAAGTTGGAAACTGAATATTACACAGGAAGAAAAGTACTGAACAACACACATAATAAATGAATTAGTACTCGGGTTTATGAAGGTGCACTAAGCGAGTGAAGTGTTTTCCTTATAAGTAAACTTATTTGAAAATTGTATATTTTTTTATGAAATTCTGCAGTTTTAATAAATATAACTTGTAGTTAACAAAACAACTAACGAAAATAAAAGTTATTTTTATTTCATTTTTTACATTAAATAATTTTTCTAGGTTTGGTAAATAAATAAATCGAACATGTATCGTAGTGATTTGTCTCGTACTTGTCTCATTTTTAAAAAAATGTTTTCTCTCAAATGATTAATTCTGTAATTAGTAATCACCGTGTTCTGGTCACGTGATACTGTCAACGCTGATTTTTGAAACGTCGAAATGGTTTTTGTTTCTCGATTATATGACAAAGTCTGATCATTTGGTCTCTGTGAGACGATATAAAGTTAATACACGTCAAAACTACACATACGAAAAAAATATGTTATCACAAAGTAGTGTTAACTGGCATAATCAAGTCGATCTCCGATTTATGTTGATCTATGACTTAACGAAAAAAGAAACATATATTGTGAATGTATCGTTTAATTAATAGAATTATTTAATAAGAAACTATATACTGACTGGCTGTGTTATTAATTTAAAAATGTCTGAAAGCGGATGCAAGTCCATGGAATGTAGATTATCAGAGACTACATCTGCTGTAACCAATTAAAATCCATTCAGAAAAACCTGTTCGGCAACACAGGTTATTTATCCTGGTTTATCAAAGCAAATTACACAATTTCTTCCATTTTAACCAGATAAAACTACTTTTGTTTAAGCGATATGTGCAGATTTTATTTTATTATTATTATTATTATTATTATTATTATTATTATTATTATTATTCTGATAAGTGATGTCTTGGAACAGACACATAAATACAAATACATTTCTAAAATATATTTTATATATTCATAATTATTTTGTTCCATTAAGACAATGCTTAATACGTTTGACGGTTAACGACTAGAACGTGAAATTGTTTCAAACAGTATACGTGTGGACTAATTACCAGGAAGCAAAGCCAGTTTTGTACGCTGCATTTTTCTTTAACACTATGACTAAGCTTCAGATTTACAGAAAAATGAGGACGTTATATTGGTTGTATGTATGTTGCTAGGCAACCGTGTTTATTTCTGAGATTTATTTCGTTCTTGTCTCTAGGTAAGAATGTTTGTGCGTGATAAATCTTGTTTATGCTGAATTGTTTGTATTAGCGGTTTCAAAGCCGTGCAGCGCAAAATTGAAGATTTCAAGAGGCTGCAATGTAAAATGTAAATGAGAATTCCCTTATTTATTTATTTATTTATTTATTTATTTATTTATTTATTTATTTATTAGATTTCTCATAATATTTTTTTTTTTTTTTTTTTTTTCATTTCTCTCTGGTTTCATTTTATTCTTTTTTCCTCTTTATTTTCTTATTTCGTTTTTTCCTGTGTACTTGCTATCTGACAAATTTCTTTATTTCTTTCTTTCTTTATTTATTTGTATGTTTGTTTGTTTGTTCTGATGTTTTGTTTTCATTTTTTATTTTCATTTTAATTTTATTTATTTTTATTTAATTAATTAATTAATTAATTTATAATGAATGCAAAAAAGTAATTACTGAGAGGAAAAAGGAAAAAAGGATTGTTTTTCTTTTTTCAGAAATGAAACAGTTTTTGTATACTGATTACATAAGAAAGTTAACAATGTCTTGTGTTAGCATCTGAAGATATTTACAGAAACTCGTATATCTTTATTTTATTGTACACTGATTTTTTTGTTTGTTTCTTGAAAACATAAAATATGATTTGTTTTATTCATTGCTTTCCATATTTATTTTAATAATTCTAGAAACAAAATATTGTTGACCCTCGATTTCACTACCTCGGTTTTCCGGGTTTCGGTAAAAATCACGAAATTTGAACTTGCCGCCATGTCCCACTTGAAGCCTTACCTCTGAGTTATTCTGAGTCCCACTGTCTAACCACGGCAAAACCCTGTCAATGCACTTTCTATCAAGGAAAGAGCAAATGTTACACTAACCCAAAAAATTCCCAACCTACGTGTTTCATCTGTACACATTTCTTTACATTGCTTTTAACGCCTGTATACTTTTTACATTTTTACATTACTTATTACATAGTTGGTTACGTGTACCAAAGTTTAATGATTCAGTAAGTTTTAAAATTATATTAACATTAATAATTTTCCAGACTTTTGCGTTTTCCAGACCGGTGCCCCGCCTCTGTTAGAGCGTAAAATCGAGTCAAAAGTACTTCGAAAATGTGAAAAAATTTGAACTACAAAATAAAAATAAAAAATCCGAGAAAAAACTCCCAAAACCATGTTTTTCATAATAATGTCCATAAACTGGTTGCTTTATATCTGTTACATAAATCCTGTTTAAGAAACTCACACATGCTGTGCTATATTCTTCATTTGTAAACTAAACAGTGAAGCCCACAGTAAACAAATAAAGATGAATTCTTAGTACAGTTTATTCTAAAGCCATTCCTACGGGGATATTTCTGGTTAAGGAAGAAAGAACAAGAATGCTAATGAGTGTTGAGAGATTGGTAGTGAACTGCACATTCCAAGCCGGTGAGAAGAAAAATCATATTTGTATTAACAACAGACGCTTTACTCGGTCTGTTGACAACGGTTATTGTAACTGTTAGAAGTTACTTAGATGGCTAGATGAAGAAATATGCTAATGGACCTGACTTTTTTTTTCTTTCTTTCTTTCATGAATTGCCTGTTCTATATTCTAAGGAAGTGGCGGCAATATTGTTATTCATATCCCCTTAGGTAATAAAACTGACATCGAGCCATATATCAAAAATCTATGTAAATTTCAATGTGTCGAATATCCAGTTTCACCAGCCGAGGGCAGGTAAAATTAAAAAAATAATGATAATAAGGAAAACTATAATTATCATAAATGTTTAATTAAAAATGTTTTGCTCACTATACAGTTATACAAAAGACAAGAATTAAAATTAAGCTTCAGTGCGAAAATATAAATCTGTGAAATGTCTCAACATAAACAAAATAAGTAAATAAATAAATAAATAAATAAATAAATAATTTATAAAATAATAATTGATATGTATGTTACATGAGAGAGAACAGTACACATGCTAATGCTATGCCTAGTCTCTGTCTTATCTTAATGCGGTGCTTGTTTTCCTGGAATTTTGTTATGTTATTGCATATCGAGTTCATACTGACTATATGCAGTGCGCGTTCACTTTAACAGATTCGCTTAACAGCCAGGATGTAGAAATAACGCGCGCCGTTGCGCGAGCTCTTGAAATAAACCGTCCTTGAAGGCGACCTAATCACCATTTATAGGCAGACGATAGTACCACCGCTGGAATCTACCAAGTCGATTTCATTTCAACTGATGGGGTACTATTTCCTGTCTTTTAACAAATCTCAAAAACACATCAAAATATGATATTTAGAAATATTTTGAAAGTTGAAGTGTTGATGTAACAGTATATGTCATTTAAACCGATACACTTCCTAAAATAAAAACGCCTAAATGTATCCTATCCTATTCTGATATCCCGTGACACCTACAAATGCGCGTGCCCGACTGAGAGGTATACGGCAACGGTTTCCAAGGAGTCGTGTGCACTACCGGTCTAGCTACCTAGCCTCCATTACTAAGAACATACATCGGTCGAGGAATTTTGAAAAATTTCGTAAACCCGACCTGAACTGTAAGTAAAATATTATATCATATATTAATAATAATATTGTACATGATTGCCTCTGTGTATGTTTAATTTTTTTTGTGTGGTTTAGTTCTTTTTTGTTTGTTTCTCTTCTTTTAATATTGTATTCTGGTTTGCCGTATTTATGAAGAATATTTTAAAAAGTGATCAGTATTATTTCCATCTCACCTGAATTTACATGTGAACGTAAGAATAGGTGTTATTATTAAGAAATGTGATTCTGGAGTTGGTAAAAGGTCATGGTATTTACTCAGTAGATGGGATCTGCATGTCGTTGAAGTAGGATTCTTTTGTTTGTAAGACAGTCGGTAGTTTTCACCTGGAAACAATCTACGTCAGTATTTGATACTGGTATATAGGTGAAGCGTTATTTGGCGTTCCTCCACTTGTAGCATAACCTGTGGGTCTGGTCCCAATAGCTTTAGCGGTAGTCAGCAGTTCCGAAAATTAAAACATTTTGAAACAGAAAAAAAAAAAAAAATCTTTCACATTTTTATAGGCTTAGCTGTAAAGAATTCCATAGCGATGAAACTTAACCCTGTTTGGTCTAAGTATGAGTATATCAGAGGACAAAAGACTATTAAAGAACTTGCCAGTGAAAAAATTCTTGAGGATATTAAGACTGAACGGGAGGAAAAGGTATGTAGTAGAAGTGTGACGGTTTGTGATGGTGTAGTGTAGGATGGGTTGAGTTGTACCTGGATTTATTTGTATCGAGTGATTTTGTCCAAATGCATTGCATGTAGTGAAAATATTCTATTTATAAAATAAAAGATTTTCTTAAAATCATAAACATTAAAAAATATCGTTAAATAAATAAATAAGTTAAACAAATCAGTATCTTAAAATTTATTTATTCTGTTTTACTTTTAAAAATAAAAATAATTTTATTCTTTTATTCTGTAAATTTCAAATATTTAACAGTACACTTCGCCAGAAAGAGTGAAAATTAACTCATTTGCTATTTTGTTACACAGCGTTAAGATCAGTGAGTGATTTCAGTTCCCGTGTTTGGTTTGATATTCTGTAGAACATATTAAGCTATCTTGGCCATGGACTTACCTTTATACACTGATTAGAATATTCTTTCAGTTGTTTACTCTTTGTACGGCTTCGCTCCTCCTCACATCTGTTTTATCAAAGTCGTGGCTCTCCATCCTGTGCGCAGGTGTAAGAGATCCGTGCTATTAATAGATAAGACTTCTTCACAGACTTTCAACAGATTTCTCTTTCATATCGTATTCAAAAATACTAAGCAAAAAATAAAATAAGATAAAATAAATATAATACACAAATAACTGAAAGCATAATTATAGTTATAAATGTAAATATTTTAATGTTAGAACTAGCAATAACATTAACCAATGCATTTAAACATAATAAAATATATAAACTCAAATCTTATTTCACAGAAACTATCAGCTAGAACAACGTGTACAAAACATGCTGTTTCAGCATAAAGTAGCAATATATAGTCAGAATCAAATTTAAAAATGCTTTTATTGGCCAATTATTTAAAACACAATTTTCTTGTCGCAACAAAAATGACAAAAATCCCACCTAAATGTCAGAAGTGTAAACTGTCTTCAGATTATTCCATTGCCAGAACAATGATTACCTTAAGTTAGGCTTTTATTTCTTTGTAAAATTTATTTTAAACAATTTACTATGTTGGTGTTGTTGATAAATCACAGTAAAAAGAATGATACTTAATCGAGTTATGGCAAAGAATATATATATATATATATATATTTAAACTCAATTATGTATGCTATTTCACTGAGGTTTCGTTGGGTGTGGATTTAATCCACAGGATAATTATCAGAAGAAAATAGAGTGTATCAATGAAAGTTTGTTTTTGCAGTGGATAGAACCCGCGCTTTCTTGATTATTTTTAAGTTTATTCTCTAGTTAATTAATAGAACGTTTACGACTATTATTTGTTTTATTCATATGTTTGTTTTCCAGTACAACAGGCAAATTTCCTTTATGTTGAGCTTCTTTGAAAAACAGAGCAAACATTTATACCTCTGTGGTAATTTTAAACTATCATAAGTAGTTATTTAAACGTTATTGTGATAATTTTCTCCATTTGCAAATCTCATTATATGTACAGCTGCCAGTATTTATATATATTTTTTTTTAAATTTTTATTGCTATTGTTATTATTATTATTATTATTATTATTATTATTATTATTATTATTATTATTATTATTAAAGATATTTTGTCAGTCATTTCGTTCACGTCCGCACCCCGGGTTGCTGTCTAGTCAGACTGCATGTTGATGTAGAATTAATAGACGTTTTACCTCTGCCCCTAGGTGAGGCTCAGCCGGTAGGGATGACCAAGATGAGGGTTCGCCCCGGCTATGCAACGGTAAGTTTTACCTTTTAGATCTCAGAGAGTTTACCTGCTTGACTAGAATCGCCTTCGTTAACCTTTGTTTTCGCAAAATTTTACATTCGTAGCTCTTTTCATCTCTGGCATGCAGGACACTTTGCTAGCATGTTTATTAGATACCTCACTTTGAAATTTTATAATTCTGAAATAGCTTTTGTATCAGTACTTCTGTGTTTATATATTTATATATTTGACTTTTGTTACTGCTTATAATATATATATTATCTATATCATAAAAAAAATTATTTTTTTTTTTCATTAACATAGACTGACCAGCATAAAACTAACATTTTGAATATTTCTGTGATTACTGTGCTAACCGGTAGTTTTAATTTTAAACAGTATTTCTTCTTCTTTTACTTTTTTTAATTACTATTATTTCTAATTTAAATTGTTACTAATTTTCTGATCATCTAATCGTTATTTTTTCTCTCTCTCCGATTTAAAAAAATATATATTAACATGATTTAATTTTTATTTGTATTGTATTTTCTATATTTTAATTTCTTTTGTTTGATATTAATAATGTTAATTTGATTTAAAATTATTTAATGCATAATCTTATTCTACACTCTTCCCCTAACGGCCCGAATTCCTCAGCTCCAAAATGTCATGACTTTAATGCATAATGGTTTTTGAAATATTTCAAAACACGTGACAAATGAAATTTAGAGGTATGGTAGGAAATAAACGGCGTTATAAATAACTCTTCAGATTAACAACAGCAACCACAACAACAACAGATTTATTTATTTATTTATTTATTTATCTTTTAATCTATTTTGTGGATCTTGTTTTTAACAATACTGTTATTGAAGTTACTATACTTATCTTATATAATACAGCACCTGGTAAGCGTCTCGTCTAAAGGGTCAGTCATAAATTGCGTTTGTGTATCTAGAAACAGTTTTGGTTTGGTAAAAATTGTCAAATTGGACAAACCGAAACAACAGTTCGATCAACAGTTAAAATTATGTTTTTCAAGTCATTTCTGTTAAACTAATATATTTTTCTGAAATAACGTTTACACTAATATAAGATTTTATTGCTGGTTTATTTTCTGTTTCTTTTTAAAACATAAACGAGTTTACAAATTTATGGATGTTTTAGACTTCGGCATAAACAAAAACACGTTACAATTATTTTAATCAGCAGAGAAAACTTATCTTTATGCTACTTGTCCACGACTAATCAAATGTGAAATGAGTTAGATAAGAAAGAGAAAGAGCATGTGTGTGCGTGTGTGTATGTGTGTGTGTGTGTGTGTGTGTGTGAGAGAGAGAGAGAGAGAGAGAGAGAGAGGGGGGTAGAGAGGCAGAGACAGACACACAGACAGAGAGTAAGGGGAGAGAGATTTGTATTTAAGAAAAATACATTAATACAAAATGGTCTGCTCTACAGAACATGTTGTTCTCTGCGGAAGCCCGAAATAGACTGCAGTGAAACCAGATCTGCCTGGCTTTCTCTCACTCTATCTTGATTTGTTGGCTCAGAACAAATATTCTGGGGTTTTACTCTGCTAGCACGTTAACTCACGTACCGCTTGGGTTCTTGTTAACTGTTTATAGGCAATGCGCTGTCATCCAGTAATATTCATCTATACATGTAGTAATTATCAGGAGTGCAGGTTAATTTAGTACAACTGTCTGGCTAACTGATAAAAACTACGTTTTTTTATATTTGTCATTTCTGTAGGAGGAAAAGACCAAATATTTAAATCTGTGGTTACATTATTGGTTATGCTTATGTTTCACTATGTACAGTGCATTTCGCTTTGGATGCTAGAAACGAATAGTCAGCATTCAACACATTGGTATTCGGTTAATCAGCAAACTAAATTTGGCACTCCCAGAATGCGAGTTTCAGTTAGGCAGTGTTGAAGTGGAGTTAGATTTCACATAGTAACCTTTGCTACGTACATTAACTGCATACAGCTCCTAACACAATGGTTAGTTATTTTGTTTATTTATGACTTTTATTTTTAGTAACTATTATTGGTTTTATTTAATTAATTAATTTATTATCATCACCTTCATCATCAGCAAAGTCATTGCTCTTTCTGTGGAACGTAGAACAAATTTAATTAAAGTCGTATTTGTGCTAAAGTATTTTATACTCATCCATTCTCTAAAACATTTTAATAAATCATTTTCCTCCTTTAGTTATCAGTTTATTGAGAATAAACATGTTAGTTTTGCTTCATTATAACAAAGAAATCCTCATCTTATGTATTTTTCTCAAATATAATTTCCTTTGTGAAATATTCACACTGCCATTGTCTCATAATGTCATAATTAAAGATCCCCGTTGAGAATAACTCATTTAGATTCGAGTCCGCACGTACACGTAATAATAATAATAAAAGTAACACCACCAATAACAATAACAGATACAGATAATAATAATATTTTTATTGATTTTTAAAACAATTTAATATTTTGTTTATTTATATTTTTTTTTTTAGCGAATATAATCTAGTATTTTCATTCTGCATTGTTCAGTAAGGTTTATTTGAAATAAAGTAACATTAATGATGTTTTTCAGAGTACAAGGGCCCACTCTGCTTTGCGTGGAAGCATCTACGGAACTGCACCACGCCGACCTCTGCTTACTGGAGACTACTACGTTCAAAGGTCCTTTCCTTCATCATATGGTAATTAATTTTCTTCTTTCTGGTTTTAACATGATATGCGTCAAAAGCAAATGAGCATTGGCTGAGTAGTAATATAACGTGAAGATTATAATACTTCACAAAAATAATTTAAAGATAAAGATTATTAAAATATTGTTAACTAATTTCAGAACGTTATAATTAGTCACATATTTATCACACACACACACACACACACACACACACACACACACACACACACACACACATCTATATGTGTGTGTGTGTGTGTGGTAAATACATGACTAATTATATATATACTGATAACCCTCGCTGTCAGGGACTAATAGGGGAAGAAGGAAAATGCAAAAGTCTGGGAAATGACAAATGTAAAAACTAACTTTAAACTTAACGGAAACATTAAACATTAAACATTAGTAAGACCTGCTTGTGAACCGCTGCAGTAACTACGTGACGCTTGTTTTTCAGACACCCGCTCTGAGGAGTACTCCATCGGAGACAGCGTGCTGCGCGCCACCGTGCACTCTGACGCCGTCTTAGACGACACCTACGACACATCCGCCAAATCACGTAGTCGAGATAGGCGCCTCCTGTCTGATGTAACTAATGCCATCGTGAGTAGCTGACCTTCCGTAGAGTTACCCATCTTTATTAGCATTAGCTCCTCTTCGAAAAATATTCGAGTGAAAAATTACAATTCGTAATATAAGATACATCCCGAATTAATCTGTAACTAACTCATCGATTGTTCAGTTAGTGGATCATCGATAAGTGATAAAGTACTGTTAAATCAATAACTTCTTATTATTAATTTTGGTCAAACCCATGTTTTCTTTCACAGTGACATACTTTGTACTATTTGTGTTTAATGTTTGTTTAATTCATTTTCAATAATGCTTTGGATCACCTATGATGTATTGCCTTTTCTTTGACAAAACACTTTAGCACATATCTCGAAGAAATATGTTATATCTTAATTTTTTTTGGTTTCAAATATTTTATAATTCTTTATTTATGATTCATAAAAATATGTCCAAATACATGTATTAGACGTTTTAAAAAAAAAAAAAAAAAATAATCATAATAATAAAAAATAATTTGCTGCAGAAAAATAAACTGTCCATATATTTGGGGAAAAAAGAATCTGATATATAGATCATATATAGATCATACTATAAATGTGTTATTTTTCAGCTGTTAATCATCTTGGCTATGTTTACATATGTTATTATTTTTATTTAAATAAATGTGTGTTTATTCATTAATTTTATTCTATCATTTTTTTTTTAATAACTGAATATACTTTTCAGCAAGGGCTGCAGAAACAACAAAATAAATAATACATTATTATTTTCGTTTTCTTTCTTTTGAATGATCATTTTACAGATGTTATGTGTGTGATTTATACTTTTCCCCTATAGTTTTATATTCCCTTTGATATAGATATTGGAAGAAAGTAGGTAATTATTTAATAACGTGGTGTTACCTTCGCTATTCATGCAGCCCCCGTCTGTGTTCGAGCCAGTGAAACCAAGTAGATTGAGGACAAGACTAAAACCTCTTTCAAGGCGTTCTCGAAATTTAGTGGAGTCTAAAGCAATGTACAATCCTCCGCCATCTTTATCCACATCAACTTTAACAGCAAATCCAAGACCATACCAGTCCCTGCCGAGTTCTCTTCTCAAATATTCAAGCAGAGCCAAAGTCACCAGTCTACCCACTGGTGTCCGTCGCTTCGTGGGGCCTAATCTCAGACGACCTCTGTATGAAAACGATTACGAAGCAGATGATGTGCTAATGGCTAGTGCGCCTCCTGCACCACGTCTGTTAGGTGGATATGTCTCTCCCAGGATAGCAAGTAAATACTACTTGCCAGAGATGAGGGATGATCAGTCTTCTTTCTCGTATCTCTATCCAGAGCAGTCAAGACGTCTCCTTGGTGGATACGTATCGCCCAAGATGACTTCAGCCAACCCTTACATTGGTATGTCACCTCTTTCATTGATCCCTTATAAACGCAGTGGAATGCTTTCGCAAACCGACATGAACGGGAGTTATTTTCCTTCTAAAATATCACATCCTTCCACATCCCACTCATACTCCCTACCTTACAGCGGCAAACAGTCACATACTTCTTTTCCTCGTGAAAGTTCTTCTGTCCTCCCTTATTCTGATTCTGATGACAGCGATCCTTACCAATACCACAAAAGTAAACGTAGAGTACTAGGGTCCAAGAGACATGTTAGCAATTATTACAAACGTTTGGCCAATAAAAGAGCAGCAAAACAGGGTAAGTCGAAATACTGGCCGTATTATGATGTTGAGTCAATCGCATCAAGTGACGTTTCGGATGTACTTAGCGACACAGAGTCTACATCTGATTATCAAACCACGTATACGACAGGCGGTAAAACATACAGCATAGACGACGAAGATGTTGATTACGTGCCCTTTGTACCAAAACATAACCACCAAGAGGGACTACTTGAACTGTCAGCATATGAAGACGAGTCCCCAAAATACGAATCCATGAATGTGTTACCTTATATCCCATCCTCTTTGAGACAAAGCGTTCCCAATTATGATAACACACATGACATGCATTTTAATCAACTTTTATCTGATTCTACAGCACGCGCACGCAGTGCATTGAGTAATCTGCTGCGTACATACGACGACGCCAGTCTGCTGATGAGAGTGGAAGGCGATGCTGTCACTCAGCATCATGATGGCAAAGTTGGTTTCCGCTATTATCATCCTCCAGTTTCCGTCAAGGGAACTGGCATCGACAGACGACACTTGACAATAACGCCTTTGGTGAAAGAACAGAATGATTTCTTGGGCGACTATGTCAGTAAGATCAGATCACTGCAGCAAGACGTGCGCAGCAATCTGCTGAAAGAAAAACGTAACGTGGACGTTAGCCCTTACTCGTACGATCAAAAGTTGAGATTTCTGCCAGTGAGAATAGGCACCGTGAAACATGTTGTCCCTGTGACATCTTTCCGAAAACGCCTTGCAGGAGGTTTAAGACACCGACTAGATGTGTTCCACCTGCCACTTGTCGAAAAAGTCTTGCCTGAAACTTCTCAGCAATTGGTGTTGAGTTCTAGGGAGCTCAATCAAGGTGGAGATGCCAAACTTAGTCCTCTAAAGCTTTCTGTCCTTGATAAGATTAGGATTAAGGTAATGTGTTCTGTATGTAATGCTTGCAGTCTACAATCATTTCCAATTCATCTCTTCCGTGTGTAATCTTCCCCTTTTAAGTTGTATAGTGCTCCTATATTTATTTTGTATTATACTGAAACTAGAACTGATCCAATTCCTAGTGCTTGCTATGTCGGCTAACTGCTAGGATTTCTGCCCCAGATGTAACATTTTGCTCAAAGAATTTTAATCTTCCTTTAGTGTTTCGTTATTGACATTTTTAATTCACAATTATTTTTATTTTTTAAACCATAGATATCGCTCATCGTTAGTTTGCTTGTTATAGGAATCTGGCCAGGTAATAAGACGGAGGGTTGCTTGAATAAATATGTTTGCTAAGAACATGAAGGAACACCTCAGAAAAGATCATCTGAAGATAATCTACCCTGAATTCTTATTTTCAATATTTATTAGTTTCATCTTCTTTTCCTTTTTCATAGTATCCTGTTTTCTCCATTCTCCCTGATTTTTCCCTCCCTACCTTCAGGTATCCTCTGAGAGTCATTCATCACCAGGGAGCGCAGTGGCATCCCGAAGAGCGAAATCACATCCTTTGACTGCCCCACGACCTGTTGTTGTTAGCAAGTCCCGTCTTGTTGACTCGAAGGTAGCTGCCATCAGTCCTCCTGCATTCAAGTTAGATCACCTTACGTATTGGCCATATGATAATAAACGATTTATCGTTGTTTCAAAAGCACTGACGTCTAATGTACCGTTGCGGGTAATTTACACAGGAGCTGACAAATGGGATTCTGATGTCTATTTGCCTACGTACCTGGGCTGGCCTACTAGAAGCGCCTATCCCTATTATTACACAACCTCGACTGTCCCACGAAGGTTTCGTGCAGTTAGCACTGTTAATCCCTCCTGGGCTTCTTACACCATCGCGCGTTCGCGTTATCTCGCTCGCTCACCACTGAAAACTGTTCGACATCCTTTCATTTATAGAAAAATACGAAAGCGGGCAAAGGTAAAAAAAAAACAACAACAAAAAAAAAAAAAAAAAAGAAACATTGTTAATATCACTGCTTTGCCTGCTGTTGTGGTTCGACTAAAACTGCCTTCAGCAGTTTGAATTAACTGTTTATTCAGTTCTATTTCAAGTTCAGTTACAAAAGCTTTTAGTATCGTCTGCTCATCACCGCCACTGTTAATATCAAATGCTTTAGCACCTACCCATGCTTATCAAATAGCCTTTAATTTTCTGCCAACCATTAAAGTGTTGTTACAATTAAAAAAATTTTTTTTTTTTTTTTATAAATAACAAATAAAATTTAAAGACTTTAAATATATTATTACTAATCAGTTTACTTTTAAAAATAACAACAATATTTCGATTGTTATTTTAATCATTCAGTTGGCAGGAAAAAGGTTAATTTGTTTTTCTTAGCAGAGTAACGAAAAAACTACCATATCTATCTTCAGATAAAAAGATTTTAAATTAACTTTTATTTATAAAGAAACAAAAAATTGGATCCTTCATGTTCTTAGGTTATCTGGTCAGTGCATCTTTTCGTTAATACAGCTCATTAAACTGACCGTAATGGTTATTAAAACTAATGTTTTATGTTTTACTTACCAAATCTGCAGTCTGCTAGTTTAACACGTACAATAACAGCATCCAACTGTTATGTAACAAGCACCAAACTGTTTGATTGTGAAATTCTTTATCTAGACCATCTTTCGTAATTTTATAAAATAACAAAAATATTTAGAATTAAAAAAATAACAGTAAATACACTGTAAACAGATAAATTCATTATTTATTTTTGGTCTGTACTGGCGCTTTTTTCTTGCAAATTCATTATCTTGTTTTTAATATATACTACTCAAACTTTAAGGGATAACTAACCTTTTGTACTAACCCACCTTTCTGTTCTGAAAATATTTTTCACGGAAACAGATCGATTAATACAGACACGAGGTGTAATAGCTGATGTTTAGTCACTGTTTATTATTATCCCCCAAAAACTTAATAATAATAATTAAAATAAACCCACTTGTTTAGCGTCCAACCATTTCAATTTTTCAATAGAAGTAGTTTTTATTTTTATTTATTTTTAATTTTTATATATAATGATGGTGTGCAGGACACGCATATATCTATCTGTTCATTGTAACACGGAAATGTACACAAGGTAATATATACTTTAAAGACAGATATTTCACTGCGATATTTTAATTGAAAGTTCATCAACATATGTTGATTTGATAATAACTGAACATTAAAACAAAAATGCGATTGTGCAGTTTGTCAGGATGAAGTTCAACATTCTCGTGCTGGGACGCTAAGCAAATCATTTAGTTATTTATTTTACTGACCTAATGTTTCTCTCTCTCTCTCTCTCTCTCTCTCTCTCTCTCTCTCTCTCTCTCTCTCTCTCTCTCTCTCTCTCTCTCTCTCTCTCTCTCTCTCTCTCTCTCTCTCTCTCTCTCATTTCACATTACCATTAAAATTTTTTAATAAAATAAATAAATAAATAAATAAATAGTACCAGAATAAAAAAGGGGAAAAAAAAGAAAAGAAAAAAAGACCAACCGCCCCCAAAGACCTTAAAAAAGACCCCACAAAAAACAAAGCTGATATGAAACAGAGTAATAGCATCCGCACTGATATTTTGTTTCATGCATGATTAATTCATTATCGTTTTCTCAGGCATGCACAGTTCAAGCGTGTTAAGAAGGCAGCATGGAGTTGAATAATGTCGTTGACAGTTTGTGTGGTGGGCGAGGCTCGCTGTGGTTGATCTCGAGAGTGCTGCCCTGTCTGTCTGGCTCTGCCTCACCCCGCCGTCTGCAGCAAACTAATACATGCACCTTGTTGCATTAGTACTCTTCAAGTGATACACTTCGTTACAGCTGTAGTGATAGACGCTTTACGTTAATGGTTCAAGCAGTTTAACTAAAAAGTATGTAAAGTATGCTTGAGAAACTTTGTAAATACACACCCATTTGATTTAATAGTTTTTCATAGTGAACCAAACGGAAAATCATTTATTTTAAATGAAAGGTCATATAAAATATCACAGGTCGTTTTGTGATCGACATTTTATATCATCGCAGTGGCTGCCTTTTGATTATAACAGTTGGTTCGACAACAAATCATAGCACAGTTTCAAGAAAAACTTCTTATTTGAATTTACGAACTTCGTCTTGTGAATAAGTAAAATGTTAAATTGTGTGTTACGTTAAGTTTAACAACTCGCACTGAACTGCTGAGGTGCGTTTATTTGCCTTTTCACTTAATGCTTGAACAATTTTGTTTTAGATTAATAAGTAATTTATCAATTTATTCGATGGAAATGAGTTTTATTTTATTATTCAATATTATGTTTTTGATGTCCTGAACAATAATAATAATAATAATAATAATAATAATTCTTAAGTAGTTGAATTTATTTTGTTTTATTGGAAAACTTATAATATAATCTTCTAACTGATTAAATAAATAAGGTGCTGCAAAGTTTCTCAAGATTATTGCTCTTTTGGGTTGTTTTTTAAAAGCAGATACTAAAACCTTAAATTAAAGATAAATATTTTCATATTTATATATATCAAGTTTATTTTCACTTAATTATTCAAAATTTATTACTCAGCTATGTAAAATTTATTAATTTAATTATTTATTTTATCGAATTTTTTTATCTTAATATGATGATGATAATAATAATAATAATAATAATAATAATAATAATAATAATAATAATAGTTGTAGTAGTAACTGTAATAAGATGTTGTAAAAGTGACTAAGTCTTGAACAGACTGCATTGTACAGGGTGAGGCCCAGCACGGGCCAACAACTCGATTTCATATTTGCTTTCCACAACAGGCTGCACTTGTTGCCAGCAGAGTGGAGGTTGAACCGCCTCGCCGTCGTCGCAAGCCGCACTCTCAGTACGCCGCAAACAAACTGCGGGAAACGAGGCGACCGGGCGACCAGGTAAAGCGCGGATTAGTAATGTTTGTAGGTGAAGGCCACGTTACGAAGACAAAGCACTGGGAACACGTGCAGTATAATTTAGGATATTTTTTGGATATCTTTAATTAAATGTTGGAATATAGTAAAAGTTAGAATCAGTCAAGAGACTAGAAATGACAATGGTTTAATGATGTAAAATCAAATGGTTAATTTAAGACAGAAACACAACAAAAACAAAAAATACACCAGTCACTGCGACATCACTCCTGCTTAGTAAATATCCTTCTACATAATGTTGTTTACAAAGTAATTATAACTGTTGCTAATAATGTACTAAATGTATAGAACTAATAAATAGAACCATTTAACTGAAGAAGAAAGAAAAAAGACAGACTACTCACTCGTCCATTTAAATGGAAATTGATATTAACATAAGAGGTTCTAAATGATTTCTGTAAAGCTACATACACATCCAGTAATTTCTAAAAATGAAACATTATATATATATATATAACTTATTAATTATGACTTTTTAAAATGATTATAAAATTAATTAGTTTTAAATTTGAAATTCTAAAGGAGTAAAATACTTTAATGAAATTAATTTCAATTCGATTACTTTGTGCTGCTTTTTAAAAATTATTATTATATTTATTTATTTATTTATTTATTTATTTTTATTATTATTATTATTATTATTATTATTATTATTATTATTATTATTATTATTATTATATAAAATGATGATAGTAATGATAATGTTCTTCACACACAAGTATAGTAATATTTTTGCAAACGTTAATAACTTTTTATCTAAATAAAATCAAAACAAATTAAACATATTTCAAACATATTATTACTGAAAGCTATTAGATGCAAAAACAAAAGATCACTGCAGTAATACAGACTGGCATTTTTCCGGAACAGGGTGGAATACTGTTACTACTTTATTTGCTTTTCAAATTAATAACATTGTTAGAGAGACACACATCTCGTTTTCCTTTTTCGTTTCTTTCAGGAGAGTTACATACCAGTGTCTGTCAACACAGCCGTCTTGCACGCCTCGAGGCCACCATTTGTAAGTACTTTATTTCATTTGCCGATCTGCAGACTTTACTACAGAATCATGGGTATTCTGCGGAAACTTGAGTATTACGTTTAACGTAGCTACAGTTTATTTCAAGGTGTCTGATTTTCTATTTGTTGTTGTATATATATATATATATATATATATATATATATTGGTCTAATTATTAGTTTTCACTTTATTATCTTCAGTGCAAAAGCTAACATCGCTGAAATATTTGTGTACACTACTCTTCCACTATCAGATTGCGGTTTATAGTTGGCTGATAAGTTATTTATTTTATATATTTTTAAAATACATATAACATTTTCGAATATATATATAGATTATATAATTTTAAAGTAATAATCAAATAGTAATTAAAAAGGCTGAAAGAAAAGAAAAAAGTCCAATCTAATGTAATATTTTAGTTTTAATACGGTTAAGTCCTCGATTTATGTGAGATTTAGGATGTGAAAACATCGCATAAATGGACCTTAAATGCTCGATATAGATCTTTGACTGAAGAACGAGAGGTACATGTAAATTTTTTACTGCAGTCGAATAATATTAATGTATCAGAAAAATTGTAACAGAATATGTGTGTACTGCTTAACAAATTGTCAACCGAAACCGGCAAAGCATTTTCGTTCTAGAACAGTAACGTGAACATTATTATAAATCTATATTATATTTGCATCTTTTGTTCTTTTTCTTTTAATATTCTTATTTTTGCCAACAAGACATAGCTATTGTTATCAATAATTAAAAATTAAAAACAAAGTATTGATATGTTGTAATTTTATAATGAATCATATTGCTGCATAAATGCAAAAGTCAGAACCCAAAAGAGTGAGTTTCGTGCACGGCATGGCGAGTAAGACAAACTGGCTGATAATGAATTCTAGAGACGGAGGTGAAACAGGTTATAGAAAACTCAGGCTACGTGGTCTGGCACAAACTGCGGCGTCGCTGTATTGTCAGGTTGCAGCAGTGCTGTTCAGCTGCGTTGTACTTTAAGTTGGTTTTCAGTGATTAACATTTTACACGTCAAAAACCTTCGCTCATTCTGATGATTTATTTATTTATATTGACTAATTTTTTTAAAACTTGATTTCAGCTTTGTAAAGAGTTTATATTAAAATTCATCTAATTCAGAGCAATAGCTTTGTGTTAGTGAAATGAGTAATAAACACACGCACGTGAGACAGGAGGTATCCATGCTTCAAACATTCTATTTTACTGCAGAGAAAATAAATTGATTAATTTTGTTATTACAAAATCTTTTTAGTACGACAATTTCTCTTGAATATTTTTATAAATAAATATATCTATGTATATATGTGCGTGCGTGTGTGTGTGTGTGTGTGAATAGTAAACTACCTTTTAAAAACAAACATTGTTATCACAAAATATACGGTTGTAATTTATAACTAAAGATTGGTAAAATTACACTTTACAAAATATAGTACTGGTATGTAAATAAAACATTTAAAAATTAGTGGAAGGTATTCACCATTATAACAGTTACAGAATATGAAACTGTTCTACAGAAATATGAGAATGAAATGTTATATATTCATCTGTTGGTCAGGGTAAGAACAGTCTGAGGGTGAAGGCGGTAAGTTAGTTTCATTTCTGAATGTTGAGACATTTTGCTTTGGCAGTGTGTGCATTGTTTCAGGATTAAACTGTGACAAAATTTCTTTATGTTGTTCACCTCGGAAAAAGAAAGAAATCAATGGTTCTTGTTCTTGTTTTTCAGAATTTAGTAAACTAATTAAACATTTGCTTTTTGATAATAACAAACTCTGTCTGCTTATACATCGTGTTGAAATATCGTGTTTTAAAAAATCATATTTTGTGCTACCTTAAAACAAATTGTTGTTAGATTTGGATAGCACAAAACAGCCGTTTTACAGATAATGTTAAAATAGACAAGTTATTTCAAATATTACTGACAGATTTATAAATGCAATATGTGCAATAAAATTTCTTTTGACGACATTATAATGTATCATATATACTCATCGGGCTTATGGTAATATTAAAGATAAGAAAAATGACAATATTCATTTCATTCATTCTTCGTTAAATATTGCTTTTGACCATTTTGTTTAGTCCACACTGATTCAAAATTTTAATCCAAATCTGACATTTAAAATATTTATGATGATCTGTCATGGAACAAGCCCATTGAAGAAAAGAACTGTTGGTGCTTCTAAAGGGCCACTTAACAGTTCAAACTTCATGTCCACTACAAAATCTATTAATAATATAAAAGTTAAATATTTTGAACCTGTTAAATAAAAAATGTCTCACTGCTTTGCCAACTTAGTGCATCGTGTTTTGAGCAGCACTGTTCATACAGCAACCTTGTATTTCTGTTTAAAAGGTCTTTGTAACTTGTAATACATGCTTATTTAAATATTCTAAACATGTTGCATGAATTGTAAGTCTGGAGTTTCGACTCTATGTTTATAAGCTGTTACGTTTATTACATGAATCACACGGGTGGCTGGAAAGCAGCCTAAACAAATAAAAACGAAAACTCTTTATACAGCCTGCTGTAAACTGGCTTAGCAGGTTATATATTTAGTAGTAAGTTCTCATTATTCATGGCAAAGGTAACGTCTCGTAGATTGTTGTTTTTCTTGTAATATTTTAAGTAAAAAGTAATTCCGTATTAGGGCACTGCTTTAAGTAGCCAATCCCGTGATGTATTCGTAGTTGAACAAATCGTAACAGAATCTTATTGTATGCATCCTCCATCCCTCTTCAGCCCCTGCCCTCAGACCGGAAGGCAATTCGAGACGTCGATGGATTCACGAAACCAAGGAACATTCTGTCTTGGCAGGTTTGTCTCCTCCCTCTAATCAGTCCTCTGTTAATCAGGGCAGGTGTGTCAATAATAATAATAATACTTAAAATTTAAGGAATTACTATGTGTATACATACATACATACATACATATATAAGTTGATATTTGATTTTTAAGGAATTGTTTTTCTTAATCTTTCATTAAATGTTTTTAGCATTATTCTCTATTGTCATAATAACATTATTCTTTTACCTTGTTTAGAAAATCAGTTAATACTATTAGAGCTATTTTTTAAATACTTAGTTTACATTTATAGTAACTTTATTTTGTAGGTTATTTTCTAAGTTTTTATTATTTAGGTTTTTTTCTCGTCTTTTTTTGTTGCTTTGTTTTCTTCTTCTTCTTTTAAGCTAAGATGATTTAAATAATGCTTTTAATATTGTTTTGCTTTCGGATTTTCATTTCACTGGCGTTAAAAATAAAATAAAATAATACATTTTCATTGTGCATTTATTAATCAACTCACTGCAAATTTCTGAATTTGTTATAAAATATAATTTATTAAATATACTAACAGCTTACTGGAATTGTGTGTTTTATTACATATTCAGATGTTTACTTATTTGTTACTTTTATCTAAATAATTAAAATCAAATATTTAGTATAAGCAGCAGTACAAGACAAAGTAAGACAAAACGTGTCACTGAATGAAACCACCTGCTCTTTGGTTCTCCTTAACATGGCTACTAACACTTACAGGATACACAACCAGAATTCCTTTAGTCTGAGCAACTCGTCAAGAAACTAGATTCAAAAACTGTTTCCGCTAATCTTCCCATGTAATAAATAATCATAAAAAGAAATATATAACATTACACACAAAATAGGAATCAAAGTTATGCTTAGAAATTAACAAACTCTGTGTGATTCCCATTACATATATGGAAAAAAAAAGAAGTGTTCAATAACATATAAAAATGGGCATGGCCAATATAATTTCTGTACATCTGAACGTAGAGCTGTCAGGAATCAGATTTGCAGTATTTTTCATTTTAGTTTATTGTTGTTAATGTTTAATATGTCTGTTTCTGGCTTGATGTCTTTTTGTTTGCCAGTAGATATTTTTTCATAGTTATTTCTTTGGTTTCCATTACATTATACATTTTGAATTTTAATAATTATGTATAATAATAATAATAATAATAATAATAATAATAATAATAATAATAATAATAATAATGTTATTATTATTATTATTGTTGTTGTTGTAGTTATTGTTGTTGTTATTATTATTTGTAAACTTAACATTTTTTTATATTAATTTAATTTTTCTATTTCTATTATTTATTGTTATTATTAAACTTTTATCAAAAGAAATTTTCAGAAAACATGAGAGTTTTAACAGTATTTGTTCACTGAAACATTTGTTAATCACACACACACACACATATACATCGATACTCATTACGATTTTGCCATAATTTATTTTTTATTGAAAGATAAACTGTTATCTTGTGTTCTTGTAATTTAATGGATAATTTACCAGTCAACTGCTTACTTGTTATTCAATGATTATTAAAAACAACTGTGTGTGTGTGTGTGTGTGTGTGTGTGTGTGTTTGTGTGTGTGTGTGTGAATACATAACATCAGGATGTATTGTTAAGAAAATGCATTTAGTAAGTATATGTAGGTGTATATATGTATAATTATATGTATAAATTATGTATTACGGCAATCATATTTTTCAAGCTAAAATCAATGAGAAAACAATTAGTTTTATATTTTAATAACAGCCATAAAGTCTTACAAAATCTTAATAAGAATCGCCAGTCTTAATTACGATATTAAAATTCTCTTTTATTTTGATTTACTTGGTCCCTTGTTCCAAACTGTCATTTTACCAGAAAGACAAATAAATTATTCACTGTAGAAAATGCAGAAAATATCAAAACTCGACATAACAGGTGCAAACCTGCGTCTTCAGTAATTAAATTTAATATCTACATTCACAGAATGATGAATATACTTACTCAAAAAATACCCGTTTAGGGAAAACATGTTAAGTATTTTGAAATAACAACTTAGAAGAGTAAATCTTTGCTATTATTAATATTGTATCCGTTGGAAGGTTATTAGATGGCAAAAGCAAGAAACAAAAATCAAAATTTAACCAACATATGGACCAGACTAAATATGTATATATATGTGTGTGTACGGGAGAGAGAAGGCGCGCGCACACATCTATATCTGTAACTATATGGCTCTGTTTACAAACAGTATCGACTTGAATCAAGGGTGAACCCTACTGAAGTGATGTACAAGCCAGGCGTGTACAGTCGAATGCGTGAACAAGTGCGTGATGCACACGACAAACTGGACAGACATCGACAACTTCTGGACCGGTACATGTCGGAGACTGGAGACGTCAACCTCAACAGACATCTCAAAGCTGTAGACTCTGATGATAGGTACGTGCAACAAACAATTATCTCGCTGTAAAATCAAAATATCTGTAAAAGTCCTTTGTGGGATCTTCCTCAGTATTTTTCACTTACTTAGTCCTTATTGAGTTATTATTTAAAGCATTTCTTAGAATAATGTTTTAAAATCTACGTTATATGTGTTGCAGGTTTTTAATAAAACACAAGTATATTAACTGATTTGAACGATTTTCTTTTCTTTTATAGAATTGGTGGAAGCAGAGGTCGGAGCTCGGTAAACTTTTTACCTTAATTTTTCTTTTAATTACCACAGTTAACATAGCGACATGTTGTACGTGTTCGGTGTACGTTGGCTTATTATAATATCTACAGCAACATAACAACAATCAATAACGTCAATGAAGATGAAACAGCTAATAGATAAAGTCTGTTTCGATCAGTAAATAATTTATTGAGAATCGCCATTTTTAGAATACTGAATATATTTTAAGTTATAATGAATAGCAACGTGTGTGAATAACGTAATTAACACTGCTTTGCATTTCGCTTCCGACTAAACACTACTTATATTGTTACTAATCAAAAAACAATCGGGAAAACATTGTTGTAACACTAAAAAATTAAAATAAAATAAATAATAATTAAGAATAAGAAATATTTTTATCTACTGTTTTTAAAGATAATAATAACAAGTAAAAAGTCTTTAATTTTAATTTCCTTTTCGTTCTTCCGTTTCATTGCATTTCTTATTTTATTCTGAATTCTCATTAAATCAAATTCTTTATTAAAATATTTTGAAATATAATTTAAGTTAATTCGGAGAATAGTTTTATAAAACCAAAGTAAAATTCTTGATCTCGAGCGATTTTAAACGTTACTAAATAATTTTAAACACAATCATCTGTGTCATTAACTTTAAAATGCCAGAAAGGCAGATCGACGTAATTAACATTTTATTATTTTAAAAACACTATAATGATAAAAACAAACGAGACATTATAAATATCTTATCACAGGTTTTCCGGATTTTCAGTTTAAGAAACCTTTCAAATGAAGACATTCAAATTAAAATTTCGAACTTAAAAGCAGTGTGTAACTCGGCAATCCCATTTCTGGTTTTTTCCTATTATCACATTTTTCAATTTTCTGATGGGATAGACAGACAGAAACAAAAATAAATCTTATTCTCTTCCCATTTTCCCTAATGAGTTGTCTTTCTTGGTTCTGCAAATCTAAATTGGTCATCCCTACAGAGTGCGCCACCTGCACCAACACAACCAGCCATGTCTGACCTGCGTAGACGATTGAGGAAAACAATCTGCAAAAGTAAACGAGATCCAAACTACTACAGAGAGTAAATGGCTCATAAGAAAGGCTTCATTTCACTGGTGAGTATTGAGCACGTAGAAGTAATTACGTGTCTCATAAAAAACATCACCAACCATCTCTTTTGCCTCTTATTTTTAATCATAAGTATTTATCCCAGGTGGAAATCGGTCACTGCTCTTATTTTGTTTTATCAACTAAAAATAAAAAATAAATTAATTTCTCACAAAGCTCAAAACACAGCAAGTTTATTAATAGTATTATTATTAACAAATATATTATTACACTATTCTTCCTTATATTTGTTCCCTGAATGTTCGGAAAAGAAGCACAATTCTAAAATGAAAGCCATACTTCAAAACGTATAATTTCAGTGTTTTGTTGTTAACCTTGCACTTAGCTTTAAATAAAGTTCTTCTAACATGTTACTTCGCAAGCTTAATAATTCAAGCATTGCTACTGCTTAGCTTTAAGCTTCATTTTTCATATTTAATCAGTAGCTAAAACTTGAGTCATAAATAATGTCATGAGTTTTCAACTGGTCATAGCAAATGGCATGTAATCATAATAATTATATCTATAAGATTTTTTTGGCAGGTTTATTGGTATTTTTTTGTTTCTTTTTTAAATGACTGTTTAATACGACTGTCAAAAGGAGAAATGTTATCCTTCTTATTTATTACAATGAACACCAAACATTATTTTAAGAGGTCGGCCGGTAAAGTAGAAAATTATGTGGTACCGTTTTACCTAAGAATACATTCCCAAGAAGCAGAATTGACAGCGGCTGGAATTCCATATACCCGACATCATATATCCTCTATCCTATGTGGCTGTGGGGGGAAATGGCACTAGAAGAAACAGACACCTGGAATAAACAGCAATGTGAATACGTGGGAAAAGAAAAGCAATTTGTTTATTTATTCTAACACTTGGCATATATACTCTTAGTGAAATTTCTAGATGAAGTATTTAAAAACCTTTCTAAAGGTAATATTTGATGTAATAAGATTTTTCTGTATTTACTTTATTTTTTATTTTTTTTATTGTTATATATATTGTTTTCAAAACCTACTGAAAATAAATCTCGAAAACGTGACACTGATTAATTGCATTAAAACTCTATTAAACACCATGGAATAATGTGTATTTTTATTTCTTTATTTCTTTTTATTATTTTATTTTTATTTTTTGTATTATTACCGTATATACTTGTGTACAAGGCGACCTTATGTATAAGTCGATGTGTATTTTAAGACCAAAAATTGCGTCGTTTTAGGTATTACTTGTTTATAAGTCGACTGTAGATTCCAGGCACCGTCACTATTTTTAGACCAGTGTGACAGTGCCGTGAAGGCCTACATTGTACGCCTACTGTAACATAACTTGCACGAGCTGTAACTTGCACGAACATACCATAATAACGTAAATGCATGTATTACACGAGCTATAGCCTAAATGTATCATAAATAGTATCTCTTTAATGTAATAGGTCTAACATGGAGACCTAACTCACCGTTATATTTAGCCGTTCTATGATTTACAAAATTTTGTCGGTAGTGGATATTAATGACGATTGCAATATTATTTCACCAAATTCTTTACAATTAAACAAGTGAGTTTTGTTTATGAAATTAGGACCGATATTTAGTGCAATTTGGCAGAGAAGTCTGCATTCCTAGATCATTGCAAGACGCCGTAAGGCATAACGCCGTACTGACGGTTTTCTCGCTTTAAAATGTATTTTTATGTCACTAAACGGAAGAATATCATGTTTTACATTCATATTTGGTTTTGTAATTTAATTTTTCAAAATTTTTTATACGATAAAATTATATTTTTGAAAAGCTGAAAGACCGCGATTATTTTAGATGCATCCCGTAGCAAAAAATAGTCAAAATAGCGACTCTTCAGCAACAGCTACAAAAGCATTACCTATGTATAAGTCGACCCCCAAAATATTACCTTAATATAGTCTCCAGAAAATTCGACTTATACACAAGTATATACGGTATATTTATTCTCATTATTATTATTATTATTATTAATAGTTTCCCTTTTTTTGCTAGTCAGTAATTATATTTAGTTAGTGTGTCTTATAAGAGTGTTTAATTCTTTTTGTGATTTATTACATTTTTTTACAACATTTCAAGATCTAAGGATTTAGAAAGTGAGAATAGCGTTCACGCGATTTGTATCGGGTAAATGGATTTCCAGCCTAATAGATTCAAATGCTCTTTCTTGCAATAAATTATGTGCCGTTTTTGTGTGTATATGGTGGTAATCGTGCATAATGTAACTCTTTCTAAAACTGATATGACACCTGTGCGTTTCCTTTTACCTTTTTATTACATTTATTTATTCATCAGTTTTGTTTTAATAAAGCTGTATTTATTTTAAAGGATATTTTTCCTGCACCGCTATTATTTTTTTTCTTGGTTCTTTTTTATAAAGTTTTTGCATTAAATTATTTGATCGCAACTCAGTAAATTTGAGCTACTATATTGACACGTTACGAGGCAAAAGAAAAATGTTACTATAACTGACACACATTTTTCTTAAATAAAAAGAAAGGAGATCAGATTAGAAGTATATGTAATACCAACAATGGAACCATGAACTGACAGTATTAATATCTGTTCTGTTGTACAGTAACAGCTTGTTGCTATGTTCTGACAGCACTTGCACTAAAACAGCAAATAATGAATGCAGTTAACGAAATCTGGCAAGCTGAAATATCGTAATTTCCATTGCCCCTTATTTAGAATTAATTTTAAAACTGTTAAATATTTCTATTCTCGATTATGACTGTAATATTTACAACAATAGTACAACAGTTTTTTTCAGAATAATTTTTTATTTCAGTGTCAGATCGTTATTTTGCGTCCAAATAGGTAAATCTAGTTATAAAGCAAGTGACACAGAATTGGCTAAATCTGATCAACAAGATAAATACATGTATTGCTATGGCCCGAATAATGGTTTTTATTTTATTTCAGAGGCACTACGAGTAGTCATATAGAGGAAACGTCAAATTCAGAAAAGCTGCAGACTTAACTTGGAATTTGATGAAGCATCTCTCGTTTTTTTTTGTAAATTTGGTTTCGAATAGGCGGCTTTAATTCAGTTGGTTGTTTCAAGATATATTTATGTAAAACGTATATACTGTATTATGATTTTATTTATGTACTTCCTGCATATCATAAACATTGATAAAACAACTTATTAAAGATGGACTGATACAGGATACTTTCAGATTTTATTCAAACAGTTATTAAAATAAGGATATTTATGTACGCGATCGTTATGAAGTAAAATTAATAATAATAAAAACAACATTTTATATTATTAATATATACACTCGCTGGTGCTTCATATGTGCTTCCTTTAAAATACGCATTGTTGTAATTTACATTAATAGTTAACCAGATTATTATTATATATAAATAAATAAATAAATATATATATATAAAAAAACATTGTAAGATTCGAGAAATCATGTTGTCTGCATGTGTCACAGAAGTAGAGACTCGCTCCTTTTTTGTTGTTGTTGTTAGTTTGCCCTCCCTAATTCTGCGTTATTTTAAAAGCAAAGCTGTTACATTTCAGAAACATTTCTAAAGTGAAAAGCATTGTATGTGACCCTGATTTCTGTTTCCTTTCGGAACAGTTTTGAAAATGTATTTAGATATTTATTATCGATTGATTAATTAATTAATTAATTAATTAATTAACTTATTTATTTATTTATCTTCTCACAGCAACTAGTACCTATTATCTTTATTTGGAGGAAAGTTGTAAGCAAAAAAAAAAACAAATCAAGAAAACAACAAACAATTCAGTAATTTATCTGAAAAAGAAATTTCGTATAGCAGTTATATTAAATAGTAGTGTCACCTGCCACAACCAACCAGATAAATAAATAGATAAATAAATAAATAAATACTAATAAATAAAAAATAATAAGTTTAACAAATAAGAAAAAAAAAGATAAATAAAGTATCATTAAATGTCTGCAAACATCAGAAACGAAAAAAAAAAAAAAAAAAAAATAATAATAAACTGACTAACTAAAGAAAACTGAAACAAAATCTTGAATAAGTTAGAAACCAAGGACTAAAACAGTATACGAATAACGTTATGAAATCAAAGTTCAAGGAACGAGGCCATGTAACAGTTAAGCAGACTGATCATGATTCATGGAACATGTCATTGTAACAATAAGTTAAGACTACTGTAACTGATAACATGATAATAAGTTTTAACTAAATTGTTATTATGTATAAATATTATATATATAATTAATAACTGGCTTTTTCGTCCGGTTTGTTGCACAAATTTTGTTCCTTTTAGTAAAAATTCTTATTGCTAAACCCATTTAATAAAATTATCAATTTGGCATAATGTGTCCTGTTGTTTTTCGTTCTTCATTTAGACAAACAAGCAAAACAAGACAACAGTGAATTTCATTTGCAGAGCAAAATCAGCAGTAACGAGATTCACACACATCTGTAACAAGTTGTCACAGTGGCTAAGTGCTCGTTTGTCACATCTAGGGGATATAGGTGGTTAGAACACTATGACAGGGATAGTTCATTCAAACTGAAAAGTAATTTATGACAGTATTATAAAAAAGATCTCAGCTAGAATACTGAGTTATTTGTTTGTTTACAAACATAATTTTGTAATCATATACAAGAAAATAAACAGAACTAAATTATTTACAGTTCTTTGGAAATCCGAGTTAAAATACAGAATCAGTGGAATCCTAATTAAAGACGGAATCGGTCACGGGAGAATCAATGGTTAATGTAAGTTGTAAGTTGTAGTTTATATTAAACACATACGCTGTTAATGGCCGTATATTATACTGCATAATGATGGCAGCAACAACATAAAAAAGAAATGTTTTTAAAAAACGAGGAAGAAAAGTATCTTTACCATATCCCGCTGCCAAATTTATATGAAAGCAAGGCGAACATTTCAAGGTTCTCTGAGGTGATGTCCGTGTTCATCAAAGGGAACCGCAAAGCTGTGCAACAGCTTGCGTATCTCTGCTTCTTTGATGGCCATATTTTTATTTTTGAGCGGACGTCAGTGAAAACCGCGAAATCAAAGTGCAAAGAGAAGCCAACCTGGTTTGCAATGTTCAAAGCTGTGTTTGTCACACAAAACTCGCCATATCTTGGCTAATTTACTTAACATTTAAAATATACCTTAAAAAGTTAGTCATCGCGTATGTTTTTCTGATCCACAGAACTTATATATTTTTTTCGTATATCAACAGTTAAAAGCAGTTTATTTACTTATTATAATCATTCATATTTATTTATTTAATACTTGTCATTTATTTATCTTTTCTCTATTTCACATATAGAGACTAGACAGTCTCAGTATTATATATATACACAAATTAATACTTTAATAAAATTATCTATAGTTAATATACGCAAAAGAAATGTATCTACTGGAAAAATATTTTCAGGCTTTACATTATAACAAAGACATACTATGCTGATTGTAACTGGGGCCTTTAATGCAAAAGTGGGAAGTGAATACTCTGGAAAACAACAGATCATGGGGAATAAATTGTAAAAAGTAACCATTTTCCTTGTCAGTTGTAATTTCATTTCCTGTTCCTTCTCTTTTTCATTTCTTATTTAAAGGGATGATTTTACAACCGTTTTTTGTCACTTTTCATGTACTCAATACAATATGATACTAACACACTAAGAAAAATTAACTACTGGTTTGTTATGTCATTATTTTAATATAGTTTTATTTCAAAAATCAGAAATAAATTAATAATAATAATAATAATAATAATAATAATAATAATAATAATAATAATAATAGATTTCATATGCTTTCTACCTAACATGCAATAACGTGTGCCCAGTTGAGCTTAGGGAATAATTAAGCAATATCCTACCAACAAGAATCAAGAACACAGAGTATATATGCACATCCCAGCATTATAAATTCAGTCACACAGCACAAGAATAATACGAATTCTTCTTATATGAATGGTACATGAATCCCTAGAGCATACAAGTATGACAGTGTTACAATACAGATCAGTATGTGAATGTGTTCTGCCAGTGACGATTTCACTGTTATAGGCGTTTGCTTATCACAGAACAATTAAATAACAAATAGAGATTCAGCATAAAATTACAGCATAAAAAAAATACTTTTACTTCTGAAAATATACAATAAAGATAGAAATAATATTTAGAACAGAAATAAATTATCAAAATTAAATACTTATGTTTAAATATATATATATATATATATAGAGAGAGAGAGAGAGAGAGAGAGAGAGAGAGAGAGAGAGAGAGAGAGAGAGAGAGAGAGAGAGAGAGAGAGAGAGAGAGAGAGAGAGAGAGAGAGAGAGAGAGAGTTTTAATTCAGAAATTCAATATAAAAACAAATTCCATCATTTAAGAAATACTACTACTACTACTACTACTACTACTACTAATAATAATAATATTAATAATAATAATAAATTTATGTTTCAGAAATACAGTGCTATACATAGTTGTTATTTGAAAAACATTGCTTTACAAGCAATAAATTAATGCACATTAATTATAAAATACTGTTAATAAGAAACACCTAACCAATCATAAACATAGAAAAGAAATGTAATAATGTAGAAAATACATTAATGAAAATAATAATTAAAAAAAGATGAATGGAACAAAACTAATGAAGTACAACAGAAATGAAACAAAACCAATTTGATCTCCAGAGTACTTTACAGACTGCTATAGCAGTCATGATTTGAAATGCCCTTTTATCTGCAGTTGTAGCTGTCTCAAAATACTCAATGTATTGAGTTAAAACATGAGCAAGGTGTGCGTGTAGTCAACATGGCTAGGCAGTTCGAGCATAGTAGTTTTACGATATGTACCATACTGAAGCAGAAGGAGTCGATAAAGGCTATAAGTCCAGCCAAAGGCGTTAAAATAATTTCTAAGGTGATATACGAGCAAACTGAGTTACCAGCACCTTACCCACTGTGACAACTTGTTACAGATGTGTGTGAATCTCGTTACTGCTGATTTTGCTCTGCAAATAAAATTCACTGTTGTCTTGTTTTGCTAAATGAAGAACGATAAACAACAGGACACATTATGCCAAATTGATAATTTTATTAAATAGGTTTAGCAATAAGAATTTTTACTAAAAGGAACAAAATTTTCACATTTGGTGAATGATGACATAAACCTTCTCTAACTTATTACAATGTTGTAATCTTCTCTGATGGCTTACATTCATACTAATGTCAAAACCATCATGTAATGCATTATTTGTTCAAGTTGTTACTATTATATATTGATGTTTTGTTCTGTGTGAGACAGACACCATTTATAGAAAGCACTATTGTGTTGATTGTTAAATTTTAAATAAAATATATTTCTTTTCTTTCTTTTTGCACAAAAGTATTACCTAAATAAAACTGCCAAGGATATAAACATACCGAGTATTTAAAATTTTTGTCCTTAAAAAGTCCACACCAAAGGTGTCACTTTTAAAAAAATCATATTTGTTTGTCTGTCGGACAAATGATTGAATTTATAAAGGTCAAGAAAAAGATCAGAAGAACATACCGTCAGCAGTTTTAACATTGAAAAATAATTTATGTGTAATTATTTATTTAATAAATAAATATTGCTAAATACCATGACTTAACCTACGAATGCTTATTAATATGAACAACGTGCCAAATGTAGAAAATGAAAGTATAAATAAATAAATAAAATAAATAAGTAAATAAATAAATAATTTTCACCATCATCGTAACAGAAAAT